>OX387183.1:1703434-1807682 GCA_947561395.2 Buxus sempervirens | reverse complement strand
AATCAAATGGTGTGAGCAATCGTAACTATATAAATTGCTTAAAATTTACAATATTAAACTAGAATTCCTTACCTTTCATATGCCCCTAAAATCATTTAAAAATTCATTTATATAATGAAGTTATGAATGAATCAAGAAAGGGTACAGGTTCTGTCCAGATCTGTAAAAATTTGAGTAAATCCAAGCTAAAATCGTGTATGCGTACACTTGATCTTGTAAATCTGATCTAAAATCATTTGAAACAACTTGAAATCAATCTAAAAACATTTAGGGCATGGATTTGGCTCAGATCTCTCATTATTTTGAGAGGGAGTCAAATCTACCCATAGTGGTTAAGATTTGCTCAAATTGAGAGAGATTAGACCATGAGGTCTTATTTAAAAGATTAAAACCATGTAAAATCAAATCAAAAAGTCCTAAAATATTGCTTTAAGGCCCCTGATCTTATATCTACCATATTGAACATAGTAGATCTAAGATCTATGCCTATTTTGAAAAAAAAAAACAAATGATTGTGCGCTTAAAAGTGTGTAGGAAACCACATTTGAGGAGAGAATTGAGATAAAATGCTATCAAACAGCATAGATCTATGTAATTCTTCCAAAATTGAAACAAAATCACACACAAGCAACAATTATAAACAAATAAGCACAAATCATGCATATATCACATGGAAATGGTTCTAGATCTAAGGATATATCCCATAACTTGTTTCCCGTAGCTCTCTCTTCACGTTTTACGGCTAGAGAGGTGGCTTAAGGTACTTTAAGCATGGTTTGGGGTTGCAAACACACCCAAGGCTTTACACTACAGAAAGGTAGAAGATGAGAGTGCTTGAATTGAAATAAAAGTAAAGAGACAAGGCTAGAGAATTACCTTGGATGCTTGGAGGCTTGAAAGGAGAATTGGTAGAGTATCCCTTCTTCTTCAAGAGCTCTAAATCTCCAAAATTTCAGCCCTTTGCTAGATGAGAGACCCTCTATTTATAGGCAAGAGGAGGGCAAGAAAGTCCCAAGGTCTATGTTTGGGTATTGCTTTAGCAACTCATCTGTGTTCTCCCACATGGCATCTTCTTCTCCAAGCCTTCGCCATTTCACCAAATTCTCTTCAACGAATTTAGCTCCACATTTCACCCAACGAGTATCTAAGATTGCTTCGAGTTCAGCCATAATAGCATCGTCATCTGATATAGGCGGAAGTTCTAAACATGTTGCTGTATTGTCTCCCAATTTCTTTCTAAGCAAAGAAACATGAAAAACCGGGTGTATTCGTGCACCCTCAGGAAGTTTGAGTTTGTAAGCCACAACACCTACTTTCTTTTCAATTGGATATGGCCCATAGAACTTGCTTGCAAGCTTTTGATGTGCACACCTCTAAACAGATTGCTGTCGGTAAGGATGCAATTTAAGGAAAACCATATCACCCTCCTGAAATGTAACATCCCTTTGACCATGATCTGTGATTTGCTTCATTCTGTTGCTGGCAGCTTGTAAATTTTCTTTGAGATGCTTCAACAATGTGTCTCTAGCTATGAGGCTTCGATCAACTCCTTCAACTGGTGATGATCCTGTCGAGTATAACGGAATGGTAGGTGGAAGTCGTCCATAAAGGGCCTGAAATGGAGTCATGCCTGTAGAAGAATGATATGCAATATTATACCATAGTTCTGCCCAAGGGATGAAGGAGCTCCATTCTCATGGTTGATGATGCAAAAAGCAACGCAGGTACTGTTCAACACAATGATTGACCACCTCGGACTAGCCATCCGTTTGAGGCTGATAGGCAGAGCTCATTTTGAGTTGGGTCCCTGACATTTTAAAGAACTCTTGCCAAAACTTGTTGATGAAAATTGGATCTCTATCACTGATAATAGACCGTGGCATGCCATGAAGCTTCACAACATGTTCGACAAATTTTTTTGCTACCACTTTCGCTATAAAAGGATGAGATAACGACAAAAAGCGAGCGTATTTGCTCAAGCAATCAACAACTACCAAAATAGTGTCAAACCCGTGAGATGATGGTAGGCCTTCAATGAAATCCATCGTAATATCATCTCAAATCTAACAAGGAACAGGAAGAGGTTGGAGAAGACCAGTCGGAGAAAGATTTTCTACCTTGTTTTTTTGGTACGTTTCACAAGATTGGACATATTCCTTCACTGTGCGGTGCATAGAAGGCCAATAGAATTGTTGAGCCAACCGCTTCAATGTCCGTAACACACCCGAATGACCCCCCATCCGAGTGTCATGAAATTCTTTTAATAATTGGGTAATGAGGGGTGTATTGGGTACGGTCCTTGTAGGACTGCCAAGTACCCGTGACAGTGCATTTGCAGCTGAGTTCTCTCGATCTGGGCGATATACGATCTCATAGTCGTAGCCTAATAATTTTGTCACCCATTTTTGCTATTCTGGTGTCACTATCCGCTGCTCTATTAAGTACTTGAGGCTACGTTGATCAGTTTGGATGAAGAATTTAGGGAAAATTTCAAATACGACTGTCTTTTGAAAAGTAAATACAAAAACAGACGTTGAAAAGTCTTTCCTACCGAAACATGCAACTTTTCAAAACTATTTACCAAGTGGTCCGAAAACACTGTAGCATATTTCAAAGACCCCATTTTGCCCTTCCCTCTTCGTTCGACTAAAACACCCATAAGTTCATCTTCTAATTTTTGCAAAGCGATTAGGTGCGAAACCATGAACGATACAACGAACCCCAGAGCAACGGCGAGGCTTGTTCCCGGCATTGGGCGACAACCACTGTCATCACTGGCGCTTCCGATTGAGAGGGGTTGACCGACATTGTCATCTCTTTCGTCTCTCGTTTGTAGGAGGTCACCGGCACTTGAGATCTAGTGGAAGCGGTTATAGTGTGCCATTTTCTGTCGGAGAAGAAAACGGCGCTAGAGAGCCTTGACGAAGCACTTCAGCCAGACATTTCCCTTGTTAGAGGTTGTGAGCAAATCTCCTCAAGGTAAGAACCGATTGTCCCTAATCTGTTTACTTTTTAGAATGAAAATTTTTTGGTCTACATTTTTGTTAGGTTTCCATCCATGATGTGGTACATTTCGTTTAGTTATGGATAATCTAACCTTAGTCTCTGAATCAATGCATTTCAAATGCTTGAAGAAATTCTCGAATGAATCGGAACGTGAACACCATGTAATTTTGGATATGGTGTTCGTAATGCCCATTTTTTAATAAAAAAGTTCAGTTGAATGGTTGATTCGACACACCCATTTTATCTGTATTATTTTCTTTGTGATTGCAAGGATGCTATTAATGGTATGGGAAGATATGTAACATCCTGGATTTGCAGTATCTTACTTATTAATGTGGTTTTCCTAATTTCCCATATTTTGTTATTTGTTGTGGTTCATCTTGATTGTTTTATTTGAGTTGTCTAATTTTTGTGGCATTTTATGTGCTGTTTTACTGTGCTTTATTTCTTGCCATGATAACTCTTGTGAATTAGCTTGGCTTTCTGTGCAAGATTGAGTTTCAATTTATTTTAGGCATATTATATTGGATTATTCAATGGTGTGATTGTATGCATTAATTATTTGGCTTGGTGTTTTATTTTGATTTGTTTTGTATTATGCATGGTCCGGCTTGTTTTGAGTGGATCTGCTTGGTTATGTTAGGTTGAGGCTGCTTAGATGCTTTTGGTTTGCTCTATGATTAGTCTCTATTATCATTTACCTATGCATCAGGGCATTCATTTGGAAACATAAAACTCATGGTCGGGCTTGTTTTGAGTGGATCTGCTTGGTTATGTTAGGTTGAGGCTGCTTAGATGCTCTTGGTTTGCTCTGTGATTAGTCTCTATTATCGATTACCTGTGCGCCAAGGCATTCATGAGCATTGGAAGCATAAAACTTCTTCCCCTATATTCCTCTGCTCTTATATGCCTTGTTTCTCTTGTACTTTTGGTGGTGGTGAGCTTTTTGGGCGGATTGAGAGATTGGGAGCTCACTTCGATTATTTGTGTTTTTGGTGCTTTTCTCCTTGATGTAAGCTTCAACATTTTCTTGGATTTATATGTAAATATGGTTAAACAGTGAAGTGTGTTCCGTTTCACTTGATTTTTGGGGAATAGTTTTAGGTTCTTCTGCAACTGACTTCTAGTGTCTTTGGAAGAAATTCCTCAATCCTCTCCTTTGTTTTCTTATACATTCAAGAACCACTTATTTGGAATTTTCTACGAATCACATGCAAGTTCTATCTTAATGTACTTTATTTATACTACTATTGAAACAACGTAGATAAATTAAACAAGAAGGAAAATGCTTACAATAATAGATAAGTTAGATTTAACATAAAGCAAGATTGATGTATCCTTACTTTATTCTTACAAGACGCTGACGAGGTACGAAGCAACGGGTGTCGTTAAAACTGTGCCTTGTGCAATGTCGAGAACATCTATGGTCCTCGCAAGTTCCCTTATATAGGTCGGTCTTTGAGTATAAAGGATGTTTCTTTGTGAAATATGCTTGCACAAACATGGGACCCATATCTTTTGTCATATCTAAGATAAAATTCATATTATTCTATATTTTTATTAACGTATTTTCCTCTCTTTACTATTCAGTTCATATGTTTGATTTTGACCAAGTTGATTAAGGTGCTCATGGTATAGGTTTGTGTGGGTAGATAATTGATAGCCTAAGTTGTTATTTCGAGTAGTTTATATTAATCATGCATTTGCTCACCTTGTTAACATGTTATATGGAGTGCAATATGCCACAACCACCCCCGGAGAATTCGTTGTTTTGCTACTTTCATATAGATGGAGAGATAGTTATAAAGCAAGAAAAGTCTGTATCATACCTGGGAGGAGGGGGGGGGGGGGGGAGTCGTTTAGATGGATTCAATATAAGTGGTAATACATAGTACGATCAATTTGTAAGTGATGCTTGTAATTTATTTGAGATATCTCCAGTGGGTTTGTTTATGAAGTACTCCCTTATGTACAATAAGAATGCATTACTTCCACTTACTAGTACATTCTTCGATTGTTAGGAGGTGGCTGGTCGGCTAGAGCACATGCAGAAAGAGTTACAAATAATGAGTGATGCACATCGGAGATCCATCACTGTTATAAGAGACGCATATGGAGGTTGCAATACTAGAGTTGATAAAGGTATAGGTGACTGAGATGTTATTACGTGGTTGGAATATTTTTTTGGATTGATTATATGCGCTTGCTAGTGACCAAGATGAATTCATTTGAATTGCAGGTACGTAAAGAGTTGCGATAGAATATATCGGATGTGGAGCAGAGCTTTATGATTGCGACTTTCAGCTACATGTTTCCATGTATTCATTTATGTAATTAATGGAGCATATGTATTTGGGATTTTTGTATGGTGATTACCCCAAATGTGGTGGATTGTCAGTTTTTTGTATCACTACAAAAATGAGGAGCATTAGCGACGGCTTTTAGCGGCGGTAACCAAAATCCCACCGCTAAAAGCACTATTACCGGCGGTAAAAGCACTTCCCGCCCCTAAAAATTAGTTTACCATTTTTCCCGCGCGAAAATTCTATGGCGCGACTTTTTTCAGCGCGAAATAGCTTTTAGCGGCGGTAGCTACCGCCGCTATATTAAGTTTGCCGGCGGTAACATAACTACCGCCGGCAACAAGTTGGCGGGAAGTTCCCGCGAAGACTTTTAGCGGCGGTAATCTAATTCCCGCCCCTAAAAGAGGACTTTTTGGGGCGGTAAATTGTTTACCAACCCTAAAAGCCATTTCTAAAAAAACAAAAATTACTTTTAGCGGCGGTAAACAAGTTCCCGCCGCGAAAAGAGGACTTTTAGGGGCGGTAAACAAGTTACCGCCCCTAAAAGCCATTTATTAAAAACAAAAATTACTTTTAGCGGCGGGAATTAGATTACCGCCGCTAAAAGTGGACTTTTAGGGGCCGTAAGGTATTGCCGCTGTAAAAAAAAAGCGATTTCGAGAAAAAAATGTAAACTTTTTACCGGCGGTTTTAAAAACCGCCGGTAAAAACGAAATAAAACAAGTTTTACCGGCGGTTAATAAGTTAGTCATTTTTAAAAAAAAATGCATATAGAGCTATTGAGAGACTTTTTAGGGGCGGGAATTTATTACCGCCGGTAAAAGCAAAAGCGGGAAATTTTCCCGCATCCTAAATCAAATGCATTTCGTTTAACTTTTAGCGGCGGTAACTACCGCCGCTAAAAGTTAAAGCGCCAAATTTGAAATTTTATTCGACTTTTAGCGGCGGTAATTTTGTTACCGCCGCTAAAAGTCTCTTCTATATATACAAACCGAACCTCTTCTTCTTCCCCTTATATTTTTCTTCTTATCTTTTTCTTCTTGTCTCTCTCTCTCTACAGGTATGTATTTTTCTTTTTATTTATTATTTATATTTTCTTTTCTCTTTTGTAAAATTATTCTCTCACTAACATCCTAGTATTTCTCTCTCTACAGGTTTCTTCAAAGGTTTCACTCTCTCTCTATCTCTCTTTCTCAAACTCTCTCTATCCCTATCTCTTTCTCTCTCTATCTCTATCTCTATCTCTCTTTCTCAAACTCTCTCTATCCCTATCTCCTTCTCTCTTTCTCTTTCTCTCTCTATCTCTATCTCTCTTTCTCAAACTCTCTCTATCCCTATCTCCTTCTCTCTCTCTCTCTAAAAATCTCTGCTACCGAATGGCAGCAGAAATGTTTTTATTTTTTTAATATGTTTTTAGCGGCGGTAATTTACCGCCGCTAAAAACCAAATTACCGCCGCTAAAAACCATTATATTGTTTTTTTATATTTTTTTATTTTTTTTTTACCGGCGGTATTATTCCGCCGGTAATGGCTTAGAAATAGCGGCGGTAAGGAAATTACCGCCGCTAAAACCTTTACCGTCAGCATTTTTTGCGACGGGAGGCCTTACCGCCGGTAATACCATTACCGGCGGTAATTGTATGTTTACCGGCGGTACCCTACCGCCGGTAAAAACGTGTTTTTTTGTAGTGTATGACAGTTGTGGTTTTTTCACAAATTGTAGATGTTCTTTGAATATAAATAAAATTTTTTGCAACAATTGAAATGACATAAGCGATTACTCAGTTGTCCAAAATTTGTCTGAAATCGATTGCATGCAATTTGTCTATAACGGTTATTTCTCATGTTTCAATTAATGATGTGTCAATAACACATAGACCTCTGATGATATGAACTCAGAATTTTGAATCGTGAATTAATAGATTAATCGTAAAAATATTGGTTAATCGAGGCGTTGTTATGATTATTCTGTAGTAATTTTATGCAATGGCCGAAGTGGTTAATCGGCACATTTCGATTAGTCGAGTGTTAATCCTGCAATGAACTTCAGAAAAACAACCAACTGTAACTCTAATCGACAAATTATCGATGCACCTTAAAAATAGTGATTAATCGGGAAATAGATACGATTAATCGGTACTAATTGAATGCCATGCGCCCAGTTGTTCATCGGCAATATTCGATTAATCGACGGTTAATCCTGCAATTAGCCTCAGAAAAACAACACTCTGTGATTCTAATCGAGATTTTCTCGATTAATTTAAAAAATAGTGGTTAATCGGGAATTAGATACAATTAATCGGTCATCATTGAATGCAATGCGCCCAGTAGTTCATCGGCAAGGTTCGATTAATCGAAGTTTAGCGTTCAATTGCAGATTAACCAACAAATCACTAATTTTATCATTAATCGAGTTACTTCCGATCAACGAATAGTTAAACAACCTAACTTTGATAATCGCCAAATATATGATTAATCAATACGTTGCCGATCATTGAAATTTCAAACAACCCATGTAGGTTATCGGCAACTACACGATTAATCAATGTATAGCCGATCAAAATACAGCCAACCAACCTTTCATCGTAGGATACCATCTCATTATTCAGGTTGGTCACACGAACATCTATAAGTATCCATCAATTGTCTAAAGAATATCCTACGAAGCAAAATTTGTATCCTCGATGCTAATAAGATATCCTCATTAACTTTGCGGATATCCCTCGATTAATATTAGTATCCCTCGATTAATAGAATTGTATCCCACAACTATAAATTGTATCCATTGATTCATAGAATTGTATCCCATGTCATAGATTAATCGAAATTTAAAACCTCGATGAACATTTCGATTTCAATCAAATTCGTTGATTAATCAGAAATATTAACGATCAACAGTCCATGCTTCGGGTGATTGAACTTGCAATTTGTATCCTCGATGCTAATAAGATATCCCCCCCCCCCCCCCCCAAACTCATTGAAATTTCTATATTTCATGAGAAATGTTAATTGAAATTTTTTTTTGCCCCCTCAGATTTGGAGTCCTGGTTCCGCCATTGATAATCATAGGGAGCACATTCTGAGCGTGGGCGCTGTAGCTACTAGCTACGTGCAAGACTTTGTAGTAAACTGGAGCGAACTTACCAAAATACCCTTACGTACGTGGATAACCGCAAAAGAATCCTAAAATTTTTATTTTCCTTGTTATACTTTTTGTCTCTCTTTTTTCCATTTTTAGTTGAAAATTTTTAGAGCCCCTGGTAGCTTTTACTAATTGAGATTTAGTGATATTTTTTAAAATAATTGAGTATTAGTGTCATTTCACTAGATGTGGCATTTGTGGCCTGTGACCCGCCAACTCGCCCGGTCTTAGGCAGGTTTGGGTTTATTGTTTCAACCCGCGGGTTGGGTTCGGGTCATGAATTCTCAACCCGATTATAAACGGGTTGGGTAAGGGTTTGACCCATCAACCCGAAATGACCCGATTATAACCCGATTATTTTTTTGGGCAATATACGTTTAGAACATTATACTAACAATAGTTGTGGCTATTCAACCTTTCTCCTTTTAATATAAATAATGAGAAAGGATAAAAGTGAAGAAAGATTTTCTACATATAAATATTTCAATTTTCTTAGCCTCTACTAATATAAATTGAGGCCTTGATGACAAGTAAAGTCTTTTAAGGCTTTATTATTATGTTTTAGTTCTTTTCTTCATGTTATTTTAGCTCTATCTTAATGATTGTTGTGTTATTATGCTTGTTAGGTGTGTTTTGATATTAGAATGAATTAAAAAAAATAGAATTTGTATAGACTTTGATATTATAATGAATTAAAAATTTAAATTTTTAGTAATATTTTAAATTATTTAAACAGATTGACGGGTTGAAGCGGGTTAGAGCGGGTTGGGATATTCCAACTCATTTATTAAACGGCGGGTTTGGGTTGAGCCTTGGCTTGTTAACCCCTTACATCAACCCGACCCGAACCCGCCCGAACCCAACCCAACCCATTGCCACCTCTACATTTCACTATTTATAAAGTGTTACTTCCGAAAATGCCCTCAAAAGACTTTGAAAACCTTTACACTTATTTTGTTACAAGTGATGTTTTCAAATCTTTTTTTAGGACATTTTTGAAGAAATTTTTCATAAATGACACTGATTCTAAATTATTTTAAAAAATATCACTAATTTTCAATTATAAATAATTAGGCGACTGAACCTTATTTATTTTGAAGAAATATCACTTTTTCTTTTTTTTTCTTTTTGATAGCATTGAAGAAATATCACTTAAACCCAATTTTTCCAAATAAGTTTTTTGAACTTGCTATTGAGAAATACAGAGTTCTACTTTCTAAAATAAAATACATTTGTAACGTGATAAAAATGACAATCCTAAAATTTAAAAAAAAAAACAACATAGAGACTAAACAAGCACATTAATGAGATGAATTAATATAAAAGGCATTTATACCAAACCAACCATCTAATTGATTAGCCTTGCCATTGAATTGATGAGTAATGGATGTATTTCCAAAAAAGAAAAAAGGAAAAGGGAAATTTTACTCATTCGCCCATCAAATATTAATTAGGAAAGGTCACGTTTCTTTAGAGCCCCACTAATATAAATACCTAATTATCATGGACATATCCTTTCATGACTCATTTTGGGTTATATTGGGGAATGACCAATGGTATGGAATATCTTTTAATTATAGATATTAATTGAGACATGTTATCTAAATGTTTATATCAGGAATTTTACCTTGAAAGATAGTTTGGAGAGCAAATCAACTTTGCCTCGTCCTTTTTATTTTTTTATTTTTTCTTAATGTGGAACCTATCAAGGAGGATACCAAAAGGAAGCTTGAATCCAAGACTTCTAAGTTAACAATTCATCCCAAGTTTCTTGCCAAATACAAATTCAGGGAATAAGAGCATGTGCTTGCATGCATGCCGGATAGCATGTCGAGCAGCAAGCTAGGCGACATGTCATTCCCTTATAGGGGTGTAATTCGGTCGGTTTGGTTTGATTTTTATGTCAAACCTAAACCAAACCGAATTATGTTGATCAAAACCAAAAACCAAACCGAACCGAATTTCAATTAAAAATTATAAACCAAAAACTGAACCAAAATAAAGTGATTAAACCATAAACCGAACTGAAAGTACAATATTTTTAAAGTTTAAACCATATTGTTTATTATAATACAAATGTGAATATTATTGTTTACTATAAAATAGAAATGGTATTTCTATAATCTTACATTAACAAAGAAAAATAGTAGGTTTTGACAACAAAGTGTAGTAAAAGATTTTTAAAATTTTTGTATATATATTATATGTAATATAAAATTACACATGTATAATAATATAGTTCGGTTTTCGGTTTGGTTCGGTTTCTCCACCACCTAAACCGAACCAAATTAATTCGATTTGTACTTTTTTCAGACCAAAACCAAACCAAACTAAGAATAAAACCAAACCGGAAAAAATCGGTTTGGTTCAATTAGATTTCGGTTTACACCGAACCAACTGACACCCCTACTCCCATATTTCATTACGCATGGAAAACAGTTAGCAAGGGTATAAAAGATTTTATTGTAATAATCTAGACTCCATTTCCCTTGAAATATTGGCAGAAAATTTACCTAATGAAGAAAATGAAATGAAGGACAGGCAAAGGCCACTACAAAAAAGTGAAGAATTAGCGACACACTTTTAGCGGTGGTAAGAAGATTCCGCCGCGAAAATGGTAATTACCGGCGGTAATCATGGTTTCCGCCACTGAAAATTAATACCGGTGCGAAATTCATATGGCACTAGTTTTTTGAGCGCGAATAATCTTTAGTGGCGGGATTTACCGTCACGATATCAAGTTTTAGGGGCGGTAACATACTTACCGCCGGTAATAAGTTGGCGGGAACTCCCGCCAAAAGAAAACCCTTTTCCGGCGGTATGTGGCTGACGGTAATTATACTGTTAGCGGCGGTAACATGGTACCGCCGCTAAAAGTTCTCGTTTAGGTGACGGTAATCATATTATTAGCGGCGGTAATATGATACCGCCGCTAAAAGTCCATTCGCGTAAAATCCCTAATTTGAACCCTGTTTCCCTGTTTCATCTTTCTGCGCGAATTTTTGCCGCGCTGTCGCTGTCGCCTGCCGTTGCCGTTGCTCGTCGCCGTCACCGTCGCTCGTTGCCGTCGCCGTCGCCGCGCCATCACCGTCGCCGTCGCCCATTGCCGTGGCCACTGTTGCTGTGGGTACTCGTTTCCTCCTGCCGGCGAATATTCCGTCACCGTCGTTCATTGCCGTCGCAGTTGCCGGAGCCCGGTGCCCATTGCCGTCGCCAATAGCTGTCGCCGTCTCCACCGTCGCCCATTGCCGTATCCATTGTTCGCCGCTATTGCTCGTTGCCTCCTGCCGTCGCCGGAGCCCATTGCCGTCGCCGTCGCCATCGCCATTGCTCGTTGCCTCCGGCCAGGATCACTGCCTTGCTCATCAAGGGTTTTGCCTTCACGTTCTTCGTCAACTCCGGTAAGCCATGTCCGGCCTCGGTGATTCAGGCTGCATTCAGAACTATTGTCGTCAGAAAGCAGAATGATCATATGATTGTTTACAATTTCCAGAATTTTTACCATGTGATTTTTTTTGTGAATTTTCCACAGTCCAAAAGGAGCAATACTGATTCTGATATCATCTGTGGATGTTTACCTTTATCTTTCAATATTTCTTCTGTTGACCTGTTAAGGGATGATTCCTTGTCCTCCACATGGCAGCCACATTTCAACATACAACCTTAATGAAGTCCAAGCTTTAGGTATTATGTTTTCAGCATTTTCCCTCATATTAGGTAATTCTATTTTAAGTTAATTTAGGCATAGTCATTATAATCATCCTCAAAGCCTTACCGTACTTGTTGGAATAGATGGTAGGAATTTGATTTCTTCAGCAACACTATCAATGTTGAGTATTGAGACCATTATTTTCTCTCTGTCTCTGTGTTCTTATTTGTCATCCCCTGTCTCTTCATAACCATTTCAGGTACATGATTCATGCTGCTCTCTTTTGAAATTTTCTTTTTCGTTTGCTTGTAAAATGCTCAATCACCCAGCTCTAATTATACAAGCAACTTCAACTTTGTCTCCACCTCTTGTCCATAATCGATTCAAGATGATCCAATTGATTGCTTTTACATCCTGATTACCATTATTGGAATTCACAATAGTTCTGAATGCAGCCTGCATACGTTATGTAACAGGCTAAAATATTATCCAATCCTTCTTACTGCCATGATTCTGAATATTGTCAATTTGTGATAACAAGAGGCTATGCTGGATTCCAGTATGTAGATAGGCTGCCCCCTGCATTTTTGAGTTTGTGAATGTTCGTTCTGGAGAAGTTAGAGGTAGAGTAGATGATGAATTTGAGGCTTTGTACAATTTTTTCTTCAGTCGCCTTGAGTTTGAGGGCTTAGCCCATTCTTATAAATACGGGCGTTATATAGCCGTTTTTCTGAAAATTTAGGATTAGAATATAACTGTTTTGGTCTTTGTATATATGAAATTGGGTTTCCAGTTAAGGTAGTTAGTAAAAATTCCATTGATGTATGAAATTAGAAAAGAAAAAACTCTAGGTAATTTTGATTCTATTAATAGTATACTTTTGTGTTTTTCCCTAATTTTTATGAACAGTAAAATGGAATTGATTTTTAATTATTTTAAAAAATCACTAATTATTAATTATCAAGAATTTGATGATTGAATCTGAATTATGTTAAAAAATATCACTTAAAACTATTTTTCCAAAAGAAATAAAAAAAAGGATGTGTTGAAAATTGCAAAACCCTAAACGAGGCAGAAACTAAGAAACCTTATGTTGAAAATCGGAGAAAGGAAGGCAATGTGTGTTGAGGAAGGTTTATGCTTGAGCATCACAGCTTTTTGGTATTTCATGAATTGGGTATTATATATTGGCCTATGTGAATGTTAAAACTAGCTGATAACTGAGCTTTCTTTGAATTTGATCATCCTACTCACTTGAATGTTTAGCTTTTTCTGTTATATATGCTTCTTAATTTTGAAGGACTATTATAATTAAAATCAAACAGGCTATAGATGTATTCAGTGATTGGTAAATGCTTAATCATAAAGCCAATTACCTTAAAAAATTGAAATTCCGTAACCCTATAAAAAAAATTTAAATATTCAACTTTTTCAAAGAATGTAAAAAGGGAATATAATTGATTTATGCAAAGGTAAAGTAAGAAATATGGAACTTCTTCTTAAAGGGTAAAATTGTCAATTTTCCATCTTTCCCACTTGCCACGAACTAGTTATTATAATTATGATGATGTATTAAGGGGCTAATTTGATGGGTTCCAAGTTTTCTAACAAGTAATAGGACTATATAGATAGGAAAAAGATGTTAGACGGATGGTAAGGGAAGAGGTGGGAGGGAACAATTGCAAAATTGTTTAAGTTTTAAATGACTAAGACAAGGATGTCTATTTAATCCCTACAAAAATTAGTCTTAACAATGGGCATTGTTGTAAAAAAAAAAAAAGAACATAAAAATTGTCACAATTCCCAAGGGTCATGGGACCTGAAGCCCATGGTCGGGTAAGATGTTGTGGGATGGGCGTTACTCCCACTAAAATGTGGGGCTCCTCCTCAAGCCGTCAAGGCGTTGATGCGCAAGAACTAAATAAACTGAAGGAACAATTGGAAGAGGAGAGGCGACTACGAGAAGAACAATTGGCAGAGGAGAGGCGACTACGAGCGGAACAAGCTGAGCGGTCTAACAGAGATATGGAGCGGGCTAATAGACAGATAGCAGAGCTTCAACGTTTATTTTATTCATTTGCGGGACAGGTAGTGTAGACACCCCAAATTGTACTGCCAAATGAGAAAATAATAAAAACATGTAATTAGAGCTTAAAACAGGTCAAAAATGCATAAAAACTGACAAAACTGGCTTTGCCCGTATTTCCTTCACGGGCCGGTCGCGCCCGAAATTAATCTACGGTCAGGCGCGCCCGTAGAAGCTATACGGTCACCATTGGACCGTAGTGCATTCACGGGCATTAAAGACACGTGCGAGTTTTGTCCTTCTCTCGATTTCCGAGCTTTATTTGAAGTCCAATATATCTTTAAACAAGCGAATTAAGTATTTTATTCGCTGAAGCCACCTTGGTTGGCTATGGATGGGCATTATCTCTGTATTTCACTCTATCTTAAAGACCAGGCCATATCCTTCTGGACCAACCATGCCCCTGGGTGTGTCTATAAATAGAGGCTCTTTCCTCTAGCTAAGGGCCACGAAATTTTGAAGAATCAAAAGCTCCAAGAGAAGGAAAGGAATCCCTGCTGCTCTGCTTGCTCAATCCAGGTAAGTCCCCTATCCTTTTTTATTTTCTGTCTTCAATTCTAGAAGTAATAGGATCATCTCTATTGCTGTAGAATAAGGCCATATCTATTTTGTATTCCTAAACTTGTCTCCAAGTACCTCAAGGGTCCCTCTAGCCGTAAAACGTGAAGAGAGAACTAGGGGAAAGGGGAACAGGTGGATCCCTAGAATAGAACCCCATATCTGTTTTTTTCTTTTTTTCATAGAATAAGGCCTGTGATTGTATTTGTGTAACCAAACCTATCTCCAAGTACCTCAAGAGTCTCTCTAGCCGTAAAACGTGAAGAGAGAACTAGGGGAAAGGGGAACAGGTGGATCCGTAGGGTAGACCCCCATGTGCTCTAATCTGTGAGATATGGCTATTTTAAATATCTTGATCATGTTTTAATGCTTTTTATGATATATCTGAATGAATTACATGAATCTATGATGTTTATAGCATGAGATCCCCACTTTTTGATAAAATTTGGATTTTTGCCACTTTTGCACCTACAGCACTGTTTTCGTGATTTTTGTGATTTTAGGCTAGGACCTTGGATTTATCATGATCAATATGATAGATCTAAATCCAGAAGCCTGAAAGTAAATTCTAGGGTTTCATGAGATGGTTTTTTTGTTTTTCATTATTGAGAGAAGACCCTACGGTCTAAATTCTCCCCTTTTGGTGTTCTTCATCAACGTGGGTATTTTTGGTTTTTATTTTCTGATTTAATGTGAAATTTGGGCTTTATCTATGTCCTGGACTATTCAAGTTCAATTTTGAAATATTTTATAAAAATCATCTTTTCTAGATTTCTAGAATTTTGACTTGAAGCCAGATTTTTGGATTTTTCACTTTAAATTGATTTTATTTGATTTTATCTCAATTTTGTTTTGATCATGAAACCCTAGGAATGGTATGATCATATTTGATAGTTCTGGATCAATCAGAATATTCATATGAAAAAACCATATATTTTTGCCTTTTTTGTGATTTCATGAATTTTATAGCAAGCTTTTTCCTTTATTTTAAACATGAACAATACCTGGCAACCACCTTGTGTGGATGAATAGGGGTGCCTAACACCTTCCCCTGTTCATAACTTAATCCCCTTTCCCATCTCTGGTTGTTTTTTTTAGGAGGGATATTTTGCCCTAAAATTTGCCTTTTGTGCTTATTTAATATTTTGGTGTCCATTCACACCTAAATTGAATGGTGGAGACTCTTTGTTGAATATAATCCCGTGTGATGATTGAGGAAATCATTAGATCGATTTTTTCCCATGTCTCACAACTGGCAACTCTGCTGGGGACTTGTGGATTTGAGCCTTTTGGTTTTAGTTCATGTTCTTGATATTTTTGGATTTGCTTGCTATTTTGTGTTCTTAAGCATGTTGAGTATGTTTTAAATCTGAATTATTGCTTAAGAATTCATGGGGGTAGAAACATGCTTAATTTTGATTTATAGGAGTGTTTCTACAAACATGCGTAGGGGAGGTTCATTTTGCTGAACCATGCTTATTTCTTGCTATATTTTTATGATAGCATGTTTTAATTTTCAGCATGATCTCCATGATGATTTTGGGTGTATAACATGATCATATGTTTGCATGATTAGATGATTTTTTTTATGAGCATGTTTTAGGTGCTATAGGATTGCTTTATTTACTTGTTTATTTTAAATATGCTTTCCTATTATGCCTTGGTTTGTTTATGCATGGCTGCGAAAGGAATGGCAAGGGTTTGGGACGTTGTGAATGCACCTTATTTTTACAATGCACTGTGCACATTTTATTTTTTACACAGCCTACCCTTAACCTATAGGAAGTTGAACCCGAATGTGTGTAGCTTGGCGCAACGAGGTCGATACTTCGGAAAGCGAAAGTGAAAACATTCACCTTAGAACTTTGAGCTAATGATGTGATGATAACGTGGATCTGGGATTCTGGTCATCACTAGGCTTGAGTGCTAAGTTGCCATTAAGCCAAAACCCAAAACCCCTACGCTTGAAGGTGGAGTTACATGTTTTTGGCTAAAGTATACAATTACGTGGGGATATGGGTTTGTATGATTGTGGGAAGGCCGTATGCATGGCTTACAAACCAGGGCATAATGCGGATTCCATATTGAAGGTAAACAAGGTAACAAGGTAATCCCATTGCTTTGCATTATTATCATGTCATAGGGGTGTCATGGTGCCCATTGGTTGGGGACAAAATTGGTCCCAAATATGTTTGTTCTTAAGCATGGTGTAGCCCATAGGAAGAGTCTCTAACTCTGTTTAGAATCAATCTTACCCTATGTACACACAAGAGGCAACAAAAGGGTACCGAATTCTTGAGTATGGTGTCAATTTGGAGGGTACATGTGCCCTCCTAAGCATGTGTTTGAGCAAAAAGGCCAAGGTCCACTTTGGGACAGTTTAGAAGCCTTGCACTGGGTGAACCGTATGTTTGGATGAGCAATTAAAGTGATCAACCATGTAGAAACTGGAAAAATATAACAGGGTTCCGTAAAACCGCATTTAGTACACGGGCTGGGCTTGCCCGTATTAGTTATACGGGCAGGGTTCGCCCGTGGATTCCATACGGTCACGGCTGGCTCGTAATTTGAATACGGGCATGGCTGGACCGTACTGTGTATACGGTTTTCTCGGAAAATTCAATTTTAATCAGTTTTTCCCACTAAAATCTTCCTTTAACCTTTAAATAATGATAAAGGGAAACAAGTTTGAATAAAATGCTTCAAAAAAAAAAAACAAAAAAAAATGTGTGAGAGAAAGGTTCCTTGGGCTTCTGAAACCCTTTGAATTTCAGACTTTTTCAAAACTCCTGGGCCTCTGAAAGCCTTTGAATTTCAGATTTTTCAAAAATCCTCGGGCCTCTGAAAGCCTTTGAATTTCAGACTTTTTTCTCAAAAAAACTCCTGGGCCTCTGAAAGCCTTTGAATTTCAGATTTTTCAAAAATCCTGGGCCTCTGAAAGCCTTTGAATTTCAGATCTTTTGGGCCTTTGAAAGCCTTTGAATTTCAGACCTTTTTCTTTTGGGCCTCTGAAAGCCTTTGAATTTCAGAACTTTTGGGCCTCTGAAAGCCTTTGAATTTCAGACATTTTTCTTTTGGGCCGTCTATAAGCCTCTGAATTATAGACACATATCCTTTGGGCCTCTGAAAGCCTTTGAATTTCAGACTTTTTTCAAAAATATCCCTGGACCTTTGAAAGCCTTTGAATTTCAGACTTTTTTCAAAAATATCCCTGGGCCTCTGAAAGCCTTTGAATTTCGGACATTTTCCAAAAATACCCCTGGGCCTCTGAAAGCCTTTGAATTTCAGATCATTTTCTCTTTTTGTGGGACCTGTTGGAAGCCCTAGAATATTCCAACAATTCAATTCAAAAAAAAAAAAGAAGCAAATAAAGAAAAAATCCAAACTCGTGTTCACCCAGCTTGCACATAGGCATTCCTAGGCATGTGAATGAGATTAATTGGGCACTGATATTTTTTCCTTTATTTTGTGATCAGGTACTAATACACTTGCAATCATAGCTCCTGTAACCAGATCAAGAGCTCGCGCCATGAATCCCATTGAAGACGAAGCTGATGCTCCTCATCCAGATGTTGTCCTACTCCAAGAACAAGTGGCAGGACTAGCCCGAATGCTAGAGAACATACTATCGGTGCAGGCCCAACAAGTTCAAGCCCAGAACCAAGCATCCACTTCCAACCAAGCACCTCCACCTCCAATCAATATCCCACCTCCGGTTCAACCTATTCCTGAACCCATTTCTGAACCTACCCCTGAACCTATACTGATCAGGGAGGAGATGGTTGAGTCTGAGAAAGAGAATGAAAAAGAAAAGATGAGGGATGAAATAGAAAGAAAATTCATGCACAGGCTGGAGATGATCCAGGAGGAAATGAGAGAGGTGAAAGGGATACGTAACTTTGGGGGCACCAATTTTGAAGATTTGTGTCTATACCCCAATGTATGCTTACCGGTCAAATTCAAGTGTCCGGACTTTGACAAGTATGATGGCACTGGCTGCCCAATGAGCCATTTGAAGTTATACTGCGGGGCTTTATGCCAATTTGGCCGGGATGACGGCATACTAATTCAACTCTTTCAGAGGAGTTTAACTGGAGCTGCTTTGAAGTGGTTTACCACTTTGGATCATGGGAAAATAAGAAGGTGGAAGGATTTAGCAGATTCCTTTTTGGCACAATACAGGTTCAACTCTGAGATTATACCAGATAGGTATGACATGATGAGGATGACAAAGAGAAATGATGAGACCATAAGGCAATATGCTAAAAGGTGGAGGGAGTTGGCTGCACAAGTCAAGCCACCCGTGGGAGAACCAGAAATGATTTCAACCTTCATCAGCACACTGGGGCAACCCTTTTACAGTCACTTGGTGGGTCAAACTACCACCAACTTTGCTGCCCTAGTGCAAGTGGCAGACATAATTGAAGATGGGATCAAGTCTGGGAAAATAGCTGATTACTCTGCAGTGTTGAACCAGGAAGCTTCCACCACTTTCTCTACACAGAAAAAGGAGAATGGTAATGGAAGAAGAAAGAATGAAGAAAGGATAGAAGCAGAAGTGAATATGGTGCAACTTCCCAGGGTACCCTTTCAAATCAATGCCCATCCACCTCCTATCAAGCCAACCCATCAAGTTCCTTTGCTGCCTATTCAAATTAATGTCCCTTCTGCACAGCCTGTGAAGGAGGAAACAGAAGTAAGGAAGAGAAGGGAATTTTCTAAACTGCCTATGAGACCATCTGAACTTTTGCCTACCTTACTTCAGAAGGGTTATGTGACTTTGAGGTTGCCAAATCCTCATGCAAGCAAAGGGAAGAATTATGATTCATCTGCAATCTGTGATTATCATATGAGCACTCCAGGGCATACCACAGATCGTTGCTTGGCCCTAAAGCATGCAATTCAGGATTTACTGGATAATAACTCTTTATCATTCAATTCAGTCACTCCCATCCCACCTACCGATAACAATGGGGCAGGCAGCTCAAATGCAATAGGGGCAATTTTCTCTGGAGAAAGAAGATTTGACCCTTCTCAGCTTATCACTCCTATTGGTCCAACAGCCAGGGTTTATCTTAAAAGAAATGCTCCTGGTTATGAGCAGGAAGGCTTGCCTCACTCAACAGGAGAAAGAAATTATCAGAAAAAGGAAGAAAAGTCAACTTTTGCCTTTGAGAACAGGGGCAATTTTCGAACTCCCATGTTCTTTGAAAAGAAACTCCTATAAGAAGAAACTGAAGAATGCACATTTCCTGAGGGTCCTAAGGAGCCTTGTTCTCAGGAAGTGATTTCAATAAAGGCTCTTCAAAAAAAAAAAATAGATTTTCCCCTTTAACATTTTTCTAGGAAAAAAAAAAGTTTTCATCAAGGTCCTTTTATTTATGAATCATATCTCTTATTGAATTTCATTGAGTTGAATATGACTTTGACATTGGGCTCAATTTTGAGACCAAAATCAAAGAAAAAGACATTTTATGTGAAAATTCAAATCTTTTTAAGTGTCATGAGAAGAATATTCTGCAAAATTATGAAGTGACCAATTTTGTGGCCTTTGGAACCAAAGATGACCCACAGTCTTCAACAAAAAAGATAGAAGAAGATTTGAAGTTCCTTCATTATAATTCAGAAAGGATCGCATCACTTGCTGATTCGTTCAAAGGGAAGTTGAGAATATTGTTTGAAGAAATTTTGGGGCTTCGCACTTGAAAATATGGGAGAAGATCTGACATTTTTGTTGGAAATAGAATTGGGCATCATTTGATGGAAAGAATCCAAATTCATAAGATTGATCAAAAGGTGAAGAACTTGTTCATAATAGAAGTTCTATTTAAAGAGGCTTTCATGTTGACAGAAGGTGATTAAGAAGGAAAAAAAAAAGAGAAGAAAAAATCCTGAGCCAGTAATGTAGTACAACTCTACCAAGTCTAAAATTCAAATTTTTCTTAAAATGATAAGAGGCCTTTCTTTCTTATATCCCCAAAATTTTTTAAATCCCTAGTTAGACCCTTTGAGCTTGATACATTTTTCCAAGTAACCTAAACTGAGAATTGTAACCCCACACTGGGGCAAATTTATTAAGGCATAAAAAAAAGGAATGAAGGGACAATTATTGAAGTTCAAGAGGGATTTTGAATATGTTTTCAGAAAATGGGGCAAAGAAAAAAAAGAAATGAAGAAAAAGAAAGAAAAAAAAAGAAGAAAAACAAGATAATCAAATGCTATTTGGAGAATGTCTTCAAAATTGTGAAAAAAAGAATGGAAAAAAGAAGTTCAATACTGGAAAATAAGTTTCAAATGAAGAAATGAAAGAGAGGGAAGAACTTCATTACTGGGGGCAATTTTGTATTCATTCTAAGGGAAGAAATGCCTTAAAAATTACAATTTCAGTTAACCCATTTAACCATATGGTATTTGAGCCTTTTATTCCTTTTCTTTCTAAACTAACACCAAGCCTTCGTTTCGTCCCATTCATAAGTCCTCTTTGATTAAGAAATTTTGAATTAAGGCAGTTTTGACTACATAGTTGCTGGTGATGAAGGATAAAAAAAAAAAAAAAGGAAAAATGAAGGAAATGTAGTGAAAACCCGGAAGGGCTCTACATGGAAAATAATCAGCTATCTACAAGAAGGAAATTGTTAGAGAGAAAAGTCCAGAATTGGCATAGATCCAGGTGAAGTCCTCATGTTGGTGGTTATTTTGAGATACAGTCACTCTTCAAGTGATTGAGGAAAATTCTCTTTTCAAGACTGAAGCAACATAATCAGAACTATGATATGAATCATCTATGAACAAGTTGATGGCCATCAAAATTGCCATTAGGAAATTATTGATGAAGTTGAAGTCATAAATTCTCATATCATGGATACAATGGAGAAACAATTGCTCTTCAATTGGATGAAGGAAAATTTCTTTCTAGACTGGGGCAAAATAGTCAGATTGAAAGAGTCGCCATATCTGGAGCATCAATTGACAAGCCGATGGTCATGGGAATGATTCTAAAGGTTCCGAAAGCTTATTTTGGTCTTTCTTTATTTTCTGAAATAATCTTCTCATTATTCAACTTGATTTTAATTCTTTTGGACTATATGCTAATAAGTGATTAGATCATTTTTTTCAAAAAAAAATATAAAACACAAAAAAGCAAAAAAATATATTTTAGGCCTATGATGAGAATCTATATCTTTTCATAAAACATTGGTTTTGCAAACATTAGAAAATTCTGAGGCCACTAGTATAAAACATATTTTCTTATGTTTGCATTTACATTCTTCTATTAGGGTTTCTTTTTGGCAAAGGTTAAAAAAAAAAAAAAAGAGAGAAAAAAAAAGAAAAAAAGAAAAAAAGAAAAAAAAGAGAGAAAGGAAAAAAGAGGATCATCTCTACTGAGGGGCAAATACTTCTTCAAACAATCAAAACCGGGGCATGCTCAGTGTCTTTCCTTCTGGGTTTTCATTGGAATGAATTCCAACATCTGGAAGAAGCAATCAAGCTTTAGTCTTCGAATTTGAAAGAAAAAAAAAGGGCTTCAAAGCAATGGCATGTTTTCTTCGTTAAACAAGGGTTCCCAATTCTTCAATCATGAAGAAGGATTTTACTGGGGCAGCAAGAAGGCATGAAAGACAGATCATGGGTTGTAAAGGCATGAGGTTAGATCAACAAATCATGATCCATCAATCAAGATGAGGGCATTCACTTAAAAAGCATGAAGACAGGTTATGGGCAATAAAGGCACATACATCGTTATTGAGAGAGCAAGAAGATGAAGAAGCAGAAGCAAGTTGCAGAGTATTCAAGCACAGGTTTGGGCATCAAATGGCACCCAGGTATCTCAAATAAGAAAATCAATCAGGAAAATTCAAAAGGTGAAAAACATCAAAATCAATTGAGTTTGCAGTGGTCAATTTTAAATCCACATTCTTTTCAAAATTTGCTTGTCTCAGATTTTTTTTCATAGCCACGAGAACTCCAAGAAATCTGAGATAAGGAAGAGACGCCACCCCATCAGACTTCAAGCAGGGGTTTCATTGGCTATCTTCGAATCCATGTTTTTATCATTTCTTTGTTTGACCAAAGCAAGTTCAATTAATGAGATGTTTTTCAAATGTGCAAATTTGAGTTGTGTCTGTTCATTGTGCTACAACTGCAGGCCACCCAGAAAAATTGTCTTTTTCATCATTTTCTTCACACTTTCAGGAGATTAATGTCCATATTAGTTGTAAGTTGCAAGGATTGCCATCTTACCCACTTTTGTTAAAAAAATTTTGTCTCAAATCTCACTTCATAGCCACGAGAGCTCAGTGAGAGGAGAGAGGAGGATTTGGCCCTTAAGCTGAGGGACTTTTTAGCAAATCTTCCACAATCAATTCTTTTTTCCAAAAATCATCCATTTAATCCTTGCAAAATGCAATTAGTTAGACAAAGATCTCAAAAAGTGCAATTGGTGGGTCTTTTTTTTTTTTTCTCTGCTTGTAATTAGTTCCAATTACCAGCAAAGAGGGGGCAGCTGTAGACACCCCAAATTGCACTGCCAAATGAGAAAATAATAAAAACATGTAATTAGAGCTTAAAACAGGTCAAAAATGCATAAAAACTGACAAAACTGGCTTTGCCCGTATTTCCTTCACGGGCCGGTCGCGCCCGAAATTAATCTACGGTCAGGCGCGCCCGTAGAAGCTATACGGTCACCATTGGACCGTAGTGCATTCACGGGCATTAAAGACATGTGCGAGTTTTGTCCTTCTCTCGATTTCCGAGCTTTATTTGAAGTCCAATATATCTTTAAACAAGCGAATTAAGTATTTTATTCGCTGAAGCCACCTTGGTTGGCTATGGATGGGCATTATCTCTGTATTTCACTCTATCTTAAAGACCAGGCCATATCCTTCTGGACCAACCATGCCCCTGGGTGTGTCTATAAATAGAGGCTCTTTCCTCTAGCTAAGGGCCACGAAATTTTGAAGAATCAAAAGCTCCAAGAGAAGGAAAGGAATCCCTGCTGCTCTGCTTGCTCAATCCAGGTAAGTCCCCTATCCTTTTTTATTTTCTGTCTTCAATTCTAGAAGTAATAGGATCATCTCTATTGCTGTAGAATAAGGCCATATCTATTTTGTATTCCTAAACTTGTCTCCAAGTACCTCAAGGGTCCCTCTAGCCGTAAAACGTGAAGAGAGAACTAGGGGAAAGGGGAACAGGTGGATCCCTAGAATAGAACCCCATATCTGTTTTTTTCTTTTTTTCATAGAATAAGGCCTGTGATTGTATTTGTGTAACCAAACCTATCTCCAAGTACCTCAAGAGTCTCTCTAGCCGTAAAACGTGAAGAGAGAACTAGGGGAAAGGGGAACAGGTGGATCCGTAGGGTAGACCCCCATGTGCTCTAATCTGTGAGATATGGCTATTTTAAATATCTTGATCATGTTTTAATGCTTTTTATGATATATCTGAATGAATTACATGAATCTATGATGTTTATAGCATGAGATCCCCACTTTTTGATAAAATTTGGATTTTTGCCACTTTTGCACCTACAGCACTGTTTTCGTGATTTTTGTGATTTTAGGCTAGGACCTTGGATTTATCATGATCAATATGATAGATCTAAATCCAGAAGCCTGAAAGTAAATTCTAGGGTTTCATGAGATGGTTTTTTTGTTTTTCATTATTGAGAGAAGACCCTACGGTCTAAATTCTCCCCTTTTGGTGTTCTTCATCAACGTGGGTATTTTTGGTTTTTATTTTCTGATTTAATGTGAAATTTGGGCTTTATCTATGTCCTGGACTATTCAAGTTCAATTTTGAAATATTTTATAAAAATCATCTTTTCTAGATTTCTAGAATTTTGACTTGAAGCCAGATTTTTGGATTTTTCACTTTAAATTGATTTTATTTGATTTTATCTCAATTTTGTTTTGATCATGAAACCCTAGGAATGGTATGATCATATTTGATAGTTCTGGATCAATCAGAATATTCATATGAAAAAACCATATATTTTTGCCTTTTTTGTGATTTCATGAATTTTATAGCAAGCTTTTTCCTTTATTTTAAACATGAACAATACCTGGCAACCACCTTGTGTGGATGAATAGGGGTGCCTAACACCTTCCCCTGTTCATAACTTAATCCCCTTTCCCATCTCTGGTTGTTTTTTTTAGGAGGGATATTTTGCCCTAAAATTTGCCTTTTGTGCTTATTTAATATTTTGGTGTCCATTCACACCTAAATTGAATGGTGGCGACTCTTTGTTTAAATAATCCCGTGTGATGATTGAGGAAATCATTAGATCGATTTTTTCCCATGTCTCACAGGTAGTATGCATACAATAATTAAAATAGTTTTCACTTTTTTACATTATCTTAATATGTACATTTAATGAAAAGTAATTACTTATATTATAGGCTGGACAATCACCAGGTGGGGATGATACTCCACACCAAATGCCAGACAGCCCTCCTGATCATTGCTAGAACATTTCCTAGAACGTGAGTATTTTTTCAGTTTAGTTTATTCAATATAGTTTTGTATGAGTGCTTATATCTACATTTATGTGTGTAAGTGCATCTGTGTATGATAAACTGTGTTTATTAGGTGATTATTTGTGATTGGGGGCTTAGCCCATTCTCGTATGTACAGGCGTTATATAGCCGTTTTTCTGAAAAATTTTAGGATATTATTTTTGTGTCTAGTTAGTTCTAAAGTTGGGATTTGAATAAATTTGGTATTTTAAAATTGTTCACAGGTGTGTTACTGCTCATCATCTGTTTCTTTATCTGGTTTTGCAGCATAGCAAATATTTATATTTTCATTGGTTAACAATAGCACAAGAAAAAATATTAGTATCCAAACTTTTCTGTCTAAATCCATTTATGGGTTCCTAATGGTAGATCTGAGTTCTTATTGATTTCTGCACGTGTTAGAGTTATTTTTGTTTTCTTTGGCTGAATTTGGTACTCTTTTGTAGATTTATTGTTTAGGGAACTTATTGTATTATAGTCTTCGTTCTGTGCCCATTTAAATGCTTATTTAGGTTCCTAAACAATCCCTAAATTTTTAGTAGCTCACTAATAGTGTCCATTATAGGGGCATTTTATATTATATTTTCATTTTGATTCTTAGATTCAGTGTTTATTATGTGAATTTTTAATAGACATTTGAAATCGCCTGTCGAGGTATGTGATCTCGTGTGTATATATCCTCAAATTTAATCTCATTTTTTCAGCTATTGGATGTATTTTAGTTATTTTACCTATTGGTTTTTTTTCCATACTTTTCTAACTTTGATCTATTTTCAAGTTTTTTTCATGTGACATCTCCTGTGTGGGGATTTGATTATTTGAAGGCCATTTTTTTTTCATGTGACATCTTCTGTGTGGGGATATGATTGTCAGATTAATTACAGTCCTTTCAATATTCTAGAACTGTCATTGGAATTTTGAAGTATATGCATGAGAAATTTATTAGAATACTCATATCTTATTATGTTCTGTATGATAAACTGTGTTTATTAGGTGATTATTTGTGATTGGGGGCTTAGCCCATTCTTGTATGTACAGGCGTTATATAGCCGTTTTTCTGAAAAATTTTAGGATATTATTTTTGTGTCTAGTTAGTTCTAAAGTTGGGATTTGAATAAATTGGGTATTTTAAAATTGTTCACAGGTGTGTTACTGCTCATCATCTGTTTCTTTATCTGGTTTTGCAGCATAGCAAATATTTATATTTTCATTGGTTAACAATAGAACAAGAAAAAATTGCCTTATTGCAACTAATTGTGTCAGCAATAAGAATCCTGTATTTTCATTACAATTTGTTTGAAAACTTTATCTTCAGTCAAAATATTACTAAGTTTTTTCATTTGCAGACAATTTTCTAGTTAGCTTAAATGGGATTGCATGCCATTATTGAGCTTTCCTTGGCCTTCTTGTATTACTGATTTTTGTTTTATTTTTCAGGTTGAGCAGCTCCTCAAGGACCAAATCATTATGGATGCATATGATCTATTGGAGTATTTTTTTTTGAAACAAGTATAACTCTTTTATATAATTCTTAAATGTTCTACTGTAAATGAATAGTTAGTGGTGGAATGCTGTATATAGTTCGATTACTTTTCATTATTTGGTGGAATGCTGTGTATAGTTTTTGTTTTTACTGCTAACAGGTTATATCAGGTGTATTTAGAATGAATGGAATAGACTAACTAACCATTGTTTAGCAAGTGCAGGTGTTACTTTTAGCGGCGGTAATTCTTACCGCCGCTAAAATATTTTAGCAGGCATACACGTTTACCGGCGGTAATTTTTACCGCCGCTAAAATATTTTAGCAGGCATATACTTTTACCGGCGGTTAGATATCGGACGCTAAAGAATATATAGAGGCAGTACATCTACCGCCGGTATATGTTTGGAATATTTACCAGCGGTAAAATTAACCGCCGGAATATATGAGCAATAAGCGGCGGTAACATTTCCTGCCGTAAATGGTCTCATCAGCGGCGGTAACATTACCGCCGGCAAATGTGGGGACGGTAAAGTATCGACAATTTGCGGCAGAAAGTTCGTCCGGTCGTGGATTTGTATTCATGACCGGCGGGTATATATTGCCGCCGCTATTTCCGCCACTAATTCAATCACCGACAGCAGCTCCAGCGACGCTTTGTCCACCGGCCGGTAATTGTTTTAGCGGCGGTAACCTAGCTATTAGCGGCGGTATGTTACCGCCGGTAAAAATCTGCTTTTTGTAGTGGGCATTGAGGATTTTATTGTGATAGAGACTCCATTTCCATTCAAATATGGCAGAAAATAAATTTCCATAAATTAAGATAATGAAATGAAGGGTATTTTAATCAATTGATAGAAATAAACATTTCCCTTGAAATGTTGGCAGGAAATTTGCCTAATGAAGAAGATGAAATGAAGGACAGGCAAAGGCATTGAGGATTTTATTGTGATAGAGACTCTATTTCCCTTCAAATATGGCAGAAAATAAATTTCCATAAATTAAGATAATGAAATGAAGGGTATTTTAGTCAACTGATAGAAATAAAGGTGACCGAAGGTTGGTATTTTCTTTCTAGAAGAAAAAAGAGAAGAGCTATGACACGCCCTACTGTCACGTGACTCACGTGTAAGGCTCAGTGATTGAATCTTATTCTCCGAAGTCACCGGTCACACGAGCACACACGACCTTGCCAAAAGAAAGCTCAAACTTTCAATTTTCAAACCCCACATAGAAGCCTCTAGAATCGCAGTTCTCAAAACCCAACTCCCTCTTAAAGCCCCTACTCTCTCTTCATCCCCACATCATCACCCTTCACCTCATTATTCAGCATTTCCCCAGCAACAGCAGCATCCTCTCCATCTCTCTCTTCTCTCTTTATTCCATAACTAGTAATCATCACTCTCCTCTCCAGCACAGCCCCAATTCATCTAATCCCAATTTAACCCTTAATAACAACATGGGAAGCTTGGTAGGACATGTAGCCCCAGGTCTTGGTTTCCTTCTCATTGGTCTATGGCACCTCTTTAACCACATAAAGCTCCATGCTTTACACTCAAACATCTATGTTTCTTCCCCTTGGTTTCCAGTCTCAAGTTTAAGGTACTTAGAGCTCTTCTTCATCATGGGAGGTAGCTTCATCTCCATAGCCATGGAACTATTCATCAGCCCCGAAAGGCACCAACCGTTAGATCCCGATGGCACCATCCCACCCAACCATCTTCAGAACTTCGAGCACTCTTCCATATCCATGTCTTTCATAATTTACGCAGCTTTCACGATCCTTGTTGATCGAATTCGGCCTAAAGCGCACGAGGGACTAACTCAATTGATCGCGGCGCTGGCCTTTGGCCAACAGCTCCTCCTCTTCCACCTTCATTCTGCTGATCACATGGGTGTTGAAGGCCAATACCACTCACTTCTCCAGATTGTGATTCTTGTCTCTCTAATCACCACTCTTATGGGAATTAGCCTTCCTAATAGTTTCCTAGTGAGTTTTGTTAGGTCTGCTAGTATTTTCTTCCAAGGTCTTTGGCTTATAGTCATGGGGTTCATGCTCTGGACACCAGCTTTGATCCCAAAAGGTTGTTTCATGAACATGGAAGTAGGTCACTATGTTGTCCGGTGCGGCGGCGATCATGCCCTCCATCGAGCCAAATCATTAGCAAACCTCCAATTCAGCTGGCTACTATCTGGGGTTGCCATCTTCTCTATGTTATTGTATCTGATTTTGTTTAAAAAATATGGGGTGAGGGTCCATTATTGGACTGTAGGAGAGGAGGAAGAAGACATAGATGATATAGAGTCACAGAAGAATATAAAGCTCAGGGAGTCAAAGAGTTTCACTCACATGTCGGAAAAGGCCTGACGCCGATGGACATAGAAAGGTAGAAGGAGAAGAAGATCAGAGGAACAAGTTGGTGCAGGGATTAGGTGTGTTTTTTATATATTACATGTTCTTGTTTAATTAATTAAGCCATCATTAAAGTAGGCTTAATTGGAAAAGAACAAGGACTTGGGACAAGAACACTAGAGCAGCGTCCATAAGGGAAAGGGAAAAGAAGAAAGAGGGTATGATGGATCTGATCTGTATTGATGACTTTGTTTTTGAAAGAGTGGACTCAATATTGTTTTGGATTACCCAAAAGAGATAATTAAAAAAAAAACTTATAAAATGAGATGGTTCATGTCCCTCAGCCCCACCAACCAGAAAAGATACATTTCTAGCTGAAGAATTTCAACTGTAAGCTAGGATTTATAATCTGTATTATGTATGTGGGGTTTTTAATTTACCCTTGTTTTGCGTGTAAATTGTAACAACCGTAAAGAGTAGTGTGGTTTGGTACTTGAGGATTGAAACTTGAAAGGGGTCACATTGCTTTGAAAATGACCTCAATTGCTCACTTTGTCGTTCTATCAATAAAAGAAGAAGAAAATCAAATAACAACGTAGTCATAGATAATAATAATGTCGAGAATTTGGTGATTTTCATAATGGTGATGATAGAAGAAAATAACATGAATCTAGTGAAATAATTTAACGCTTTACAAGTTGAGTATATATATTCTTCGTTAAAAATAAATAATAAAATAAACATGATTAGGGGATAATAATCGTCAAAAATCTTTTAGGAACTTAATATATTCTATCGACCTCAAAACTATTATATTTGGTGTAGTGCTTATTAGGGCTGCAACTCGGCGTGGTTTAGTTCAGGTTGGCCTCAACCCAAAATCAAACGAAGGTTACTGATGGTCGGCCCAGAAGTATGAACAAGAACGAAAATCCCACCATTATAACATCTATTAATGGTAGTAAAACATTACTGCCAGTAAAAGCTACCTTTACACGCCGTAAAGACCAATTTTGGAGATGTACGAGGAAGTGTTAGAAAGTTTTATCTTAGGTTATTAGGTGATCAAGTTGTGTCCAAATTCTATCACGTAAGATTTTGTGAACAAGATGAACGCATTTATCTAGTCCCATAATCTGGTGATCCGTACTGTGATACCACCGGCTAGGATGGGGTCTAGGGGCATGGCCCCCCTCTTGATATGGGTATGCATCCATCCGTTTGATGATGGTATCACTGAGTGGTACCAGAGAAAATGGTCGATAGGCAAGAAACAAGTATACCCATGAGGTTAGTTGAAATTTTAAAACTAAATTCTCTTTTCCAAGAAGACTAGAAAATTGTCTTTGAATTTTCTTGGCAGCCATGAACAGCTTGACTTCCACGGAGAGAGAGAAAGATACCAAAATTTGACTCTATTAGCATAACCTTAACTAACCATTTGATAACTACATTCTTTCATAGGAAAATTTAAAATTTGCTGCAATGAAAAATGAATGTAGGTGGTCATCGGCTCACCGCTACATACCAACTTGGAAAAGAGTGTTGGTAGGTGGAGGAGAAGTACAGGCTGAAATCCTATTGGAAAGGAGGAATATAATTCATGTTGCGGACCCCAATTAGTGGGAGTGGAGCATTTAGCTTTGATTGACTGATTAATCGCAACCCATAAAGCTAGGGGTGACATGATCTTTCTTCACTTGTAAGAACATTCAAACCTACCTACTATTTTTGCCGACCCTATGTAGCATTTGTATAATGTGTTCGGTGTACATGTGTTGTTTCATTGTACCAACCACCCCTTGTTGTCTTCTAAGATGATCTACAAAATTCGTTAGAGTTTGTTCAACAAGATTGAAACTGCCCCTTGGTCTCTTCTAAGATGATGTATAAAAATCACTGGTTTTTGTTCAATAAGATTGAAACCTTCTCTTTTTAGCCAAAATTCTCATTGGTTTTTTTTTTTTTAACATAAGATACAGGCAGTCGCCTGCCCAGCACATAGCCGATAACAACACATGCACGCATCCACTTAGCTTTGTCAGGAAGCGCAGCAACAAAGGGACCGCAGGCTACAAGCAACAGCAACAACTAAAATGAAAACCCCTGTCTCAACTGGAGGTGGAACTGTCAAGCAGTACGCGAGAATACTGGAACTCAAACAAAAATATTATTGGCGTCAAAGTATTATCATATTGCCCCGAATATAATATATGCTAGTATCCACTTACAATTCCCACTTTTATTGACATTCCGAATAGTCTTACTATGTAATGAGATCAACGTTTACTTATACGTACCAGCCGATATCTAAAGGTACTTGGTAGCGGTGCAATTCAACTCGGTTTGGTCCGAGTTGACATTAATCCAAAACCAAATTAACTAACGTTCTTCACTATCAAAACCAAATTGAGAACCAATCACTCCCACTTAAAAACTAAACCAAAATGAAATTAAAACCCTAAAACTGAACCAACTCAACTCAAAGCATAAATTTGGTTCAACTAAAAGGTAGTGGTAGTGGGTGGCAGAGTGGCACTGGTATAAGTTATTTTTTGGGATATAGAAGTCAATATAAAAAGAGGAAAAGAACTCTTTGGATAGCAAATACCACGTTGGTGTGAGCAGTTATGTGAAAAAATGGCGAATACCAACTAATCGGGAGCTGGGGTCAATATAAATAAGAGCAGAGGGCTGTTTAGGATTTAAATGTCAGGCTCGAATCTTCAGACTCACTTTATATAAATATTATTTATTTATATAAAATATGTGTGTATAATTGGAAGACCAAAAATGCACAACTATATCCTAACCCAATCTGTTTGGGTCAATCAGTTCTCAATTTTAACCGAACCAACTTTGCACCCCTAATACAGAGTATATGCACATCAACTCCTTCCTCTAATGATTTTAACCTCTAATACTGATTAAAGACCTTGTCTTCATTGGTTCTTTTTTTCTTTTTTCTTTTTTCCCCTTTTTTTTTTGGGGGAAAATTAGCTTTTAGTGATATTTTATCAAAACAATTCAAATTCAGTCACCTAATTCTAGGTAATTGAGATTTAGTAGTACTTTTTTTAAAATAATTGAGAATCATTGTCATTTTACTGTTCATTAAGAATTTTTTCCAAAAATACCCTCAAAAGACTTGCAAACTTCACCTGAAACAAAATGAGTAAAAATGATTTCAAAGTTTTTTTAGGGCATTTTCGAAAAAAATTCTAGATCTCTGTTTGCTTGAAGAGGAGGAGATTGTGATGAAGCTCAAGAGTTTTCAACCATTAGAACAGGAACGAGGAGGAAGATGAAATTTTAGTAGGCTTGTTCTCAAAAAGATATGTCGGGCTTGCTCTCAAAAAGAAAAGGAAAATAACTTCTGCCAAATTTCAGCGGAAGTTATTTTCCCCTATTTTTACATTGATTAGGAAAATATTTTCCCCCACTTATAATTTTCTGCTGAAACAAACAATGAGAAAACTTGAAATTCCGAGAAAATATTTTTTCCCCTAATTTTCGGTGAAACAAACACAGCCTAAATTAAGAAAATGAAATGAAGGGTATTTTAGTCAATTGATAAAAATAAAGGTGACCAAAGGTTCATATTTTCTTTCCAGAAGAGAAAAGAAGAGAGCTATGATACGCCCTACTGTCACGTGAAAGGCTTAGTGATTGAATCTTATTCTCCGAAGTCACCAATCACATGAGCACACATGACCTTGCCCAGAGAAAGCCAATTGAAATCTTGTGGATCCTTTATCTAGAGTCCTTATGTGGATCCTCCATAAGATTGTGCCATGTGTCCCTTAAATGGTGTAAATGTAATTTTCTTAAATGCTTCAAGGGGCACATGGGACAATCTTGTAAAGGATCCAGATAAGGAGTCTAGAGAAAGGATCGACAAGATTTCAACATGGAGAAAGCTCAAACTTACAATTTTCAAACCCCACATAGAAGCCTCTAGAATCGGAGTTCTCAGAACCAAACTCCCTCTTAAAGCCCCTACACTCTCTTCATTCCCCCCACATCATTACCCTTCACTACATTATTCAGCATTTCCCCAACAACACCAGCATCCTCTCCATCTCTCTCTTCTCTCTTTATTCCATAAATAGTAATCATCACTCTCCTCTCGAGCACTCTTCCATATCCATGTCTTTCTGTTCCTCCCAAATTGGACCGAGCTCGACACGTGACAGTGGGGGTGATGTGTCTTTATGCGAGCATGCCAATATCTGTCGATACAAGATTCGGGTCGTGTCTTGACCCCGGACACCTCTTATGGATAGTCGCACTACAAGTCACCTGTAATAAAATTGATCAGACGAAAGAATGAAAACTAGAGGTTTGGTCTTCGTTTGGGTTCTTATTTGTTTTTGAAAGTGACAGTAGGCAATAACAAAGTACTTTATTTAGATATTAGTTGCCAAAGATGCAACTGTTGATTACAACAAGTCTCCAAGTAACTCAAAAAGAAATAAAACAAATGAAAATCACCAATACTAACAGTACCGGCCTCCCCTGACCCTTATAGCCGTAATCGGAGTATAAGGAAGGAATATAGGGAGCGTCTACTAACAAAGTTGATTCAGGGATCCATCCAAGGATACTGTTTAGCCGAAATTATGCTAGTCACCTGGCTTGACAAAAAATAGCTTTAGTACCGGTTGTTCGTAATCTTGTAGCCGTAATAGAAGTACAGAATTATGAGACAGGAGTGGCCTCAAATTCCTTGCTAATGGTAGGGCCTTCACTTCAATTGGAGTAAATAATAACCTAGAGTGTCACTACAACAGGAAACAATGAGAGGAGTCCTAGATTATCCTTTCTTGCTATAATGTGGATGTAGGAGACTGGATAGAGATCACGGAGGATCGGATTATAATCATAATAAGCAGTTGCGGTTGAGTGGATGTTGTCCCTAAGCCCTTCGTGACTGTGCCTTTTATAGACAAACTTTGTGTGAGACATAGAAATGTCACCTACGATGACTTCCGATATCCTCACGCGGGGATCGATAAAAATTAAGAGTCGCCACCATCCAAGTTAAGGTGTGAATGGACACCAAAGGGATCATAAATGCCAAATAGAGTCAAAGTAGCTCTAATACAAGGAAAAATTCAGAGATCAGGTAAGGGGAATTAGTTATGAGCGGGGGGAAGGTGTTAGGCACCCCCACTCATCCGTCTAAGACGGTTGCCACATGCTTGTTCATGCCAAAAGATTGTTTGCTAGCTAAAATCAAGAAAGGAGTGTTTGAAATTAAGCACCATGTGTGTGATTCCTCCATATGAATAATCCAATAGATTTGGACTCTCTTTATGGACATATCACTTCTAGAACTTCATGAGTGAATGAAAATCAAAGTAAAAATTTGAAGAGAAATCAACTAAGGCAAATCTAAAAAAACAAGCCATAAGAGCTTAAAGAATTTAAACATTCATAAATCCTTCGATCCAAACCCAAATCAAATGAAACGAAAGCCACTAGAAAGATAGTATGAGATAGAAGATTCAGAAAAAAAATCAACTCGATCCGATTTAAAACAAAAGAGAAATGCACTATTGAAATCTGCTGCTATAAATCAGAAAAAGCAGCGAGTAGGCATTTTTGAAGTTCTATTCGTGGAGTTTAGCTCCATATAAATTCATAAAAACTTGCATGGATGAAGTATATGGTGCCATCTTTCAAACAAAATAGGCCTTGCACCAAACTCAATCCAATTGTGACTTATATGTCCTCTTGAACATGCTTAGAGGATCACAGATTGACCCAGAACTCTGTTACAGAGCCACTCTGAGTCAATCAAGCACACAAGCCACAAATCAGATCAAAATCTATTGGAACCAATTGGAATGGAAAATATACTTCTCAAGGAAAACACAAAGACTGGAATCACTCAAAACGGATTAAAATTGAGCAAATGATGCACCATCAAAGCGGCAAGTTCAGCAATCTTGGCTGAACTGACTTAAAGACTTTGAACAGATGGTGTCAAAAATTGGCTCCATAAAAATAAACGAAAATTTCCAGATACAAAGTAGGCTATCCCATCTATCACATGTCTTTAGAATCACTCAAAAATTCATCCGGCGGATGAAGTTATAAGCATTCCAAGACATGCCACAGATGCTGCCCTGTTTTGGAGATTTTTGAAGGAAAGACCAAAACCAGTGCATGTGTGCAAGTGGATTCGACCAAAACAACTTAAAATCATGAAAAACAACCTCATAAAGTTCTAAAAACTCATTCTAAAGCCGATGATCTCAGATTTCCCGTATTAAACATGGAAATCCAAGATCTAGCTTATCCTTGCAAAAAATAGTGAAAAGTGTGTTTGATGGTGGTGGAAATCAATTTTCTAGGAGAAGGCTGGAATCCATTACTATTGAGAGCAAGGATTCGCAGATCTTCTCTAGAAACAAATGCACAATATATCAGAGAAATCAACCATATGTTCAAAATAACCAAATAGCATGCTCTTCATCATTTGTAGGTTCTAAGCCCAGAGGATCCATTCCTACTTCTTTTTCCCAAGGCTCTCTCTTCACGTTTTACGGCTAGAGAGAATTCCCAGGTACTTTGGAAGAGTTTTGGGGTTTCAAAAACATTCAGGGTCTTACACTACAGAAAGGTAGAAGTTGGGAGTTGGAAATGTACAGAAGAAGTTAGAAATGAAATAGAACTTTACCTTTTGATGACTTGAGCACTTGAGGCAACAATCTAGCAGAGTTTTCCCTCTTCTTGCTGAGCTTCCAAGCTTCAAATTATCAGCCATTTGCAAGAGGAGGACCCCTCTATTTATAGGCACAGCCAAGGGCAATAAAGTCCCAAGGGTATGCCCAAAAATCCCTCTAGATTGTTCCAATTCAAGTTAAAGCCTTGAATTGATGTAAATCTAGAAGTTTCGGAGGGTGAAATAGGGAGTTCAAGTCCTTGAGAGAAAGGTAATATGTGTAAATAAGGCTCAGAGATCGAGCATTTTCGCAAATCCCCGAAACAAGCAAAACCGCATACACAGTGCAGTTTCCACAGAACCGTCACTTTGAATGCGGTTACAATGCAAACTTACCTTAACCGCACATACAGGGCGGTTCCAATTTAGTTACGCTCAAGGTTTTAAGTTTCAGTGCCGCCCAGGGCACCGAACGGCATTACCGGCGGGTGGCGTGCCGCCGAAACGCCGGAAAATTTTTAATGGGCAAAAAAAATAATAAATTATGTTTTTTTGGATTTCAGCGAAATTTTGTCGGCACACCGCTCCGTTTCGCCGGCATGCCGCTCGTTTCGCTAAAAAAAATTTTAAAAATTTACATTTTTTTCGCCTGTTTCAGTCCGTTTCGTTCGGCACGCCACCTGTTTCGCTCGAAATTTCAGTCCATTTCACCAACAATGCAAATTGATGATTTCCCCCAGCGAAACGCATCGCTAGGGGCATAAAAACCGAAACTGTAAACCTTGGTTACGCTCGTCATGATTGCTGTCAACGTGGCTCAACGGTCAAAGCTTCTAGAAGCCACGTGGCAGCTCACGCAAGAAGCATGAACCTCAACCGTCCTGTGTGTGCGGTCGCAACCGTATACACAGGGCGGTTAAGACCAAATTCTCAAAAATCGTATATTCAGTGCGGTTAGCACCCTTTTTGAGTACTTTTGAGTTTTTGACACATGCCAAAGCTCAAATAAAACATTTAAAATTCATTTTGACTGTTCTCTCATATTGAAGTGCAATTTGGGGTGTCTACACTTTGACGATTGTTTACCGTCCCATGTTTGCACGACCCTCATGTTAGTTCCGGCAATTATCACCCTATTCCACTTCAATTGGGCAAGACAACCACTTTCCACGATCCCAACAAATAATTTCCTTGTTCCCGTTGTTTATCTAAGTGGTCTCGGTCGTCGATCCTGTATTGATGATGACGTCATCCTTCAGACGTATGAATGTGGTTTTCCTATTTAGACATATGTGTATGCTTACGTGGCTTTACTGTTGAAACTAGCCCATGTAGACGCCACGTGGCTTCTCCTCATTAATTTGCTGGGCTACGGCGGATGTAAACACTTTCATAATTTACGCAGCTTTTGCGATCGTTGTCAATCGAATTTGGCCTAAAGCGCACAAGGGACTAACTCAATTGATCGCAACGCTGGCCTTCGGCCAACAACTCCTCCTCTTCCACCTTCATTCAGCTGATCACATGGGTGTTGAAGGCCAATACACTCAATGCTCCAGTTTGTGATTCTTGTCTCTCTAATCACCACTCTTATGGGAATTAACCTTCCTAATGGTTTCCTAGTGAGTTTTGTTAGGTCTGCTAGTATTTTCTTCCAAGGTCTTTGGCTTATAGTCATGGGGTTCGTGCTTTGGACCCCAGCTTTGATCCCAAAAGGTTGCTTCATGAACATGGAAGTAGGCCACTATGTTGTCCGGTGCAGCGGCGATCACGCCCTCCATCGAGCCAAATCATTAGTAAACCTCCAATTCAGCTGGCTACTATCTGGGGTTGCCATCTTCTCCATGTTACTGTATCAAATTTTGGTTAAAAAAATATGGGGGGAGGGTCCAATATTGGACTCTAGGAGAGGAGAAAAAAGAAGAAGACATAGATGACATAAGAGTCGCAGAAGAATATAAAGCTCGAGGAGCTGATTGACCAGCAATCAAGGAGCCGGAAAGTAGAGAAACTCAGAGAAATCTGGGCAGAACAAGAGGTGGAGCAGATCTTAGCAACTCCAATTAGCAAATACGCTGAAAGAGACAAGATTGTTTGGAATGAAACCTCTTCTGGTAAGTATACTGTATCATCGTCTTATAGGTTGATCTCTCGCATGAGTGATAACCATGCAGATGAAAGGAGGTGGCTGACGTTTTGGCATATCCCCTGGGCCCAGAAAGTCAGACATCTTTTGTGGAAATGCATGCAACATGGCAATGCTACCAATGACATATTACAAAGCAGAATTGGTGTACCAGTGGAGATGTGTGTGCTGTGCAACAAGGAGCAGGAATCAAACTTTCATCTATTTGGCAAATGCGACTTCACATGGGCTGTATGGTCCGGTTGTGTGGGGAGGATCGAGATTTCCAGAACAGCCACAATATCAGAATTGCAGAGATTGGGTCTTTAATGTCATTATGAAATCAGAGAAAATACAAAATGTTCAATCAGGGAGCTTGATTGCTACCTGGGCGATAGTTTGTTGGATTGTATGGAGTGCTAGGAACAAGGTAATATTTGAAGACATTAAGCCATCAATGTCTCTATTTGACATACACCATTTCAATCGTAGTACCTTATGGTCGACAGTACTATTCATCTGTTTTTGTGATCATGTGGCATACTTTGCCGAATTTTCTAGATCAATCCAGCATTCCTATGAACCTGAAACTAATTCCTATGTAATCTACACCTGGTAAACTTAATTTTAAGCTATTAAACTCAAATTTAGAGTGATGTTTACACAGTTTTGAAAACACCACAAAACTTCTTAAAATCATTTAAAACTAACTATAAAACTAAAACCGTTCTTCACCAAAATCATTCATTAAACTAACAATCAATGCAATTCTTTTAGAACTCATTCATACATATATAATTACACTGTTTGGTATGCTTTAAATCAAAATAAAATGATAACTTACCTTTGTGTAGATCCAACAACAGCCGAAACGTAAGCCAATAGGAACCAAACCGAATGATAACTCTACCAAAAATGACTTTCTCTCATGGCTGCTATAGAATGAAATGGCCGAGAGGAATGAAAGAGACGAGTCGAAGGGAGGAAGAACACAGAGTCGGTTCTCTCGTCTTCTCAACTGATCTACAGACTTCTACCACAATCTACACGCTTACTTGAAGTATCACGATTCGGTCCTAGGCCACCCAGCTAAGCCCATGTACAACACCCTAATAAGCTGAACTTGATTCCATGTTTTGCCAAACACAAACATCCTACGTCTCCTTAACCATTCGATTCCTACAATAGAGAGACATAGGTATTTATTTTTTTTATAAGAAGGCACTAAGGTCCGCATCAGCAACGCTATAGGAGTCTACTGGACCAATCCGTAAGCAGACCCCAATTTTGCACCTACTTAATTACAATACCAAAAATTATAATTTTTACATTAATAATTAGCATAATAATAGCATAAAATAATTTAGCATTTTTCATCAAATAAAATACCAACTTAATCCCTAAATTGTCAACCACATGTATAATTGCACAAATTAAGAAAGAAAAGTCATGAATTCAAATTAACTCCAATAAACCTTCAAATAAATACATGATAATTAATAAAAAATCATCAAAATTAGTAGGAAATCTTACACTTAATCTACAATACCAAATTTTAAAAATTTTGGGATGCTACACTCTAATAAGGTCCATGTTTTATTCAATGCAGGAGGACTCAATGAAGATTAGCTCAAAGAACAAGGAACTGCCAGACAGGACGATTGAAGAGATGCTGATAGGATGGTCTCGGCCAGGAGCACATTAGTTCAAACTTAATGTATGTTGATGGAGCTGCAAGGGGCAATCCCGATAATGGTGCTGTGGGCGCTGTTATTCGAAATGATGAAGAAGAGTGGTTGGAGCATTGGCGCACAGAATTGGTGTAACAGATGCCATCACAGCCGAAGCTTTTGCCTTGGTGGAAAGTTTGAGGATGGTCCTAGCACTAAACTGCAGTCAAATATGGATAGAGAGTGACTCTCAGGTGATAGCCAACTGTTTTCAAAAGCATCCCTGCATTTCATGGAGGATTGAGCTGCTGTTGGAAGAAGCCCGGCACCTATCTAACTTCTTCCTTTCTGTCAAGATTTCGAAGATTTTTAGAGAGGCAAACATCGTAGCAGATAGTCTTGCCAATTTTGCGATGGATAGGTACCTCTATTTGTGGTTTAATTGTGTATCTGAATGTATCAATCAGGTGGTTTGGATGATCTGCTGGGGAGAACAACCCCTCGAATTTTAACCCGTCCTAAGTAATTAATGTAATCAAAGTTTCGCATCCAAAAAAGAAACTTACTAAAATACTCCTAAATATAACTCCAAAAGAATTCTTGAAAATTTTATTTTCAAGTGATTTTTTTTTTAACCTAACTCCTTGGAAATGCTAAAATAGGGATAACAACCAAACAGGTTCAAGGCGAGTTGGCAACCCCTAACGCACCCTATGAGGATTTAATCCATACGAAATCCTAACCGGCCGGTCTCTATTGGGTTGAAAACAGGTTAGGTCAAGGTTGACCTTACTGTACTATAAACTAAAAAATTAAAAAATTAAATAAATAATATATTTATTTATTTATAAAATATATTTTTTTACGTATAGTATAAATTAAAAATAATGTTTTAATGGATTAAATTTTGGTTCAAGTCGCTAAACTCTAACCCGATTTATGCAATACCAAACCCTTACTATTAAGGGCAGGTTTACCAATTAACTCACCCCATTGTCATCCCTATGCTATAATGCAACCAAATGGAAAAATCAGTTGAATAAACTTTTTTTTTTTTTTTTTTTTTTGCGCCTCTTTTTCCGTTTTTAGTCGAATTTTTAGAGTCCTCTTTAAACTATTAATAAATTTTTCTTTCTTAAAATTTTTTTAAAAAAACTCTAACTTGTAATTCTAAAATAACAAAACAACAAAGACGCTAAACAAGCGCATATTAACGTGATGAAGCAATGTAAAGGCATTTTACACGAAATCAACCAAGCAAACCAACTATTTGACTATTGGCCTTATCATATAGTTGATGAGTAATGCATTTCCAAAAAGGAAAGGGAACACTTGACCAAGCATAGATATTTTCAATTCACCCTACAACCATTAATTAGCAAAGATCATGTTGCTTTAGAGCCCACTAATATAAATGCCCCACCTATAATTGGTATGACCTTTCAAAACTTATTCTGGAGTATATTGGGAAATAACCTATGGTATAGAATATCTCTTAAAATATAGATATTGAGACATGATATCTAAACATTCATATAGTTTAGAGAGCAAATCTCATGTGCCCTTCTTTGTGAATTGTGGTGGCGCCTCACATACACATGTGCTTGTAAATTCAAGGAGATAAGGGCATGTTCCAAGCAGCATATCGGACAAATTGTCTACAAGTTGGGCGATGTGATACCTTCTTATTTCACAGACAATTTCATCTGGTGCCACTTAGTGGTATCAACGTGAAACATGCATATGGATGCCCCTTTTCAATAGGGGGGCCACACCCCAAAATTCATCCCAGGCGGTGGTTTCACTGAACCACCAGATTTTAGCTTTAAAGGAAATGCGTTCTTTATTTTATTGAAATATGCAGAAGAGTTGCTTAATTTTTAAAAAAAAATTTAAATAAAGGGTATTTTTGTTAATTTTAAGAAAAAGAAAGGTGAGAAAAATGTTTGAATCAAGTGATAATATTTAACCCCAAGGTTTTTTATGATAAGCGAAAGAAAACTAGATTTTCTGATTTTTATAGAGCAAAAACTGAAACCCTATCCTTCAATAACAATTTTAGTTAAGGGTTTATAGTATAAGTTTTGGAATTCACTGTCAAAGAAAAAGTTAACATGAGTTTTTCGTCTTTGTGATCATCTCATGTGTCTTTATTTCTTTTCCTATGATAAGTATCACGCATGTGGTACAGGTCAAGTTCCCTAAAATAGTTAGTGCATAAGATGCTTATCTTCAATTATGTATTTGTTTCTGTTTGTTTGCCTATTGTATATATGAGAAAACTTTTAGTATTTATCTATCAAGTGTACTGGTGGCTTTTTAGGTTGTGTTTGGAACCCTGGATTTCAAGAGAAAAGAAAAAAAGATGCTAAAATTTTCTTTTCTTCTGTTTGGTTGCAACAGAATAAAATGATTTGAAAAGAAAATAATTTCCTCTTCCTCTTTCTTTCCAAGCAAAAAAACTTCTCTCCAGAAAAGTAAAGATTTTGAAAAAAAAATAAAGTTCACCATCACTCAACAATACTTGTACAACCCAACCACCCTACCATTACCACCACCCACCACCATCACCATCACCATCACCACCACCACCACCACCACCACCCAGCCAACACTACCACTCCTACCACGACCATAACTCTTGGGGGAGTTGAGGTTTAAGAGCAATATGGCTTAAAGAGGGTGATGGAAATGCTAGATTCTTTCATGTTAGCTAATTGCTGCAACACCAGGAATACCATTTCTTAGCCCAAAGTTAATAGAAGTGAGGTTGAATCCCTCAAGGATATTCAGCACACCTTCATCCAGTTCTACCCATTGTCGTATAGTTCAACACAAGAGTAGAAATTTCCTCTTGAGGCGGATGCCAACTTCCATCTAGATGAAATACTAAAAAGAATGGTTGGAAAAATAGTTTGAGGATGAAGTGAGAACCCCTGTGAACGAATTAGCGGGAAATAAGGCAAAGATTTCGATAGTTTAACGTGGCTAACCCCTGCCCCAAAAACAGATTGTCTACTCCTTTGATGAAGACGCGAGATATTCCAGGCTATATGCACGTATGGGTGCGCAGGCTCTCAATTCAAGATTTGATGTCGCAATTTCAAAGGCCATATCAACTAGTCCCTCACGCTGGAAGATATACCTATCCAACAGTGGAAGGTGTGTATACATAGATTTCATGCACTTATGTGGACACATACATCACTGTTGGACCAGTAGATCTTCCAGTCAAGGGCTCCAGCAGATTTCAAGTCTCAATCTCGAATCCTATATGGAAAAGCTCTTCTTATATATGGAGCCATTCAAACTATTGGGATGAAATGTTGTGCCATGCTTACTTGAATTAGTCACTACTATGGCTGTGAGATGCTACCGTCTGAAGCATCTCATGGTTTTAGTTTTTTCATTGTTTTAAACGCTTCAAGTGGCACTCACATTTCCAACCAGAAACCATAAGATGTTCCACATGGCAGCATGCATGTCATGGTCACAGCAATGACCAATTTTAGATAAACATCGTAGAAGATTTCAACCCTGGTGACATTGGCACCATACCTTAATGCAACAACTATAATTGCACGAGCCCAACTGAATCAATGGGTACTTAGATTACAGCCCTTTCCTAGAATGGGGTTATCTATATATAATATAACAGTTAGACGGGAGATCGAATTTGAGATTTAGATTTTATGGCTTTGATTGAATTTCTTTTGCCTAATTAAAGTTAAATAATTTTCTTTTCGCTTTCTGTAACACGCTCATCCTTTAGTTCACAACAAGTACAGCAAGTCTTATTCCCTTTATTCACATCAAGTCAGAGAGGCTTATCCTTTAGTCACAGCAAAGTCAGAGAGATAATCAGGAAGTTGACGTGATCGGTTCCAGTTGATTACTTTACTTTTATTTTTGGTTGTCAATTTGAATTATTAATTGTTATCTTGTTAAGAGAGATCAAGATAAAGACATCGCTGGTGATGTCTTATCTTATTATTTATTTGTTATTTATTTTTCATAACAAAAGGGGATCGTAGGTGGTGTTTGTTGTATTTTATTGATTTATTAAAGGGCTCAAAATTCCTCTTGTACTTTGGTTTTAGTGTTTTGGAAAGAATAGTCTCACATTGGAAGTTTATGAGAACTTCCATGAGTTTATATTAAATAGTTGGAACTAAAGGGGTACAACCCCTAAAGTGAAACACTGTTTCTTGTTGTCGAGTTTCTTTGAATCACGCGCACCGCCGCCACCATCGTCCGGTCGGTCATACCTTGATGTGTGTGTGATGCTATCTTTTTATATTTAATTTTTTATTGCTGACTCTTACATGTTTTTTTTTTTTTTTTTGTTTTTAACAACTGTTTTAGTTACCGTTTTTATTCCTAAACATTGTGATTAACCGTTGGTTTCTAAACGTTGATTAATGTTAATTAAACATTATTAACGTTTTTGTTTTTGTGAACGTGTGCCAACTGAAGGGTCACACACGTTCGTTTTCTCTTTATTATAAAAGGGGAGATTAGGGTTTTGGGTTAATAATCTGATAATACAGCCTCCATATGTCTGTATCATCTTCTTCTTCTCTCCTCCGAAATTTGAGTGGCACTGCTAAAAGGGTTCCCTAAGTCCGGTATTTATGTGAGGATTACGGGAGAGGCCTCTGGTCGTTGAATGCTGGAAGCCACAGCGTCAAGCAATCCGTCGCATTAAAGAATCCTTTTTATAGGGGCGCTTAAGGCTTTAAGTACAGAGACTTTTGAATCTCGCTTCGACCATTAATCCGATAAGTCATTCTTGCTTATTTTAACTTTTCTGTGCCCCTGTTTACAATCTGTTTCTGCAAAACTCGTCTGTTTGTATCTGTTATCTGTTACTTGCTACTGTTCCCTTGTTTAACCTATTTCATTCGTATTTTGCTACCTGATTTGATAATACAGAACAGTATTTATCACCATATATTTCCAACAGTGTTCTTATAACCTTGAAAGTAGGGCTGTTAGGATATGCTAGTAGATCAGATTGAGTCGAAATTTATGTTCTTGAATATAGCTTTTTTTTTTGGGTAGTGTTCTTGAATATAGCTTCTTCTTCTTTTTTTTGGTAGTGTTTCTTGAATATAGCTTTTTTTTTTTTTTGAATATAGCTGTTGCGTAATGAAAGGCATCGAAAAATTTAATTCAAAAACCTGTGTGTCAGGAGGAAGGTTCCTCGAAGAAACCAATTTATTGTTCTTTCTGAATTTGCAGATTATACTTTATTGAATTGTACAAGTTCCCTTACACTTTCCAACCCATGATGGAAAGGGTTAAGTTGAGCCATTTTTCTGTTTTTTCCTTTTTCTTTTTCAAGGTCAAAATAACTTACATTAAATCTGGTTGGATGTGATTGGCACAATATAATTAAGTGCTTAATTAATTTTTATTTAAAAATTACTAGAGTACTTATTCTATGTCGTAAATATGATTGTTATTATTATTAAACAGGGATTGGTTTTGGGAAAAACCTAGACCGAACCAAGTAGTGTGTACTACAAACCAATCCATTTTTTTATTATAAAGCAAAAACCAATTATTACAAACACAAAACCAACCCTTACAGATTCAGTTCGGTTTCAACCGATAAATTGAATCATCCTAGTTGGTTGGTGGTAATTTTTTTTGACCTCAAAACCGAAACTAAATCAGTTTTATACAATATAAAACCGAAACCGATTATTAACAAACCAAAACCGACCCTGATAGGTTTGGTTCAGTACGCAGTTATTAACCAATTGAATTCCTGTGGATCTTTAATCTACACTCCTTATCTGGATCCTCCAGTAGGATTATATCATGTGCCCCTTGAATGCAATTCACTTTCTCTGGATCCCTAATCTAGACCCCTTACGTGAATCCCTCTTTGGATCTCTCCACGTGTCCTGTACTACAAAAGTGAATGAGAAAGCTACGAACAAAATTGTTGATGGACAAAAGTGAGTGAGGAAGCTACAGACAAAATTGGTTGTTCCGACGCGTGGAAGGACCTGAAGAAGGGTTCATGTAAGGGGTCCGGATTAGGGATCCACAGGAAGCTAATTCCCTTGAATGATGTAAATGTAAGTTTTTTTAAATGCTTTAAGGGATACATGACACAATCATGTAGAGGGTCGATATAAGGGGTCTAGATAAAGGATGACAGGAAGTGGATTGGTTATTAACAAAGACAAAAGTCTTTCTCTGCATATACTTACTAAAGATTGATCTTTCTTCTTCTACCTTCCGATGTCCATCGGCTTCGGGCCTTTTCCGACGTGAGAGAAACTCCTCGATTCCTCGAGATATATCTTCTTCAGTGACTCTATATTATCAATGTCTTCTTCTTCCTCGTCTCGAAGAGTCCAATAATGGACCTTCTCCCCATATATTTTAACCAAAATCAGATACAATAACGTGGAGAAGATGGCAACCCCAGATACATACCAGCTGAACTCCAGGTTTACTAATGATTTGGCTCGATGGAGGGCGTGATCACTGCTGCACCGAACAACATAGTGACCATCTTCGTCGTTCATGAAGCAACCTTTTGGGATCAAAGCTGGCGTCCAAAGCATGAAACCCACGACTATAGACCAAACACCCTGGAAGAAAATACTTGCAGACCTAACAAAGCTCACGGTGAAACTATTCGGAAGGCCAATTCCCATAAGAGTGGTGATTAGAGAGACAAGAATCACAATCTGGAGATGAAAATGGTACTGGCCTTCAACACCCATGTGATCAGTAGAATGAAGGTGGAAGAGGAGGAACTCTTGGGCAAAGGCCAGTGCCTCAAGCAACTGAGTTAGTTCCTTGTGCGCTTTAGGCCGAATGTGATCCATGGCAACAGCGAAAGCTGCATAAATTAAAAAAGACATGGATATGGACGCGTGCTCGAAGCTGTGAAGATGGTACGAGGGGATGGTGCCGTCGGTATCGAACGGTTGGTGTCTACTGGGGTCGACGAAGAGTTCCATAACCATGAAGGTGATGCTACCTGCCCCGATAAAGAAGAGCTCCAAGTATCTTAAACTTGGGACTGGAAACCAAGCGGAAGAAACATAGGTGTTTGAGTGTAAAACATGGAGCTTTATGTGGTTAAAGAGATGCCATAGACCGATAAGAAGGTAGCCAGAACCAACAGCTACATGTCCTATCAAGCTTCCCATGTTGGTTGTTGTTTAAGGATTAAATTGGGTTAGATGAATTGGGGTTGTGTGACAGAGGAGAGTGATGGTTATGAGTTATGGGATTGCTGGCTAGGGGAGAACACGGATGAGGGGGAACGCGGAGACAGTAGGGGCTTTTAAAAGAGAGTTGGCTTGGGAATTCCGAATCTAGAGGCATTTCTGTGGCTAACCTACTTTTTCAACGATCATTTAAAACGCGTATAGGATCCTCTTTGGATCCTCTGCAAGGCAGGAAGGTACGTCGGTTCACGGGGTACCTCAAGCAAACATGGGGTACCCCGGTTATCTTTATGGAAGTACCTGAGGTACCTGTTTTTGACAGAGGTACTCCATTATTAGGTAGGAGGTACCTCCATGAAGATGATCGGGTACCGCATGTTTGCCTGAGGTACCCATTGTTTGCCTGAGGTACCCCATAAACCAAGGGTACCTTCTACTTCCATGAAGATGATCGAGGTATCCTATGTTTACCTGAGGTATCCCATTTGTTTGCCTAAGGTATCTATAAACTGAGGTACCTTCCTGCTTTCCAGAGGATCCTATTCGTTTAAAACGAGTGAATAATTTGAATATATTTTTGTAAAATAAAATTTTGGACGCAAAACGAGGTGGCTGACACTGCATTTTCATCGATTGTGATATCTCCATTATAAATAAAATATAAAAAAAAAGGTAACTTGCGAGATTTAAAAATGGGGAAATTGCTTTTTAGTGATACTTTATAAAAATAATTCATATTCAGTCACCAACTTTTTCGAAATTGACTTTTAGTGGTGCTTTTTCAAAACAATTAGAAACAGGTGTTGATTTACTGTTCATGGACGAGAATGCCCTTTTAGAGTATTGAATATTCATCATTCAACTTAGAGACTTGTAAATTCCACTTAAGGACTTGTAAATGGGTTCAAAATTCCATTTAGGACTTGTAAACTATTGCAAAAGAAATATACGGACTTGTAAACCCTATTAGGAGACTTGTAAATCTCATTTAGGGACTTGTAAAGCAAGTTTATGGACTTGTAAATTCCATTTAGAGAATTGTAACCCACTTGTAAATGCCATTCAGTGACTTGTAAACCCCATTAGTGAACTTGTAAACCTCGTTTACGGACATGTGAACCAAGTTATGGACTTATAAATTCTATTTACGGATTCATAACATTCAATTCTAGACTTGTGTAATCCAATATAGAGACTTGTATACCCGATTAGTAGACTTGTAAATTCCATTTAGGGACTTGTAAACCACTTGTAAATGCCATTTAGGGACTTGTAAATCCTGTTAGTAGACTTGTAAACCTCATTTAGTTACTTGTAAACCAAGTTTATGGATTTGTAAATTCCATTTAGGGACTTGTAAACCACTTGTAAATGCCATTTAGGAACTTGTAAACCTTGTTAGTAGATTTGTAAACCTCATTTACGGACATGTAAACCAAGTTTATGGACTTGTAAATTCCATTTAGGGACTTGTAAAACACTTGTAAATGCCATTTAAGGACTTGTAAAAGTAGACTTGTAAACCTCATTTAGGGACGTGTAAACCAAGTTTATGGACTTGTAAATTCCATTTAGGGACTTATAAACCACTTGTAAATGCCATTTAGGGACTTGTAAACTCTATTAGTGGACTTGTAAACCTCATTTACGGACATGTAAACCAAGTTTTTGGACTTGTAAATTCCATTTAGGGACTTATAAACCACTTGTAAATTGCATTTATGGACTTGTAAACCAAATCTATGTTCATTCCTTATGTAATTTTCAAAATGACAATCTCTCTCTCTCTCTCTCTCTCTCTCTCTCTCTCTCTCTCTCTCTCTCTCTCTCTCTCTCTCTCTCTCTCTCTCTCTCTCTCTCTTCCTTGTGTAGGCTCTAAGTTTGATTTTTTCTTGTAACAAATTCCAGCTTTAAACCAAATTCGAATTCTAGATAATTGTTCGAATTTCGAATTTGAATTTTTATTTTTAGGATATAATTGCTAAATAGGCTAGCCCGGCATGGGCACGATTAATCTATGCCGTGTTAGCCCATCACAGACACACTTACAGTAGATAATAAAACTATAAATGTGTAATGTTATTAAAATACCCCATTTGAATAAAACTAACAGGATTTACAAGTTCCTAAATGGCATTTACAAGTGGTTTACAAGTCCCTACATGGAATTTACAAGTTCATAAACTTGGTTTACAAATAACTAAATGAGGTTTACAAGTCTACTAACAGGATTTACAAGTCCCTAAATGGCATTTACAAATGGTTTACAAGTCCCTAAATGGAATTTACAAGTCTACTAACCAGGTATACAAGTCTCTATATTGGATTACACAAGTCTAGAATTGAATGTTATGAATCCGTAAATAGAATTTACAAGTCCATAATTTGGTTTACATGTCCAAAAACGAGGTTTACAAGTCCACTAATAGGGTTTACAAGTCACTGAATGGCATTTACAAGTGGGTTACAATTCTCTAAATGGAATTTACAAGTCCATAAACTTGCTTTACAAGTCCCTAAATGAGATTTACAAGTCTCCTAATAGGGTTTACAAGTCCGTATATTTCTTTTGCAATAGTTTACAAGTCCTAAATGGAATTTTGAACCCATTTACAAGTCCTTAAGTGGAATTTACAAGTCTCTAAGTTGAATGATGAATATTCAATACTCTAAAAGGGCATGCTCGTCCATGAACAGTAAATCAACACCTGTTTCTAATTGTTTTGAAAAAGCATCACTAAAAGTCAATTTCGACAAAGTTTGTGACTGAATAGGAATTATTTTTATAAAGTATCACTAAAAAGCAATTTCCCCTTTAAAAATCTTGCTGACTGCACGTGCATCGTTTGTCTCATAAACAAAGAAACCGACCACTTGCCAGCTTCATTTAAAATTCTTGCTGACTGCATGTGCATCGTTTGTCTCGTTTTAGTCTTATTTTACACATTAGCGAAAACCCCGTGCGATGCAGGGGCAATTGAAAAAACTTAGTTATTAAACATATATTTTGAAATATTATTTGGAAAAATAAAGATTAACATATGTTTCAAGAGAGATGGTTTGGCAAACAAATATTAATTAAAAAAAATTACATTGCAATCACATTCGGAATACATGTATTACATAATTTATAGTAACAAAATCTTTAATAAAAAATGACTATTTAGCTTATTGATGCAAAAGAAAAAAGAATCACTAATCAAAATATAATTAGTGGTTGATAGTTGATACATTTCAAGACTACCGGTATCAATTTTGTTTCTATTGGGAGCACAAAATCAAAATAAACATCTGTAGATACCTCAAATTGCATTACAATATGAGAAAATAAATGAAAATGTGTTTAAATCACTTTAATTGAGTTTTGACACATGTCAGAACTTCAAAATTAGCCAAGCATATGCTGCCTGCATATGGTATGCAGATTGACTTTGTCCACATACAATATGCGGTTTTTACTTGTCCACAAATAGTATGCGGACAGAACAGAGATACGTTAAATTTGCGCAATTTTGCAAATACTCGGGATCTGAGCCTTGTTTACCCTTTTTCCCTCTCTCTAAGGGACTTAATCTCCCCTATTTACCCTCAGAAATTTTTAGAATTACTCCAACTCGTGCCTTGGAATTGAGTTGGAAGAATTTAGAAATAAACTTTGCCTATAAATAGGGTCTTTCCTCAAGCAAATGGCTAAAGATTGAAGCTTGAAGAGCTCCTGAAGAAGAAGGGAACCCTTGTCTCTCGACTCCCTCAAGCTACCAAGATAAGCTCTCCTCTCCTCTTTTTATTTTTTCCAATCCTAGGGTAGTCTCATCTTCTACATTTCTGTAGTGTAAAAAACCTGATTGTGTTTGTAGCCCCAAACCTACCTCTGAGTACCTTAAACACCCTCTCTAGCCGTAAAACGTGAAGAGAAAGCTAAGGGAAACGAGAACGGGAATGGATCTCTAGATTAGAACCCTTTTTTATGATGATCTTTTGTATGGCTTTGATATTCTGTGTGTGGTTGTACTTTTTTGATATTGTTTCAGATCTAGAGGGATCACATGAATCTATGCTATTCATAGCATTAGATCCTCTTTTTCCTCCTAAAAATTCTGATTTCCCACAACTACACCCACTTCACTAATCTCTTTCTTTTGGTTAATATAGGCTAAGATTTTGGATCTACCATGATCAATATGGTAGATCTGAAATCAAAAGCCTTAGAATAATTTCGAGGGTTTTGAGAAATGGTTTCAAATGGTTCAATCTTTGAGAGAAGACCTTATGGTCCAATTTCTCTTATTTTGGTGTTTTTGATATCAACTTGGATGGATTTGGTTTTTTCTCTCCAATCAATGAGAGATATAAGTCAGATCTGTACCCTAAATGATTATAAATGTGTTTTCTAACAAATTTGGAGTGATCCCAATTCCTATTGAGTGGTCACTCTTGGTTGTAATGATTTTAAGTAAATAGTTTTCAATAAGTGTATTCATTTTGGTCTTCACCAGATTTGAGTGGAATTTCACTGTGTTTGCTACTTTATGAAAACCTTCAAATGGCTTTTGTTTAGTCGGCTAGGGTTTGGATTGAAAGACTTTTTGATCGGATGGGTTTTGAAAGCTTTAACTTTAATCTGATTTTTCAAGTTTGGTTTTAAACTTAGTTTCCATTGAGTTTATTTTGATTTTTCATGAATCCCTAGAGGTGGTATATCCATATTGAGAGTCCAAAATTAATTGGACCACTCATATGGAGAAACCATACATATTTTGTCTTTTATAAGTACTTTATTTTGATTTTTGTTTGCAAGTAATCATTTAAAGCATGAATGGCATTTGGCAACCACCTCGTGTGGATGAATAGGGGTGCCTAACACCTTCCCCTATTCATAAATTAATCCCCTTACCCAATATCTGGACAAGACCATAAAGTAGAGCTACTTTTTGGCTCTATTTCTTTTTTTCATGATCACTTTGGTGTCCATTCACACCTAAAATTGAATGGTGGCGACTCCTTCATTTTATTAATCACGTGCGATGATTAGGAAGTCATCTAAGTGATTTTCCATGTCTCACAACATCTATTCATAAATCATGCAAATTGGATACGATTAGGGTCCAATCCTTGGTATTCTAATTGACCCCTACAATGACTATTGGCATGGGATATTGTAGAACTACCTAACAATCTTCACAACCTACCCAAACCTTTCCACCCCGATCACAACTTCTTGTAAATACAATCAAGAGACTAATCTTCCTCATATCTCTTTCAACTCTAGTCCCTGTAGAACCAGAATCAATTACCCATTACAATAAAATTTAAAAAAAATGTTATTAGGGTTCGTAAAAACAAAGAAAACCGTCGGTACTTGTTTAACAAAGCCCCACCCGATCCTAATAAATCCATCATTGGTGTTAGGGCTGCAACTTGGGTCAGTTAAAACCAAAACCGAACCGGTCCAACCCGATTTTGGGTCAATTTGGTTTTGGTTATATAGAATTTGGGTAGGTTTTGGTTCTAAAAAGAGAGAACCAAATTTGTTTGGTTCGATTTTGGGTTTAAAGCTCAAATAACCGAACCGAACCGAAAACCGAACCCAAACCAAACCGATTTTCTATAATACAATATATAATATAATATATATGATATAAATATTATATTTTTTATTACATAAAATGTCAATGAGGGTGCACATTTGAGTGCACATGTGACACTTTGACAACTTTTAAAGCATTGGAGAGAAAAGCTTTGGCTTTATAGGCAAATGAGTGGGAATTCCTTAGTCCCCAACCGATGTGGGACTAAGGACACAACTTCATTAAAAAGGGAAAGAACATGAGCGTGAAGCTGATTGGGCTTTGGACTTTCCTCATTCTATGGCAACAACCAAAAGTTGCCATGGGAGTACAATTTGGGCCCACCACTTTGACCTGTTTCTCCCTTTTTTCAGCTTATTTCCTTAGTCCCACATCAGTTGGGGACTAAAGAATTACCCAACCGATTGGTTATAAAATGCAAAAGAGTGGGCTAATCAACCCAACTCAATAAGGAACAAATAGAGCTGACCAACCTAGCCCAATAAGGCAGCCAAGCGAACCAGCCCATATGGCTTTTGGTATATTTTTATCAAAAAAGCCCAATCTAATTGATTAGATATAGACTAGAACCAAACCGATGTTTGAATTGGTTCGGTTCGGTTTGGGTTTCGAGTTTTCAATTTTTAATCGGTTTGGTGTTCGGTTTTGACAAATCAGTTTTAACTTCAGTTCGGTTTGATTTGGGTTAGCTACAAATAATTTTGGTTTGGTTTTGGGTTGAGTAAAACCCTGACGAAACCAAACCGAGTTGCACCCCTAGTTGGTGTGGTGTACTATAATTTATTAGGTTTATATTTTCAAACCAGCCACTATTAATTAAAAACTTTTAAATATTTATTTATGTAAGCGCCGCTAATAGTTGTGTATTTTCTAAAAACAAATTAGTAGACAACCAACCCCTTGTCCCTTCCCTTCCTAATCTATACCTTTCACCCACCCCTGCCCTTGCCCCTGCCCTGCCCCTCTTGCCCTAGTTTGCCTTTTTAAAAGGAAAAATTATGAAAAAAAAAATCATTTTTTGGCTTGTATTTATAAAAAATAGTCTATAAAGATCTCGTTTGACAAAAACGGACCACTTTTCAAAAATAATTGACCTGAAAGATCACTTTTAGAAAAAAAAAAATAGTGTCATTTTGTGCGCGCCCGATTTCGGTCGCACGACGAGGCGCACGCAAAACGATGCGTGCCTCGGGATTTGTTTGGAGTCGCCACTGCCTGATGGGGTGCAGGCAGACACCTGGGTGCCTAAGTTCTTCTACTAAGGCTTGGTCTGCGGCTTGAGATTCTAAGTAGGTTCTTGGTTGCGGTCTGGGGAAGTCCGTAGACACCCCAGTCCACCCCGTCAAGTGACGGGTCCCATAAGTTTCCCTGGTTTGAGTCAACTCTGGTCTTTCACTCACCCAATTCCTATTCCAGCATGTAATTTGATTAAGTCTGGCGGGACCGCCAAAGTAGTGTGGGTCCCTTTACTTGATTTTATCTTCTTAATTAAAGTGATGGGGGTCTGATTGGGCGGGCTCCGTTGGAAGGCCCGCGGATTCCTTGGTGGGCTTGGTTGAGCCCACGTGTCCCTTGTGGGCCTCAGTCTAGCCTGAGAGGCCCTTTGGGCTTTGGTTCAAATGAATTGATTTTACTTTAGGGTTTAAGTTGGATTATTTAAATGGATTTCATGCCAAAAGTGGGCCGGGATTGCTTTGTGGGCCCTTGAGTGGGCCCCACAGTTGTTTGCCAAGTGATTTTGATTATCTTGATTTAATTATACCAAAGCGGGCCAGGCCTCGGGCTTGGGGCCCTTTACCTGGGCTTGGGCTTGAAGGCCCAAGACTTCTTGAGTTAGGGTTTGGAAACCCTAACCTTGGTTGGTTAACGGGCTTGGTGGGTCCGATAGGCCCTACCCGTGGTCTCGGCCAAACCACAACCTACTTTAAGCATGCATGGCCCAAATAGGGCTTGGGTGGGCCTCAAGTGGTCTGGCCCACTCAAATCTTTTAGTTATCTTAGTTAAGCAAAATTGAATGGTTCAGGTCGGGTGGGCCCCGTTGGAAGGCCCACTGGAAATCGATTTGGACCGGGTTGGTCCATGGCCCATCTTGGGTTTCTGGGTGACCCGGAAACCCTTCTGGTTCACTCAGATTGATCAAACACACCAAAAAACAGCACAAGATCAGAAAATTAGCAAAAATGCAATCTGGCAGTGTAGCCGGCCTAAAATGCCGGTTACACATAAGGCTCAGTGTATCCGGCATCTGTTGCCGGATACACACATGACTCAGTGTATCCGGCATTTGTTGCCGGCTACACACATGACTCTGTTGATCCGGCCTGAGTTGCCAGATCACCATACAAAGTCTACTTTTTTGGATTTTTTCAATGGGGTTGGTTTCTTGGGTCTCCTAGGATGTTCTGGGGGTCGTGTGGGCTCATGTGTGAGCCCATAGTGGTTTAGACCCAAGCCACTTGGCTTCTCTCAAAGGGAATTTCGAACCCAAAGGCAAACAAGGGGACCAAGGGTGTATCTCCCCCTTCCCAAGCAAGACAGAAAAATGAGTAGGGATCTACGTATCCCTACTTTAGTCCATGCTCTCAAAAGAAACAGGGCTTCACATGTATGAGATGGTAATAAGCCAAAAGCACACTTTAAATCTAAGATTGAGCTAATATGAACAAGATGGGCACTTAGCACATCAAATCTGATTTTCATGCATGTAAATTCATGCTGGATAATGATATATACAACTACCTAGACATGTTTCTAGCAAACAAAGAAACTAGCATGCAAGTTAAAACTAAAGCCTAAACACACAGGCATCCCATACTATTTATAGCACCCTATCAATATATACTATCTCATTATCCTAATAAAGACATTTAAAGAAGGGAAAAAAGGGGGGTTACTCACGGGGTACAAAAGATTAGGTGGGAGAGGAACATGCTCCCCTTAGAAACACCGAGAACAAACCCAAAACAGCAACTTATGGACCTAGGAAGAAATATGTAAAACAAGATGCTCATGCTCTTATGAAACCAAACATGGACCTCTTGCTTTTGGGGACTCTTGTATGGCATGAGTAAAAAATAACAAGGAAACATGCTGGAAAACATGTTTCAGCAAAGAGAAACCAGCCTCCTTTTCTTACTTTAAAACATGCTCGTCTTGATATATGGTTAGTAAAAAGCACTAGGAAACAATACCTTGAGGATTAGACACTCTGGTGTGGGCGTGTGAGCTTCCTTGGAGTGTGAACCGAGGCTGGAGCACCTCCTCTTGGCCCCAACAGCAACTTCTTGAAGTGGTTTTCAAGTGAGAATCCAGGGAGGAAGGAGAATGGAAAGGTATCTTGGTCTTGAGTGGTGCTTGGAGGGCTTAGAGAGCAAGGAGAGGTGGAGGAGCATGGGGGAGACTATGGGAGAGATGGGAGAGATCCCCAAAAAATATCAGCCGATCCTTTGTTTGTGCTAGGGTTTTCTTTTTATAAGGAATGACCAAAACTCAATTACTTTCCTACTTTATCACCAAAACCCTAACCATTTTCCACTTGTGCCCCTTTTTAAATATAAGCAATGATTTTTAAATATTCTTGCTTGGACGAATTCTCCACATGGAGAATTCGTCCAACCATTTGTTTATTTATTATTATTTTTTTTTCTTTTTTTTTCTTATGTACTTTTATTATTATTATATTAGGATTTTTTTGTTTCAAGTTTTGGATGCACATGCATCTTTTAATTTTTTTTCTTTTTCTTTTATTTTAAATACTTTAATTAGATTTTTAGCAAAAATATTATTTTTTAATTCAAAACTTTTCATTTTGCTGCTCTTTCTTCACTGAGCACTCGTGGCTATGAAGTGAGATTTGAGACAAAATTTTTAAACAAAAGTGGGTAAGATGGCAATCCTTGCAACTTACAACTAATATAAACATTGATCTCTTGAAAAATGTGGAAAAATAATAAAAAAGACAATTTTTCTGGGTGGCCTGCAGTTGTAGCACAATGAACAGCATAGAACAAACACAACTCCAAATTACACATTTGAAAAACATCTCATTAATTGAACTTGCTTTGGTCAAACAAAGAAATGATAAAAACATGGATTCGAAGATAGCCAATGAAACCCCTGCTTGAAGTCTGATGGGGTGGCGTCTCTTCCTTATCTCAGATTTCTTAGAGCTCTCGTGGCTATGAAAATAAATCTAAAACAAGCAAATTTTGAAAAGAATGTGGATTTAAAATTGACCACTGCAAATTCAATTGATTTTGATGTTTTTCACTTTTTGAATTTTCCTGATTGATTTTCTTATTTGATATACATGGGTGCCATTTGATGCCCGAACCTGTGCTTGAATATTCTGCAACTTGCTTTTGCTTCTTTATCTTCTTGCTCTCTCAATAACGATGTATGTGCCCTTACTGCCCATAACCTGTCTTCATGCTTTTTAATTGCCCGAGTGAATGCCCTCATCTTGATTGATGGATCATGATCTGTTGATCTAACCTCATGCCCTTAAAACCCATGATCTGTCTTTCATGCCTTCTTGCTGCCCCAGTAAAATCCTTCTTCATGTTTGAAGAATTGGGAACCCTTGTTTAACGAAGAAAACATGCCATTGCTTCGAAGCCCTTTTTTTTTTTTCAAATTCGAAGACTAAAGCTTGATTGCTTCTTCCAGATGTTGGAATTCATTCCAATGAAAACCCAGAAGGAAAGACACTGAGCATGCCTCGGTTTTGATTGTTTGAAGAAGTATTTGCCCCTCAGTAGAGATGATCCTCTTTTTTCCTTTTTCTCTTTTTTTTTTTTTTTCTTTTAACCTTTGCCAAAAAGAAACCCTAATAAAAGAATGCAAATGCAAAAATAAGAAAATAGGTTTTATACTAGTGGCCTCAGAATTCTCTAATGCTTGCAAAACCAATGTTTTATAAAAAGATATAGATTCTCATCATAGGCCAAAAATATATTTTTTGCTTTTTGTTTTTTATATTTTTTTGAAAAAATGATCCAATCACTTATTAGCATATAGTCCAAAAGAATTAAAATCAAGTTGAATAATGAGAAGATTATTTCAGAAAATGAAGAAAGACCAAAATAAGCCTTCGGAACCTTTAGAATCATTCCCATAACCATCGGCTTGTCAATTGATGCTCCAGATATGACGACTCTTTCAGTCTGACTATTTTGCCCCAGTCTAGAAAGACATTTTCCTTCATCCAATTGAAGAGCAATTGTTTCTCCATTGTATCCATGATATGAGAATTTATGACTTCAACTTCAGCAATAATTTCCTAATGGCAATTTTGATGGCCATCAACTTGTTCACAGATGATTCATATCATAGTTCTGATTATGTTGCTTCAGTCTTGAAAAGAGAATTTTCTCAATCACTTGAAGAGTAGATGTATCTCAAAATAACCACCAACATGAGGACTTCACCTGGATCTATGCCAATTCTAGACTTTCTTCTCTAATGATTTCCTTCTTGTAGATAGCTGATTATTTGCCATGTAGCGCCCTTCCTGGTTTTCACTACATTTCTCCATTTTTTCCTTCTTTTTTTTTTTTTTTTAAAATCCTTCATCACCAGCAACCATGTAGTCAAAACTGCCTTAATTCAAAATATCTTAATCAAAGAGGACTTATGAATGGGACGAAACGAAGGCTTGGTGTTAGTTTAGAAAGAAAATGAATAAAAGGCTCAAATACCCTATGATCAAATGGGTTAACTGAAATTGTAATTTTTAAGGCATTTCTTCCCTTAGAATGAATACAAAATTGCCCCCAGTAATGAAGTTCTTCCCTCAATTTGATTTCTTCATTTGAAACTTATTCTCCAGTATTGAACTTCTTTTTTCCATTCTTTTCTTCACAATTTTGAAGACATTCTCCAAATAGCATTTGATTATCTTTTTTTTTTTCTTCCCTTTTTTTTTCTTTCTTTTTCTCCTTTTTTTTTTCATTTCTTTGCCCCATTTTCTGAAAACATATTCAAAATCCTTTTTGAACTTTAATAATTGTCCCTTCATTCCTTTTTTTTATGCCTTAATAAATTTGCCCCAGTGTGGGGTTACAATTCTCAGTTTAGGTTACTTGGAAAAATGTATCAAGCTCAAAGGGTTTAACTAGGGATTTCAAAAATTTTGGGGATACAAGAAAGAAAGGCCTCTTATCATTTTAAGAAAAATTTGAATTTTAGACTTGGTAGAGTTGCACTACATGACTGGCTCAGGATTTTTTTTCTTCTCTTTTCTTTTTTTTCTCTTCTTAATCAACTTCTGTCAACATGAAAGCCTCTTCAAATAGAACTTCTGTTATGAACAAGTTCTTCACTTTTTGATCAATCTTATGAATTTACATTTTTTCAATCAAATGATGCCCAATTCTATTTCCAACGAAAAGGTCAGATCTTCTCCCATATTTTCAAGTGCAAAGCCCCAAAATTTCTTCAAACAATATTATCAACTTCCCTTTGAATAAATCAACAAGTGGTGCGATCATTTCTGTATTCTAATGAAGAAACTTCAAATCTTCTTCTATCTTTTCTGTTGAAGACCACAGTCTTCAACAGAAAACTTGGTCTCAAAATTTTGCAGAATATTCTTCTGATGACACTTAAAAAGATTTGAATTTTTATATAAAATGTCTTTTTCTTCGATTTTGGTCTCAAAATTGAGCCCAATGTCAAAGTCATATTCAACTCAATGAAATTCAATAAGAGATATGATTCATAAGTAAAAGGACCTTGCTGAAAACTTTTTTGTTTTTCCAGAAAAATGTTAAAGGGAAAAATCTTTTTTTTTTTTTTTGAAGAGCCTTTATTGAAATCACTTCCTAAAAACAAGGCTCTTTAAGATCCTCAGGAAGTGTGCATTCTTTTTATGCGGGTTTCTTTTCAGAGAACATGGGAGTTCGAAAACTGCCCCTGTTCTCAAAGGCAAAAGTTGACTTTTCTCCCTTTTTCAGATAATTTCTTTCTCCTGCTGAGTAAGGCAAGCCTTCCTGCTCATAACCAGGAGCATTTCTTTCAAGATAAACCCTGACTGTTGGACCAATAAGAGCGATAAGCTGAGAAGGGTCAAATCTTCTTTCTTCAGAGAAAATTGCCCCTATTGCATTTGAGTTGCCTGCCCCATTGTTATCGGTAGATGGGATGGGTGTAACTGAATTAAATGATAAGGAATTATTATCCAACAAATCCTGGATTGCATGCTTTAGGGCCAAGCAACGATCTGTGGTATGCCCTGGACTACTCATATGATATTCACAAATTGCAGATGGATCATAACCCTTCCCTTTGCTTGCATGAGGATTTGGCAACCTCAAAGTCACATAACCCTTCTGAAGTAAGGTAGGCAAAAGTTCAGATGGTCTCATAGGCAGTTTAGAAAATTCCCTTCTCTTCCTTACTTCTGTTTCCTCCTTCACAGGTTGTGAAGAAGGGACATTAATTTGGATAGACAGCAAAGGAACTTGATGGGTTGGCTTGATAGGAGGTGGATGGGCATTGATTTGAAACGGTTCCCTGGGAAGTTGCACCATATTCACTTCTCCTTCTCTCCTTTCTTCATTCTTTATTCTTCCATTACCATTCTCCTTTTTCTGTGTAGAGAGAGTGGTGGAAGCTTCCTGGTTCAACACTGCAGAGTAATCAACTATTTTCCCAGACTTGATCCCATCTTCAATTCTGTCTGCCACTTGTACTAGGGCAGCAAAGTTGGTGGTAGTTTGACCCACCAAGTGACTGTAAAATGGTTGCCCTAATGTCATGATGAAAGTTGAAATCATTTCTGGTTCTCCCATGGGTGGCTTGACTTGTACAGCCAACTCCCTCCACCTTTTAGCATATTGCCTTATGGTCTCTTCATTTCTCTTCGTCATCCTCATCATGTCATACCTATCTGGTATAATCTCAGAGTTGAACCTGTATTGTGCCAAAAAGGAATCTGCTAAATCCTTCCACCTTTTGATCTTTCCATGGTCTAATGTGGCAAACCACCTCAAAGCAGCTCCAGTCAAACTCCTTTGGAAGAGCTGAATTAGTATGCCATCATCCCGACCGAACTGGCATAGGGCACCACAGTAAAACTTCAAATGGCTTATGGGGCAACCCGTGCCATCATACTTGTCTAGGTCTGGGCACTTGAACTTGGCTGGCAGGTTAACATTAGGGTATAGGCACAAGTCTTCAAAGTTGGTGCCCCAAAGTTGTTCACCCCTTTTACCTCCCTTAGTTCATCTTGAATCATCTCCAGTCTGTGCATGAATTTCTTTTCCATTTCTTCCCTCATCCTTTCTTTTTCCTTTTCTTTGTCCGATTCAACCATCTCATCCCTGATCAGTATAGGTTCAGGGGTGGGTTCATAAATGGGTTCAGGAATAGGTTGAACTGGAGGTGGAATATTGATTTGGGGTGGAGGTGCTGGGTTGGAAGTCGATGCTTAGTTCTGGGCTTGCACTTGTTGGGCCTACACTGACAGTATGTTTTCTAGCATTCGGGCTAGTCCTGCCACCTGTTCCTGAAGTAAGACAATATCTGGGTGAGGAGCATCAACTTCAGTCTCAATGGGATTCATGGCGCGACCTCTTGATTTGGTTACAGGAGCTATGGTTGCAAGTGTATTGGTACATGGATAAATAAAGAGAAAATATCAGTGCCAATTTAATCTCATTCACATGCCTATGAATGCCTATGTGCAAACTAGGTGAACACGAGTTTGGATTTCTTTTTCTTTATTTGCTTATTTTCCTTTTTTTTTTTTTTTGAATTGTTGGAATATTCTAGGGCTTCCAACAGGTCCCACAAAAAGAGAAAAAGATCTGAAATTCAAAGGCTTTCAGAGGCCCAAAGAAATTTTTGGAAAAAGTCTGAAATTCAAAGGCTTTCAGAGGCCTAGGGATATTTTTGAAAAAAGTCTGAAATTCAAAGGTTTTCCGAGGCCTAAAGGATATGTGTCTATAATTCAGAGGCTTATAGACGGCCCAAAGAATACGTGTCTATAATTCAGAGGCTTATAGACGGCCCAAAAAGGTTGTGTCTAAAATTCAGAGGCTTTTAGATGGCCCAAAGAAATGATTTGTCTAAAATTCAGAGGCTTTTAAACGGCCCAAAGAAATGATTGGTCTAAAATTCAGAGGCTTTTAAACGGCCCAAAGAAATGATTTGTCCAAAATTCAGAGGCTTTTAGACGGCCCAAAGAAATGATTTGTTTAAAATTCAGAGGCTTTTAGACGGCCCAAAAAAATGATTTGTCTAAAATTCAGAGGCATTTAGACGGCCCAAAGAAATGATTTGTCTAAAATTCAGAGGCTTTTAGACGGCCCAAAAAAATGATTTGTCTAAAATTCAGAGGCTTTTAGATGGCCCAAAGAAATGATTTGTCTAAAATTCAGAGGCTTTTAGACGGCCCAAAGAAATGATTTGTCTAAAATTCAGAGGCTTTTAGACGGCCCAAAGGATATGTGTCTATAATTCAGAGGCTTAGAGACGGCCCAAAGAATATGTGTCTAAAATTCAGAGGCTTTTAGATGGCCCAGGGAAATGATTTGTCTAAAATTCAGAGGCTTTTAGACGGCCCAAAAAAATGATTTGTCTAAAATTCAGAGGCTTTTAGACGGCCCAAAGAAATGATTTGTCTAAAATTCAGAGGCTTTTACACAGCCCAAAGGATATGTGTCTATAATTCAGAGGCTTATAGACGGCCCAAAGAATATGTGTCTAAAATTCAGAGGCTTTTAGACGGCCCAGGGATATTTTTGAAAAAAGTCTGAAATTCAAAGGCTTTCAGAGGCCCAAAGGATATGTGTCTATAATTCAGAGGCTTATAGATGGCCCAAAGAAATGATTTGTCTAAAATTCAGAGGCTTTTAGACGGCCCAAAGGATATGTGTCTATAATTCAGAGGCTTATAGACGGCCCAAAAAGGTTGTGTCTAAAGAAAAGTCTGAAATTCAAAGGCTTTCAGAGGCCTAAGGATTTTTGAGAAAAAGTCTGAAATTCAAAGGCTTTCAGAGGCCCAAGGAGTTTTGAGAAAAAGTCTGAAATTTAAAGGCTTCCAGAGGCCGAAGGAGTTTTGAGAAAAAGTCTGAAATTCAAAGGCTTTCAGAGGCCCAGAGGATTTTTTTGGAAAAAGTCTGAAATTCAGACGCTTTCAGAGGCCCAGAGGATTTTTTGAGAAAAAGTCTGAAATTCAAAGGCTTTCAGAGGCCTAGAGGATTTTTTTGGAAAAAGTCTGAAATTCAGAGGCTTTCAGAGGCCCAGAGGATTTTTTGAGAAAAAGTCTGAAATTCAAAGGCTTTCAGAGGCCCAGAGGATTTTTTTGGAAAAAGTCTGAAATTCAGAGGCCCAGAGGATTTTTTGAGAAAAAGTCTGAAATTCAAAGGCTTTCAGAGGCCCAGAGGATTTTTGAGAAAAAGTCTGAAATTCAAAGGCTTTCAGAGGCCCAAAGAGTTTTGAGAAAAAGTCTGAAATTCAAAGGCTTTCAGAGGCCCAAAGGATTTTCTCTCACATTTTTTATTTATTTATTTTTTTGTTTTTTTTTTTAAGCATTTTATTCAAACTCATTTCCCTTTATCATTATTTAAAGGTTAAAGGAATAAGATTTAGTGGGAAAAACTGATTAAGATTGAATTTTCCGAGAAAACCGTATACACAGTACGGTCCAGCCTTGCCCGTATTCAAATTACGAGCTAGCCGTGACCGTATGGAAAACACGGGCGAGCCCATCCCGTATAACCAATACGGGCAAGCCCGGCCCGTGTACTAAATGCGGTTTTACGGAACTCTGTTATATTTTTCCAGTTTTTACATGGTTTGATTACTTTAATTGCTCATCCAAACATACGGTTCACCCAGTGCAGGGCTTCTAAACTGTCCCAAAGTGGACTTTGACCTTTTTGCTAAAACACATGTTTAGGAAGGCACGTGTACCCTCCAAATTGACACCATACTCAAGAATTTGGTACCCTTTTGTTGCCTCTTGTATGAACATTGGGTAGGATTGATTCTAAACAGAGTTAGAAACTCTTCATATGGGCTACACCAATTTTAAGAAACATGCCTATTTTGGGACCAATTTTATCCCGAACCAATGGGCACCATGACACCCCTATGACATGAAAATAATGCAAAACAATAGGATTACCTTGTTACCTTGTTTACCTTCAATATGGCATCCGCATTATGCCCTGGTTTGTAAGCCATGCAAACGGCCTTCCCACAATTACAAACCCATATTCCCACGTAATTGTGTATTTTAGCCAAAAACGTGTAACTCCACCTTCAAGCGTAGAGGTTTTGGGTTTTGGCTTAATGGCAACTTAGCACTCAAGCCTAGTGATTACCAGAATCCCAGATCCACGTTATCATCACATCATTAGCTCAAAGTTCTAAGGTGAATGTTTTCACTTTCGCTTTCCGAAGTATCGACCTCGTTGCGCCAAGCTACACACATTCGGGTTCAACTTCCTATAGGTTAAGGGTAGGCTGTGTAAAAAAATAAAAGGTGCACAGTGCATTGTAAAAATAAGGTGCATTCACAACGTCCCAAACCCTTGCCACTCTTTTCGTAGCCATGCATAAACAAACCAAGGCATAATAGGAAAGCATATTTAAAATAAACAAGTAAATACAGCAATCCTATAGCACCTAAAACATGCACATAAAAAATCATCTAATCATGCAAACATATGATCATGTTATACACCAAAAATCATCATGGAGATCATGCCGAAAATTAAAACATGCTATCATAAAAATATAGCAAGAAATAAACATGTTTCAGCAAAACGAACCTCCCCTACGCATGTTTGTAGAAACAATCCTATAAATCAAAATTAAGCATGTTTCTACCCCCATGAATTCTTAAGCAATAATTCAGATTTAAAACATATTCAACATGCTTAAGAACACAAAATAGTAAGCAAATCAAAAAATCAAAACATGAACAAACACCAAAAGGCTAAAATCCTCACATCCCCAGCAGAGTCGCCAGTTGTGAGACATGGGAAAAAAATCAAAAATTCCTTTTTGACTTCCTCACTCATCACACGGGATTTAAATTAAACAAAGAGTCTCCACCATTCAATTTAGGTGTAAATGGACACCAAAATATTAAATAAGCTCAAAAGGCAATTTTAGGGTAAAAATAACCCTCTTAAAAAAACAACCAGAGATGGGTAAGGGGATTAGGTTATGAACAGGGGAAGGTGTTAAGCACCCCTATTCATCCACACAAGGTGGTTGCCAGGTATTGTTCATGTTTTTCAAAGAAAAAAGGCTTGCTATAAAAATCAGGAAAAATCACAAAAAAGACAAAATTGTATGGTTTTTTCATATGAATAGTCTGATTGATCCAGAACTTTCAAATATGATCATACCATTCCTAGGGTTTCATGATCAAAATAATATTGAGATAAAATCAAATAAAATCAATTTAAAGTGAAAAATCCAAAAATCTGGCTTCAAGTCAAATTCTAGAAATCTAGAAAAATATGATTTTTATAAAATATTTCAAAATTGAACTTGAATAGTCCAGGACATAGATATAGCCCAAATTTCACATTAAATCAAGAAATAAAAACCAAAAATACCCACGTTGATGAAGAACATCAAAAGGGGAGAACTTAGACCGTAGGGTCTTCTCTCAATAATGAAAAACGATTTCAAAACCACATCATGAAACCCTAGAATTTATTTTCAGGCTCTTGGATCAAGATCTACCATATTGATCATGATAAATCCAAGATCTTAGCCTAAAATCACAAAAATCACGAAAACAGTGCTGTAGGTGCAAATATGTGGAAAATCCAAATTTTGTAAAAAAGTGGGGATCTCATGCTATAAACATCACAGATTCATGTTATTCATTCAGATATATCATAAAAAGCATTAAAACATGATCAAGATATTTAAAACAGCCACATCTCACAGATTTGAGCACATGGGGGTCTACCCTACGGATCCACCTGTTCTCTTTTCCCCTAGCTCTCTCTTCACGTTTTACGACTAGAGAAAATTCTTGAGGTACTTGGAGATAGGTTTGGTTATACAAACACAATCACAGGCTTTATTCTAAAAAAAAGGAGAAAAACAGATATGGGATTCTATTCTAGGGATCCACCTGTTCTCTTTTCCCCTAGCTCTCTCTTCACGTTTTACGGCTAGAGAGACTCTTGAGGTACTTAGAGGCAAGTTTAGGAATACAAGATACAAAATATGGCCTTATTCTACAGCAATAGAGATGATCCTATTACATCTAGAATTGAAGACAGAAAATAAAAGGGAAAAGGGACTTACCTGGATTGAGCAAGCAAAGCAGCAGGGGTTCCTCTTCTTCTCTTGGAGCTCTTGATTCTTCAAAATTTCGTGGCCTTTTGCTTGAGGAAAGGCCCTCTACTTATAGGCAAACACAGGGGCATGGTTGGTCCAAGGTTTGGCAAGATAGAGTTTCAGTTTGAGTTAAACACAAGATCATGCCCATCCTTTATCCACAAACATATTTCGCACGAATAAAATATATAATTCGCTCATTTAAAGGGATATTGGACCAAGGATAAGGCTCAGAAATCGAGAGAATATCAGAACTCGCACGAGTCTAATGTGCCCGTAAATGATTTACGGTCCAGAGGTGTCCATATATGTATTACGGGCGCTGCGTGTCCGTATTCAAAATTCAGGCGCGCTTAGCCTGTAGATACAATACGGTCCAGGCTTAAATTATTCATTTTCATGCATTTTTGGCCTGTTTTAAATTCCAATTAATATTTTCATTATTTTCTCATTTTGTAGTGCAATTTGGGGTGTCTAAAACGCGCTATGAGCGTAGAAAACGTGGGCCCACTTAGATAAATAGCCCGAGGTAGTTAGTTTAAAATAGTGGGGGATTGTTTTGTTTGGAGTGGGCAAATTTTGGAAAAAGAAAGGGGGGCCAAAATCTAAAAGGAATATTCCCCCCTCTTCTATTTATTAATAGTATAGATATACATGAAAATTGCAATGTAAATAAATTTTAAGGCTTATATTTGCAATTCATATGTATGGAAATCCTATCGTTTGGTTCGGCATTATGGAATTCAAACTTCTCTTTATTTTGTTACATAATTCATACCTATCTCATACATGTCTAATTAAAGGTAAAATTTTTCCAGCTTTATTTGTTTCTTCTCTCTCTAGATTTTCCCTCCGGAGGATTATATATCTATCGGATTTTATCTCTATACGGTTTTCTATGTCTAGAGTTTTATCTCTCTATAATTACATGGAAAAGGAAAGCACCCGAAAGAAATTCCCTTCTATTTTTAGTGTTTTATCTGTCTAGATTTAATATTTAAGAAAATATTAAATGATACTCTGATAACCTTCACTTCCCACTTCATGGAATAAATGGAAATGGGCATTCTAGTAAAAAAATAAACGATAATAAAATTCCTATGTCTCATAAAAATGGTAAAAAAACAAAAAAGCAATCTCCTAAATAAGAATTGTAATTCTCATGGACCATGAGAATTAAGTTCTTGAGTTTTAATTAAGAATTGGTCAACCAAACACAAAAATTATAGAAATTTACAACTACAAATTTCAATTCTTACCTTTGAATTATCGCGATCCACTAAAGGCAAGGCCAGACCATTCCGGTTTGAGGCTTTTTGGATCTAGGAGGAGTCATATCTGAACCTTATCCAAACCTCCTGGAATAGTTTGCCGACTTCTGATAATGTACAACAGCAGTTGCGAAAACTCAGTGTCCAACTAAATTGTTGGAATCGTGAGGTTGGATCATCCATCAAAAGAAATTGGAGTTAAGGGCCAAGATATTATCGATACTAACTCCTCTGCTTTTCTTTTCAGGGAAGAACAGATCCTACAACACCAATATGCTAAGATATTGAGGCAAAAGGAGACTTTTTGGGCGAAGAAGTCGAGAGTCAATTGGCTTTGAGAAGGAGATCAGAATACGGCATTTTTCCACAGAACCACCATGATACGCAGGCAAAGGAACATCATTTTATCACCGAAAGATGCAGCAGGGATGGAAGTGACCTCCCCTTTGGGAATAGAAAAGCTATTTTTGAACCATTTCCAACTCCAGTACAAGGCAAAGCATAATTGGAGCAACTTTGAATTACCAAGCCTAGTTCCCAAACAAATTTCTTCGAATCAATGCAGAATCATTGAAGAGGTGCCGTCTCCCCTTGAGATCTGGAATGTGGTTGTTTCCCTCGGCTCTCTTAAAGCCCCTGGACCTGACAGATTCCAAGGTATTTTCTATTCCACCTACTAGAATGTTGTGGGGGCTCAAGTTATATTCACAGTTCAGGATTTTTTTAGGTTTGGTCTCTTACCTTATGGGATTAACCATACTTATATTGCTCTGATTCCTAAAACCCTTCATCCTCGTACTGTGCATGCCTTCCGGCTTATAAGTTTGTGTAACTTCCTGTATAAAATTATCTCAAGAATCCTTGTTAATAGAATCAGGCCTTTATTACTAGATCTTATCTCTCCTTATCAAACTGCATTTGTGCCCAATCGGTCTATTAGAGATAATATTTTTGTCAATCATGAAATTGCTCACTATTTTAGAAAAAAAAAAAGAGAAAAAAATCAGCACCCAAAATCTCATAATCATTCCAAAAAACAAAAGACTTCTGGTCGTAGTGGTCTTTTTGCTCTAAAGCTAGATTTTTCTAAGGCTTATGACAATTTAAGTTGGTCTTTCCTGGAAGAGGTGCTTAAGAGTCATGGGTTTCTGCCTAATTGTGTTGCGATAATTATGTGTAAAACCCTGGATTTTCCTAAAATAAAATAAATTAAATAAGCCTTAATATTGAGAAGATAGGTATTAATCTAAATACATTATATGGTTAAGATTAATGTGAAGAATAAAGAGGAAATTTTTTGGGAAAAGATTCAAAGGTTAAGTATGAAATTCCAAGGAAAGGGTATTTTAGTCATTTCCCAATTAGCCAAATTAAGATATTGAGTAAGTAAATAATTATTAGACTTGAAATATTTAACTAGACTTAATTTGGGTTAGGTTTGGATTTAAATAGCAAATTATTGCTTAAAAGTAGGAAAAATGGTATATTGGTGATTATGGTTGATAAGGAGCCTTAAGTTTGAAGATAAGAGGTAGCTTTAGGGTGTTTTAGTAATATTTTAAAATAAGAAATTTAATTAACACGAAAATAAATTAAAATTTATCCTTCTCTTGTATAAGATACTTAAAAGAGGAATTAGAAGGAGGGTTAAGATGGGGAGGTTTCCAATTAAGATTGAGAAGTTTATTTAGAAGGTCTTCTAAACCTAGTAGGGTTTCTAATTAAGAAAGCTTATAAAGGAGAGGTATAGGAAAGGTTTAGGGTTTTTAGCAAATCAAAAATAAGGAGGAAATAGAGGAAAATTCGTGCTTGGGCTTGGGAGAAGAATAAAGGAAAGAAGATAAGAGAGAAAAGAGAGGGAAGAAAGGAAAAAGGGAGGTGCTGCAGAGGTCCGACCAGCAAACTTTGAGCGACGATCCCCGGATCTAGTCGTTGGATCGTCATGACATTTGGAGGTTATGCTCTATACATGAGATTCTTTAATCTGAACGGTGGAGATTGGATTTGGATGAGTCTAAGGTGGTGCGAATTAACCCAGAAGTTGATGGAAAATCGGATTTTGGAAGAAAAAGGAGTTGCAGAGATGACCGACTAGCCAACTTCGAACGGTGGGATAGAAAGATCCAACCGTTGGAATGGGCTGCAATTTTAGGGTTTTGTTCTAATCATGGAGGACTTCAAACTGAACGGTGGAGATCTAAATTTGAGAAGTTTAGAGGGGTCCGGTCGAGCTCCAAAAACGGGCACAGAAGAAGTTCTGAAAAATCTGGATTCATCAAAAAGGCAAGTAGCAAACACTTGAAACTGGAGGAACTGCATATTTTCTTGTGTTTTGATGATTGATCGTATTGGTTCGTAAATTTGATTTCATTGGAAAAGTTAGATGTTTATAAAGTTTCGATTTGGTGATTTGAATCTCTTTTAAGAATCAAGAAAAATGTTGTTCATAGGTGGGTTGAATTAGAAAGAAACCCTAGTTAAATTTAATTACCAAGATGTGAGTGGCACTGTTTTAAAACCTGGGTTTCGTATTATTCGTAGGTTTAATCTGAATGCATATGTTTCTGGAAGGAGATATTCATGTGTTTTCTGGACGGAGGTTGTCCGAGTGTGTTTTCTTTAGAACTGAATGATGATAAATGAAAATGTGTTGGAATAATTTCAAAACTAGTTTGAATGTGTTCTGGGGATATTTGGAGACTAAAGAAATTGTTACAGACCGAAAACGTTCGGCCAGAGTTGTTGATCTAGAAATAACAGAGACTCGAAAACATGGTTTACTATCCGCCCAGTTGGCGCTGACTGGCGCCAACTTCAGGTAGTGGGCGCAGGGTTTATTTATCCATCCGCCGAGCTTGCGCCCAGTTCGCGCGAACTCAAACTCAATACGCGCATTTCGTGCGAACATCATGCTCACTTCGCGCCTAGCTCGCGCTCACTCGATGTTAAGTAGGCGCATATTCAATTTTCGACCAACGACCTATCCGCCGACCTCGCGCCTAGCGCAGGAGGTCAGCGCATGGTCCTATATCTTGCCGAAGAACATTTTTGAGTAAACCAAGCTGGGTTTTGATGATCTGAGGGTTCAAGCACTTAACCAATCACTTGTTTAGGACTTTAGAAACATTTTATCTGTCCAAAACATTTGGGAGAGTCTTAAATCAATTTATTGCTAATTTTATGAATTCCGAAGTGATTTTACTGTATGAGATATTGGCTTAGTTCCCTGTATGTTTTATATGTGTTTTCGATTGAGAAATTGTTTAATCGGGTTTTTGGAGTTGAATTATTTGTTGAAACCATATGAGTTGCTGTTCTGGTTGGAACACTTGTGATGAGTTGCTGTTCTGGTTGGAACGACTTGTGATAAGATGCTGTTCTGGTTGGAACGATTTGTGATGAGTTGCTGTTCTGGTTGGAACGACTTGTGATGAGTGTATTGGGATACACAGGACGGTAATCGGTGTGGGTTTATTGTTTTGAAACTACAGAGTTATATGAAATTGTTATTTTGGTTTTGGTTTAGCTTGTCCTGGATCCAGAGTCTAAGCTTAGTAATGTGATGTATATGCTTTATTGGTGTAATGGTATGGCCATGGAGTATTGCCACGACCGGTGTAGAGTAGCCAGAAACCCTGAGTAGGCCTGGTTGTCGATGCCGATACCCGGAGTAGGCCGGCATTGGATGACGATACCCTGAGTAGGCCATCATTTCAGAGTGTCCGATACCCTGAGTATGCCGGAACTGTGTACATGGAGGTGTGGATGTCGCTCTGGCATGATTGATTAACCAATCTAAGCAACTACATGACATTGACCATTCGATGTTTTATCGGTATTGTTATTGAAATATGATTTGATAATATTAATGGGATTGGATTTAAACTTTGGAATTATCCTTATTGATGTTGTTGGTTTAGTCGTACACCTCATGACTTATTTTATATAAACATGGACTGATTTCATGCATGCACCTTGCTACTTGTTGAGATTTATTCTCACTCCGGTTTCTCCCATTTTTCAGGTATTCTTGGAGAGGACGACAACATTGGGCTAGTATGTAAAGGGGTACTCAGTTTAGTTGTAGATTAGTTTCTTGAGATTAAAAACATTGTAATGGCTTATAGTTTATTTGCGATGGGATATTATTTCAAGTTTCCGCTTTTACTTTGATTATAAAGTTAGAAAAAGTTTTAAATTATTCCATATTTTAGTTGCTTTTGTTGCTTATCATAACACCTCGGGTTTTGGGAATTGGACCCGGAACCGGGGCGTTACAGGTGCTTTGGCTTATAGTTTATTTGCGATGGGATATTATTTCAAGTTTCCGCTTTTACTCTAATTATAAAGTTAGAAAAAGTTTTAAATTATTCCATATTTTAGTTGCTTTTGTTGCTTATCATAACACCTCGGGTTTTGGGAATTGGACCTGGAACCGGGGCGTTACATTATGACCTGTGTCAAATCTGTTACTTACAGCATCCTTGTGAATGGCAAACCTGTGGGTAACTTCAGACCTGAATGTGGTCTCCGTCAAGGAGACCCACTCTCCCCTTACTTGTTTATAATGTGCCAGCAGGTCTTATCTTTAGCTATTACTCATGCGGAATTGGATAACAGATTTAGGGTAGTTTGTATAAGAAAAGGAAGCATTGCGGTGTCTCATTTAATGTATGCAGATGATGTGTACATTTATGGTCATGTGTCAGATCAGGAAGTCCATGTCATTACTCGAATTCTTCATCGTTACTCTATGGAAGCTGGTCAAGCTATAAACCATGGAAAATCCTCTTTTCATTTCAGTCACAATACTTCACATGTGGATAAGGTTAAGACCATTCAAGTAATGGGGATTAATGGAAAATACAGTCATGGTAAGTACTTGGGTTTACCGGTGTGGAACAGGAAGCTGAAGGCTTCTGATTGCAAGGATCTTTTGGACAAGATTGAGTCCAAGCTTGATGGCTGGAAAGCATGCTTGCTTTCACAAATGGGGCGTGTTATTCTAATCCAATCTATTTTGTGTGCTCAGCCAACTCACTACATGAACTGTTTCTTGTTACCTTAGGCAGTCCTGCATAAAATAGACAAGCTGGCAAGACATTTCTTCTGGACTAAGATAAATGATACGCAGGCAGTGCATTCCATTTGTTGGGAACGAATTACCACTCCATGGAGAAGTGGTGGACTTAACATTAAAAGAACCCCCTCATGAACAACGCTTTAGTCCTCAAGGCCGCTTGGCAACTGACTACACACCACCAAGGTATATGGGCTCAACTTATGAAAAGTGCTTACTTTCCTAACACCTCCTTCCTTAATGCAGGGTTTGGTAGAAAGCATTCCTACGGTTGGAGTCAGTTGCAACACATGGCCAAATGGATTACCAGCGGTAGTTCCTGGACAATTGCAAATGGAAAAGACATCAATATACTCAAAGATCAATGGATCTAGGGTGAGACAAAGATAATGAAGTTGGACCATAATCTTACCCAATTTAACTTGGAAGCAGTACACCAGCTCCTCACTCTAAGGACCAACTCATGGAATACAGCCTTACTTCATAGGTTCTGGAACACTCAGAATGTTAACAAAATCATCAATACTCCCTTGTTCCCTCTTCTTGGTCATGATGAAAGACACTGGAGTGCAACGTCAAATGGTAGGTTTACTGTGGCATCGGCATACAGGTCACTTTTGGGTGATCAAATTCAGGAAACTAATCCCATCTGGCTCAAAATTTGGCATTTACACTGTCCTAGTGTTATAAAACTCTTCATGTGGAAGTGTCTCTACAATGGTCTTCCCACTACTGTTTTTCTAAGAAATAGGAATATTAATGTGGATACTGCATGTTGTTTTTGTACAGATACTCAAGAAACAGCTGAACACTTATGGCTTGGTTGCCCCTTCTCCTGAGCCATCTGGTTTAAGACTTTGGGCGGGACTGCCCAAGAAAAAGGACCCCAGACGACCTTATTCCAATGGTTTGCTCACTTAACCACTATGAAAAATCTTCCCTGTAATTTTGATTCAAAATCATTTTTTGCAAGTATTGCAAGCTTTGGATGGATTATATGGAAACAGCAATTAGCAATCAAGATGGAGGCAAAGGCTCCATCAATTGAAGCAGCATGCTCCTTGAAGTACCAACTACAGGAGGACTCCAAGTTTTTAATCAAGCAGTCAGTCTCCCAGGAGCTGCGTGGCGACTACTTTAATATCAGTTGGAAAAAACCATCACCTCCGTTCATCAAGCTCAACGTTGATGGGGCATGGAGGAAGTCCACAACTTCTGCTTCAGTTGGAGGTCTTCTAAGGCTCTGTTTGTTTCACCGGAAAATACGGAAAAAGAAAATATTTTCTAGAATTTTGAAATTTTCCGACGTTTGTTTCAGTGGAAAATGAAATCTAACGGAAAAAGTTTTCCTTACTGACGAAAAATCGGCGAACTCGTGTTTCAAGTACCTTTTTCTTCGTCGACTTCACCTCGAAACCGTTGTACAGGACCTGATCGGGAGTCGCAGAAGGAACAGAAGAATCACCTCCGCTTCCACTGCATCCCCGATTCTTGTTCAAAGATGCATCCGTTCCTGCATCATCCCCATCGAGATTCGTCGCTCGATCTTTGTCTTCCAACATTACGGAATAAATAACCTTCGTCGTTCCTGCATTATCCCCATTGAGGGCCCTTTTTAAATTGCAGGAGGTGGTGAAAAGACTAGAAAGACAAACCCTGTTGCAGCGGGAGAGAGCAAAAGGCAAGGAATGAGAACTCGAAAGATCATCTACAGGGGTATAAGATAGAGGCCATGGGGAAAGTGGGCAACCGAGATTCGAGATCCACGTAAGGGAGTTCGCATATGGCTTGGCACTTACGGCACGGCGGAAGAAGCTACGAGAGCTTACGATGAAGCCGCAATACGAATCTGAGGCGACAAGGCTAAGCTCAACTTTCCAGTTTCCACAACATCAACAACTACCACCGTCCAACAAGCGACGTCGCCTTGAACTTGATCCAACTCGGGAAATCTTACATGCAATCGATTCGCCGCCGACACCGCCACCACAGACTGTGATGTTTCCTTCCGAAGAGGAAAGTTACAATCAATATCGGCAAAAGGCGACTGATCTTGAGCTAAAGGAGCATATCTCTAGCTTGGAATCGTTTCTGGGGTTGGAATAGGAATCGGCCGATCTGGAGCGAACTGGCGACTCGGAATCCGTGAATCTTTGGTTAATGGATGATGTTAACGTTACTTCATGTGACACCATCATCCCATTTTACTGAAAATAGCTGCGAGGTCGATCGTTTCGCTATCTTTCTGTCTATTATATTCTCTAGCTATGTATATGCATCACCTATCTTCGTCAGTATGTCTATGTTGTCGGGGAGTGTGATACCATGTTAGTATGGAACCTGTGGGGATAACGAAGGACTGTTTGAGAAGAAGGGTCTAAAAGAACATAACTTGTATTGAAGAAAACCAAGGTTTTGATCGAACGGAGTATCTCAGTGGAGATAACGAATGACTGTTTGAGAAGAAGGGTCTAAAAGAATATAACTTGTCTTCTAAAATATTTTCCATGTTACATCCAAACACTTGGAAAAAACAAAGAAAGAAAATTTTTTTCAGAAAATTTTTCTACCAAAAAATATTTTCCGGTGAAACAAACAGAGCCTAAGAGATTCTATTGGAAAATTCCTAGCAAGTTTCGCTTCAGTAGTAAACGCTAATTCGGCGGTTGGAGCTGAAGCTATTGCGGTCTATGAAGGTCTGAGATTGGCAATTGCAAGAGGAGTTGCACACTTGGTTCTTGAAGGAGATTCACAGTTCATCATCGGTTTATTGCAATGGGACAAATCTACCTACCCTTGGCGTGTAAAAGGAATCATCTCAGAAGTTAAGCAAATGTGTCTTTCATTCTCCTTTGTTTCGTTCGTTCATTGTTTAAAGAATGGCAACGCTACTGCTGACGCGTTTGCCAACTTCACTTTGGATTTTTACTCTTGTGTTTGGTTATCTTCACCCCCTCCCCAAATCTCCTTTGTTCTTTTATCGGACAGTATGGGTGTTTCGACTCCCGGTCTAGTCCCTTAGTAATATTATGTTTCAGTTGCCAGAAAAAAAAAATTATTGTATTAGTTACTTGGTTAGGTAAAATTAATTTTTAGTGATATTTTTTCAAAATAATTAAGATCTATCAGTAAATTTTTTGAATTTTAACTTTTAATAACCTTTATCAAAATAATTAATTTTTAGTGATATTTTACTATTACAAATCAATTATTCCAAAAATGCCCTTACATCATTCATCTAAATGACTTATACAAATCATTCACTCAATGTACAAGTCATTTTATTAACTTGTAAAAGCCAATTTATTGTTTGTATAAGTCTAAAATGGCTTGTGCAAGTCAATTTATTGTTTGTACAAATCCTAAAAATGAGTTATATAAGGGTATTTTTGGAAGAATTTACTTATAACAGTGAAATATCATTAAAAATTAATTATTTTAATAAAGATTTATTAAAAATTAAAACTCAAAACTTTATTAACTAAATCTTAATTATTTTGAAAACGTATCATTAAAAATTAATTTTCCCTGAAAATAAAAAGAGAATCGAAAGACGGCGAGTAAGTTCATGAAAATGACAAACTCGCTTTTTTGTAGATAGAAATCACGTCAACATTTATTGTATCAACACAAAATTTTAAATAATAATATTGATTTGATTTGATTTGATTTGATTTTTCAAAAAATAATATTTTGAAAATACGATGAGCCATGCCCGGCCCTGTGTATGCTTCGTTGGTCCACGTGCTAAGTGGGTCAGACACAAGAGTTGTTTTCATTTTTGTAATAATAAGTGGGCCCCACAGCTAATGCCAATTCCGCCTGCGTCGTTCCAAGTTACAACGTTTCAACCAAATCGGTCCCTCTCCACCACTTAAAAGTCTGGCCGACGTGCTAAGTGGGCCCACTGACAGTCAATAACAGCCGCAGAGAAAAAGTCTCTGTCCGTCCTCTGAACGGTTAATGGTCCTTTCTTTTCGCAAATGCTTTGCTGATTAGGATTTAAGCGCGTGACAAAAACACGTGTTTCGGTCTTTTCCGTCAGTAGACTTGTGTGAAGGAGCCTTTCTATTGGTTGCTGTTTTCGTAATCTTTTAGGGGCACATGCCGGGAAATTTCCTAATAAACCGAGGCGCATAGCACACGGAAATCATGTTCATATCATACTAGTTCATCAAAAAAAAAAAAAATGTTCATATCATACTAGAAGTCTAGAAGAAAGATGATTCCAAGTCATTAGTCTTCTTCGAATGAGTGTCTCGCAATTCCCCTGGGAGTTGAAAAGTTTGCTTATTAAATTCAAATAGATGTGTCCCATTTTTCAAAAGGTTAGCTTCAGACATTGTTACAAAGAGAGCAATTCAGCAGCTAATGCATTTGCTAACTTTGCCGTGGACCAATTCTCCTGTCTTTGGTTATCTTCTCCATTTTCTTATCTTAATCTTGTATTAGGAAATGTAAATTGTGGTGTATCGTTTCCTAGACTCATTCCCATTTAATATATTCTCTCTTTTCCACCGATACAAAAAAAAAAGTTCATATGGCTGACTTGTTATCTTCCCAAATTAGAGCGAACTTATCAAAATACCCTTATACTTGTTGATAACTGCAAAAAAAGTTCTTAAAAAATTCTATTTTCGTGTGATTTTTTGTTTTTTACCCTGACTCCATAAGAGGGGAAATGCTAGAATTGAAAATGGCAACGTGACACATTTGGCAACTGCTAACTGATCTTACTCGTATCAAACCCTAACTCGTCTCTATTGGGTTGGAAACTAGACAGAACCTATTGTAATATAAAAACTTTCGTAATTAAATATATAAATTAATTCCACATTTATTTATAAAATATATATTTTTACAAATAACATATATATATAGATATATGAAGAATAATATTTTGATGGATTAAGGCTGATCGAGTTCGGGTCAGGTTGAGATAAACCCTAACCCGATTTATGCAATACAAAACCCTTACTATTAGGGGCAAGTTACTTATTTAACCCACATCATTATCATCCCTATGCTACAATGCAACAACATGGCCAAACCAACTGGTTAAATTCTTTTCTTTCTTCTTTCTCGTTTTCCCTTTTTAGGTGAATTTGTAGAGTCCCTCTTAAGCTATTACTAAATTTTTCTTTTTAAAAAACAACCGGGTAAGCTTTTCAAACTTGCAATTGTGGACTTTCTCTAAAAACAAATTTTGTAGCGTAATAAAAATGATCATCCTAAAATACCGGAACACAATAGAGACAGTCAACAAACACATTAATGTGATGATGAATTAACGTAAAAGGCATTTACACCAAATCAACCAAGCCAATCAACTATTTGATTATTGGGCTTGTCATTTAGTTGATGAGTGATGCATTTTGAAAAAAGGAAAGGAACCCTTTACCAAGCATAGATATTTTCAATTCAAGGTCATGTAACTTTAGAGCCCCACTAATATAAATACCCACTTTAATTGGTATGTCTTTTCATGACTTATTATGGGGTATATTGGGAAACAATATATGGTATAGAATATTTCTTAAATTTAGATATTGAGACATGCATATCTAGTGGCGGAACCAGGACTCCAAATCTGAGGGGGCAAAAAAAAATTTCAATTAACACTTTTCATAAAATATAGAAATTTCAATAAGTTAGAAAGGGCAAACCAAAAAATTCAAAAAGGACAAAACATAAATTTAAATTAAAACATATAAAAAACTATTTTTTTTAATTAAAAAATAAAATTCAAGGGGAACAATTGCCCCTTCTAGTTATAACGTGGTTCCATCACTGTGCCTGTCTAAACATTCGTATAATTTATATTTAGAAGAGTTGCCCAATTTAAAAAAATTAAATAAAGGGTATTTTTGTTAATTAAGAGAAAAAAAAGGGTAAGAAAAATGTTTGCATCTCCTTCTAGGAAGGAGCGATGAAGCCCTAATCTCATTAGTCTCCAAAGTGACCTCACACGCGCACAGACGACCTTGCAAGAGAAAACTGAGAAGGTTCAAAGCTAAAAGTTTCAAAACCCCACATCAGAGCCTCTGGACTTGGAGGATCTCAAACCCCAACTTCCCCTTAAATGCCCCTACAACCTCCTTCCCCAATCCGTGATCTCCTCATTCAGAACATCATCCTCATCCCCAATTTTATCAATCTCCTCTCCCTTCTCCCTCTGTCACAAAACCCCAATTCATCAATCCCAATTTTGACCCTCTAACAGAAACATGGGAAGCTTGGTAGGACATGTAGTTTCAGGTGTTGCTTTCTTTCTCCTTGGTCTCTGGCACCTCTTTAACAACATGAAGCTCCATGTTTTACACTCAAACACCTATGTTTCTTCCCCCTGGTATCCAGCCTCAAGTTTCAGGTACTTGGAGCTCTTAGTGATCATAATTGGTGCCTTCCTCGCCATATCCATGGAACTAGTCATCGGTCCCTCAAAACACCAGCCGTTCGATCCAGACGGCAGCATCCCCTCCAACCATCTTCACAACTTCGAACACTCGTCCATATCTCTGTCTTTCATGATTTACGCAGTTCTCGCTATCACCATCGATCGAATCCGGCCTCACGCTTATGAGGGATTAACTCAATTGCTCGCGGCGCTGGCCTTCGCTCAAGAGTTCCTCCTCTTCCACTTCCATTCTGCAGATCACATGGGTGTTGAAGGTCAATACCACTCACTTCTCCAGATTGTGATTCTCGTCTGTCTAATCACCACTCTTATGGGAATTAGCCTTCCTAAAAGTTTCCTCGTGAGTTTTGTTAGGTCTGCAAGTATTCTCTTGCAAGGTCTTTGGATTATAGTCATGGGGATCATGCTTTATACCCCAGCTTTGATGCCAAAAGGCTGCTTCATGAACAGGGAAGATGGTCACCATGTTGTCCGGTGCCATGGCGATCCCCCCCTCCGTCGAGCCAAGTCATTAGTGAATCTTCAATTCAGCTGGTTACTATCTGGGTTTGCGATCTGCTCCATGTTAGTTTATCTGACTTCGGTTAAAAAATATGGAGGAGAGAAGGTCCAGTATTGGGCTCTTGGGAATCAGGAGGACGAAGAAGACATTGATGATACAGAGTCACGGAAGAAGAGAGATCTCGAGCAATCGAAGAATTTCGCTCACATCGGAAACGGCCCGGCGCCGATGTACGTTGAGAGGTAGAAGAAGAAGAAGAAGATCCAACGAACATGTGGGTGCAGGGATTAGATTTGTTTTCTATCACATATTTTTGTTTAATTAATTAAGCCCTCGTTGAATTAAAGTGGGCCTACTTGAAAACAAACAAGGACTGGGGACAAGCTACTGCAAAGGAATCCAGAGGGAAAAGGGAGAGGTAAGATCTGGTCTGTATTGATGGCTTTATTTTTGGAGGTTATTAATTATTAGCTCAATATTATTTTGGATGGATAGAAATGAGATAAAAAGGTACACTGAGATGATTTATGTACTCTATTTCTAGTTGATGATTTGCTTCTTTAATTAATTTTAATTTACTGTTTAGCACATTAGCAAGTAATAAAAAAGTGGAAAAAAATAAATTTCACTTTTCAAAAGATAGAGACAAATCTCCTTTCTCTCTTCCTTGAAAAGTGAAAAAAATTTTACACTTTTTATTGTTGAGTAGTATCATGATACGTTTGGATCGCATGAATTTAAACATCCGCGAAGATTCGAACGCATAGGAATTGGATGTCACTCATATTCTGTGTATTAGGGGTTGTACACGCGTAAGAAATGTATGTAGGTTCATCTAAAAAAACGCTCCCCATAACTAACTTGAAAAAAGAGAAATCACATAACTGACTTGTAGAAAAGAAAAAACCTGAGCGGCGATTTGGGCATAGAAAATCAGGTCCGAATCAAACATGATTAGGGGAACATAAATCTATTAGGAAAATACATTCAATCGCTCTCATAACTAATTATATTTGGTGTCTCCCATGTAATGGCAAATTATTAAAGGAGACATTTTGAAAGTAATATGTTACAAGAAAGGATAATCAAAAAGACAAATTTACCCTTATATATTACTAAATAATATGGTGTAGTTGAGGGGCAATTTTCGAGATGTAGGAACAAGTCTTTGGAAGTATTTATTTAATCAGGGTGGGTCCCAATTCTATTAGATAAGGCATTGGGATGAACATAGGCCACAAACAAGTGTTCACGGGGTTTGTTAAAATTTTATAACTAAGCTCTCCTTTGCACGAAGACTATAAAATTGTCTTTGAATTTTCCTGGCGGCCATAGACAGCTTGCATGTCAGAAAAGGAGGGAGAGAGAGAGAGAGACCGGGGAAAGTTGGAAAGAATCTTATAAAATTGTTTTGTATAAGTTCTTATGGGTAAGATTTATTTAAGCTAAAGATTAAATAAACCATTTAATAACTATATTCTTTCATAGGAAAATATTTGCTGCAATATTGAGAACGAATGTAGCAAATTGATGCAATAATAAGACTATTAACAAGGGCACAGCTTCAATATTTGGTGTCTCCCATGTATTACTAATTATATTCTATTATAAGAGCAAAGAGACCAGACGTAGTCACTAGACGGTTGACCAAGACATGTGTCATTAGTAGTCAAGTTATATATACACTAGCGGGTATACATGCAATACTGTATGTATTTTAGTAAAGATATTAGGACATGTAAGGGATAAGAAATTGTTGAAGGGTATTTTTGGAAGTGAAAAATAAAAACGAGAAAGTTATCCATATGACACAAAATGAAATTAGAAGGCTATTTTTGAAATATATATATATATATATGTTGGCACGCAGTGGCGTAGCCAGGATTTTAAGTTAGGGTGGGTAGAGTATCTCTTTAAGGCTTTTGAACTTTGTATTGAAGAAGCCATCGAAGGTCGGTTTCAAACGAGAACTAAAGAAAAAATAAAAAAAATAATAGAAATAAGAAAATGAACTAACCTAGGTGTCGTGTGATATAGTATCACAAGCAAAACAAATAAACAATATGGCAAGACGTCGATAACTTGATAACCCACAAAGGAAAGAGTGTTGTGTTAATAATACACAAAGGAGAAACATAAATTACAAAACTACTAAATAGATATCAGTAACGCACAAATGAGAAAACTTGGGATCAAGTTTAATTTTAATCGTGACTTTCTTTCTCCTACTTTGATTTAAAAACAAAATCTCAGAGTTCGAACTTAATTTCAATCGTGACTCTTTCTCTCTCCTAATTTTATTTAGAAATATTATAATCTCTTATTTACGTCAATTTGATTTAGAAACAAAATCTTAGAGTTGAGTTTAATTTCAATCGTGACTCTTTATCTCTCCCAATTTGACTTAGAAATATTATAATCTCTTATTTACGTCAATTTCCAGTCTCTCTTCCCCTTTGATTTGAAAATATTTTTTTTGTTTAAGCACTTGCCATGGGATGTTACCATTTGAAATTGATAGAAAATCAAAACCATTCGATCAGTTGCTTGAATGGCTCATGCTGCCGGACAAGATGGTGGACCATAATTTATGGGCAAACAAAAAAATTTGGAAGGGGGCATAAGTGCCATTTCCATATAAGGCATTAAGGGATATCAGGAGGTTAGGGTAGGCACAACCACCACCCTACCCTCTAAGTAGCTCTGCCCCCGGGCACGCTTTCGGAAGCAGCTGTTTGTTTTATATATAGGGTTTTAGTTCGGTTCAATTTAATTGACACATCAATCAAAAACCGAATTAACATAACCAAAAACTATATATACGATTTGAAATCCAACCCAAAGGTAGTTTGGTTTAATCCAATCTCGGTTTTAATCGATACAAGTTGCAACCCTAGGTATCTATTGGTATAAGTAGTGGCACTTGACTTGGATTTAAAACCATAAATTAGATCTGTGGGACCAGTTCCTCTAGTACCAGCGTGAAAGAGAAATGAATGCCCTGTTTCAATAGAGGGCCCAATGCCCCGGTATCACGTGATTTTGGAACTAGAGGGAATGCATTCAGGACAGGTGCATGTGAATGTAGGGTTGCTTAATGGGTAGGTTTGGTACAGCATGGACACGTTTAGCTTGCCAAGCGAGCCGCGGGCCGAGCACGACACATCCAACCAATGCCGTGTCATTCCTGGCCTGTAACCCAATACCCCAAGCATGGCCTAGCCAGTGGCATGCAGGCCGCATAATAAATTTATTAAAAAATTCAGAAAAATAGAAAAAATAAATAAAAATTAAATAATTCATAAAATTCTAAAAAAATATATTTATTATTCACACACATTTCTTACATATATTAGAATACAATTTTCTCCAAAATTGTGAAAAAAAAGATATAAAGAAACCCACAAAAGCAAAAAAAAACCCCTTCTTTTTAATGCAAGGGCATGGCAATCGTGCCTAGCGGGTTGTGCCTTGATGAGTCTAGTGCCCAATACCCCAGGCACGGTACGACCCGCTAATAAATGCTAAGCCATGTCGTGTCCGTGCCTGCCCGGCCCAATAAGTAACCCTATGTGAAGGTATATATGTCTTGACCATGCACAGGCAGAAAACGTTCTTGCTTCCAAAAATTCAAATCAATCAAATGTTTTATTTGTATAATATTTAATAATCAATATCTCTAGATATATATAAATATATTAAATATTAGTCAGAGAAAAAGATGGAACCTAAATTTGGTCATGAGGAGTGGGGCAATTTCAATTCAAAATCAATAAATATATTCTGGGTTTGCATTATCTCAAGATTGCTTAATCCAGCATTATTTAATCTAAAGATTCCATTATGCTTTGTTTCTGATTTTGTAGCGTGAAGGCCTCTCCTTGTTGGTACTTTGAAAATCAAGTTGAATTGTCTTGCATTGCTAACTATTAGCAAATTACGAGAGACTTTTAATTATGATGGGTTAATAAAAAGCCTGTTGCAATTAGTTCTTTGACTTGTTAGATAATAAGATCAGAAAAATATGATAATCAAATCAAAGAGTCACAAGGAACTAACGTGACAAATAAATGAATTAATAAATCCCCTTTGTTTTTTTTGTGGGAAAAAGGACCAAGTCTATATTAGCTCATAACCAATCTAGGAAACATAGCACCACAGGTGTGCGAAGATAAAACAAAATTAAGAAGAGAAGGAGGAAATTTAAGCCAAACACAGGAGAATCCAATGCAAAATTGGCAAAGGAATCGCAGCTCTATTGCCTTCCTTGTAGCAATATAGAAACACGACCTCCTGAAAATTGGAACACAGGTTCTTCATTTCTGAAATAATCCCTTGGATGCGCCAAGGGTAATAAATCCCATTTGCCCGTGTGAAACCTCCTCATAAAAATAAAAACTGTCAACTTAAAAACTATACATAGCTTATGATCATGTGATTTATGATCCTCCTCATAAATCATATGATGTTCATTATTTGGTGTGACGATAAATGCCTTGCCTACCAACATAAGAACCATCTTATAATGTTTATTGCTAATTTACCCTCCTAGAACACTCCAGCGAGACATAAGTGACATTTTTCATGTGACCTATATAATGGATTCTCCTTACCAAAAAATACATACATACGCGTATACATATATACATATATACGCGCACGCACACACACACATATATATACTTACAATAATTACATGGTTCCCTTTTTTTAATCAAAGTTACCGTGAACATTATTCATGTAGCAAAAGAAATACATAAGTGGAGGCAGCGATAGATAAAAACAAAAAGCTAGAAGTAAAAATGAAAAGTGTGTTTTATAATAACTAGCCGGGTGCATGTGTAGTACTACATATATGAAGAAAGAGGTAAAGTAGAGAGGGAATGGTTTTGCAACTAATTATGATGTTTTTAAAAAATTGAGACAGTTTTGAATTTGTATCATTTTTATTAATTAATAAATCTTCACAATGATGTATAAGGGCTGTTTTGTAAAGTCTCACATTTTACTTGGCACGATTTCTAAGGGGCATCTCATGTTATATTTTATATAGTAGGTGCTACGCATGTATAAAAAAATAAAAATAAATAGAAGTAAAAATGAAGGACATCTTGGACAATGAGAAGTAGTGGTCAAGGCTTGAGGCCTGGGGTTGTGCTCTCTCCAAGGTCTCAGGTTCAAAACCTCTTAAGTGTTATCAATTCTTTGGGGTTACCTGCATAAGGTTTATGGGTCTTAGACTTAACTAGGCCATGTAGGTTGCAAGGTCTTGCATGGGTCCTCAAGGATTAGTCGATTAAGCGTAAGTAGGCCCGGATACCCTGAGTTTAAAAAAAAAAAAAAGTAAGTAAAATAAAAATGGGGGACAATTTAGGTAAAAAATCTCAGTCGAAAATCAAAGGATCTTTTTAATAATATATATTTTGAAATTTTAAATCAAAATAAAACATCCAATCGTAAGACGTGTCTTAACACTAACGTCTTTCTGACATCTTAGCAAATTACTGAATCTACCGTATACCATCCCAGTCTTGGTCAGTAAAATCAACGGTTCTTAATTTGTAATTAGCTAATTACCGCGGCATCGGCAGCTACTGGATCCTTCCTTGTATGGATTTTGAACCACTTCACGAGGAATGCCGTTTTTCTGCCCGGACGGAAGGGCTTTGAGAACCCGGGCTGTTTTCTGCTCCATTGTATGGATTCTGAGAGAAACGAGGGAGAAAATCGAAAACCAATTAAAATTAGGGTTTTGTTGAGGGAGATTTAGTGTGTCTTACGGAAATTCAGAATTACGCCATTGATGTTGGCGTTGGCTACTGAAGCCAAATGGAGAAAGGAGACGCCGACGAGCCAGATAAGAAGAGGCGTCATCTGAACTCTGTATCTTCTGGAATGGCAAGGAACTCACCTGATTCACCCGAGAACGGACCTGTAAGCTCTATATTTATTATGCCTGTTCTCCGTCTTTTCGATAGATTTTTATGCTTGTGATTGCTGTTATTTTTTGATTCGAAGTCGCTGTGGTTTGCGTTCTGGATCTTATGGGTTTCGGTATTTCTGCTTTTTTCATGGTTTCATTCTCGTGATAATGACCTGTAGAAGAACTTTCTCTGTTCAATTAGTTTTTTGAAGTTATATTGAAGTGCTTCGGAACTGGAATAAGTGAAACAATTTTTAGGTTTTGGAATGGAAGATATCTATGCATTTAGTTTATGGAAATGTATCTATCAAGTGATAATATTTAACCCCAAGGTTTTTTATGAGAAGCGAAAGGAAACTGGATTTTCTGGTTGTTTTACAGTAACAAATGAAACCTCGGTAGAAGTTTTGGACTTCACCGTCAAAGAAAAGGTTGACATGAGTTTTCTTTGAAAAAAAGGGTTGATGTTTATGCTCATTATGGACTTCTAGGATTCACCCTGTAATTTCCTTTTTTTAATTTTAATTTTTGCTATATTATTCACCCTGGTTATGGCTGTCGTCTTTTCGTGAAAGCTGCTAATGCTTCTTCAGTGGTTGAATCATTTCACTTTTACTTACTTAGTTTTTAGTCTTTGTGATCATCTTATGTGTTTTTATTTCTTTTCCAATTGTAATTATCACACATGCGATACAGGTCAAGTTCCCTGAAAATAGTTGGTGCATAAGATGCTTATCTTCCATTCTGTATTTTGTTTCTGTTTATTTTCCTATCTGTTTATGAGAAAACTTGAAGTATTTATATCTATTAAGTGTACTGGTAGCTTCTTAGGCTGTGTTTGGAACCCTAAATTTCGGGAGGAAAAAAAAAAGAAAATGTTAAAATTTAATTTTCTCCTGTTTTGTTGGAACAAAGGAAAGCGATTTGAAGAGAAAATTTGTCATATAATTTTCTTTTCCTCTTTCTTTCAAGGCAAAAAATTCTCTCCCCAAAAAGGTAGAGATTTTGAAAGAAAAGAAAGCTCACCATTACTTATACAATTTACCGAACTTACAACTTTCCCCTTGAGGCGAATGCCAACTTCCATCTAGAGAAATACTAAAAAGAATGGTTGGAAAAATTGTTTGAGCAGGATCAAGCGAGAGCACTGTGAACGAATTTGCGGGAAATAAGGCACAGATCTCGGTAGTTTAACAGTGGCCTTTTATCAAAGTAATTGTGGGAATTTGAAATGAAATTAACACAAGTGAAAAATAAAAGTAACACAAGTGTTTTTGGAATTTCAAAATGGCCTTTTATCAAAGTACTTTTTTTTTCTATTTATCCCTAAGAAGGTGGGGGCAGAAGAAAATCAAGGAATTGAGGTCAATTAGTCTTACCACAAGCCTCTACATGATCTCCAAGATCTTATTGATCTGTGGAAAAGAGGTACAAGAATAGTATTCCCAAATCAAAGTGCTTTTCTCAGGGGATACATTTTTTGGATTGTGTTTTGGTTGCTAATTAATGTGCAGAAAGCCACGTATATTTAGGAAAAATGCTAATTATATCTGGAAGTAGCTTATGATTGGGTTGAATTGGGGCTTTTGGAGGCAATCCTAGAGAGGAAGGAGTTTGGATCCAAATGAGAAAACGGATTCAAGGATATGCAACAAAAATGCATTTTTCTTTTCCGTTGAATGGCTCTTTTTGTAGGCCTCTTTCCCTTCAACTAGGGGACTTAGGCAATGGAACCATTTATTGGCTTTCTATTCATTTTGGTTAGAGGTATTGAGTCAATTTATCTAAAACCTTGCTTCCTTCACAGGAAAGATTATCAGGAAGAAGTCATATAGAGACATCTGCTGGAACTTAGCCCCAGCAGTGATTGCTTGGGTAATATGGGGCGAAAGGAACAAGAGAATCTCTAGGAATTCTGAGAGCAGTGGAATAGTGTTAGAACGAGCTACCTTGGGGATAATGCACAGCTGGTTGATAGGTCAAGCGGCTAACATAGCTATTGAGGATTTTCTGTTATGTAATAATTTTCAGGAGTTGGAAGAAAAGGTGTGATTCGATTGTATGAATTCATCCCTATCCTAGAGGGTTCCCTAAGCTAGATATGTAGTTACATGGCTGTCCTGGTACACTCTTTGTGTACCTGTACTCTACTTTTATCATATATATAAAACACTTGCTTACTGATCAAAAAAAAAAAAGATTATCAGGAATAAAATCCCAACAATTTTCTGCCCCCAAGTAGACAGATTACTTGGGGTTGGTGTTGTTTGGGGGGTCTTGACTTCTCTCCCCCTAACAGACAGGTTATCTGGGTTAGTTAAAATTGTAAGGAAGAAAATCCCAGTTTCATTGAGAAAATTAGAGTTTTCGGATAGTTCAGTAGGAGGGGATTCTTGGAATTGCCTTGAGTGCGCCCTGTGAGTCAGCTGATTATATGCCAACTTATGTGTTCTTACAACTCCTCGGTCAATGAGGTGGATGAAATCATGTAACGCTGAGATAGGTTAAATGTGGTGCTTTACAGGTTTCACATCAGCCCTCAATTGATGAGTTTGTTGTCTATAACCCTACAGTCAAGGTGGTTAACCCCTGCCCCAAAAACAGATTGTCTTCTTAGATACATAAAAATCAACCGAGTAGCGAGCCTTAATTAATATTGGGTCTTCAATCAATCAATTTTCAGACTTACATATCCTTCTCAAAGTGGATCCTTTGAATCCCTTGGCAAACTAAGTGTGCTAAATAAATTGGCAAGCCACTTATTAGTTCCTTGAGGTGCATGTGGACTGAACAGTTTAACGTGGAATTTGAGGAGAAAAAAGTCAGAAATTAGATTAAGTTTATGCTTGAGAATCATTTTAAATATTAATATCATTTTTTTGGAATTTATAACCACCATCACAATTTGAGATGAGTAGCAAATACTACTCCCATTGCAGTTGAGTCCTATTTAGTCTTTGTATTTTGATTTGCAGGAGGGAAAAAAGGGGAAATAGATGGATATATGCACGCGCGCATATATCTTGTTTTTTCCCTAACACTGCTTCCCCCTCTTCCTCCTTTCCCTATTTTTTTTTCTCTTACACTTCAATCCCATATCTTGTTTCTGTTGCAGTTGTAACTTCCGATCACAAAGAAAAAAAACATTTGTATCTGTTGCAGCCAGCTTTTTTCTGCTCTCTTCTTTGCTCTTTCTTTCATACTTCTGGATACTGCTGCTTCTAATATTGCGTATTTTTTATTTGCTAACACTATGTCCTTGGAAGATATCTGCCATTGCATGGTTTTTGAGTGTCGCTGATATACTTACTGCCTGCTCACCTGGTTAACCAGGTGATGCCGTCAATTGGCTTCTCTCTCTCTCTCTCTCTCTCTCTCTCTCTCTCTGTAGAAAATATAATGAGAGTAATATCTGACAGATATTTTCTTCATTTGAAGGTGGATGCAACAGTTCTCCAGTACCAGAATCAAAAGCTTGTCCAGCAGCTAGAAGCCCAGAAACATGAGTTGCATGATCTGGAAGCAAAAATTAAAGAATTAAAAGACAAGCAGGCTTCTTATGATGACACATTGATTGCAGTGAATAAACTCTGGAATCAGGTCAATTTTGAAAGTGTTTTTTGTATATATTATTATCTCCTTTGCTTTTTTCTTTTCCTTTGTATATTGTTTTAAAATTTTGATCAATTTTGGTTGTTTTCAAAAATTTAGTTGGTTGATGATTTAATCCTGCTTGGAGTACGTGCTGGGGGAAGTGAAAATGGTTTACAAGCCTTGGATCATGCAGATAAATGTCGAGGTCGTTTTCAGATCCTTTTGATTATATTTAACTATCTTTGGTTTGTAGATTGTAACCATAATAGATGAGCCCATGTCTTCTTTTGATGCAAATATATTGTATTGACTTGAAGTATATTGTTGCTCCTTAGGTTCAATTCCATCATGTCGTGCTGAAGATATATTCCTTTCTAGACTCCTACAAGGAAGTCCTATGAAATGTGAGGGAGCTAGTGAAACTATAAAAAATGTAAAAGAAGCCCTTGCTGCACGTCATAAATCCACATTGGATGTGATGAAACACCTAGAAGATACAATTGATTCTCAGCGAGTGAAAACTGAGAGTTTGGTGTTATCTTCCCATGGAAGGCTATCTGCAGAAGGTACAGAAAAAAAAATTAGTGAACATATTTTCTCTATGTTTACTTGCTTGATGTACCTATGTACCATTAGGCAAGGTTGTTTGATAGTATAAATGTACGAAAAAAAAGTTAGGGAGCATATTTCTCTAGTTTACTTCCCTAGTCTAATTTTGTACCATTAGGCATAAGTGTTTGATGGAATGTGAATGATGTGATTATATTGACGATTGATTGCCTTTGCATGTTTTGGAGTTCCTAGATGCTGTCATCCATTTAAATAAGATTGATGGTTTGATGGAGGAAGAGGTGAACAATCTTCGTAAAGCAATTGATAAACTCCACTTGAAGCATAAAGAATATGCAGATGAGATTCAAAGCTACATTCACAGCCATTCATCAAAGAAATCTGAGATAAAACGTATTGCAGGTACCTGAAAAAATTCTCTTGTAATTGCATAGGGTACGGATTTTCCTTTTATGGTTACATAAGTATCATATAAATATAATAAATGGATGATTCTGTACATGGGCACTTACATGTCCAAGAAGCACAAAGGCACATATATGGACCACAGCATGCTATTAGGGGTTCGGTTCATATCATGGTTATATGTTGAGAGTGATGCTTGTTTCTTTATGCGGAAAGGTGATCTGGAAGAAAACATGGCAGAACTTGACGAAAGTAGAAGAAAATTAGTTAATCTGAAAATGCAGAAGCAAGGGTCATCTGGCTTGCATGTTCCAGTTCCAAGTGCAGTAAATGGGAGCATGTCACCAGAAAAGCCAGCAGATAGGACTATGGGATTGCGGGAGTTGAAGGAATCTGTTGAGGAAACTAAGGTATTTACTAAGCAGTCTAAAAGTCAACAGTGACAGATGCTTGCTCCTTATTTACCTTTAAAAATAGTCTTGGTTTCTCTCTTTCTATGATTGTTTATGTGTTTATATAAAGGTAGGATACTTCTTCTCCTTACATTTGTGTTAATGAATAAACGTTGCAGATACTGGCATCCACCCGTCTTTCTGAGCTTCAGGAGGCACAGGAATATAATTTAGTCCTGTCAGAACAATTGAAAAATCTTCAGGTGGGTTTCATCACATAATTTTGACAATGGTAAGTTCTTAAAGTCATTAGAAATATTATTCCTACATTTCTTACTTCCATTACTTATGATTTTACAGAATGAACTGAAGGATGACAAATATGTACTTTTATCTAAACCTTACACTTTACTAAGTGATCAGCTCCAGCATTGGAATGTCGAACTGGAGAGATACAAAGGTTTAACAGACTCACTGCAAGTAATTCCATATTCCCCTATGTAATGTAGTTGGATACTGCTTGTTATCCGGGTGTGCATTTTAAAAGTTCAAATTTAGGCTGACAGGGCCCACATTATGAGAAGGGAGAAGGAGCTGAGTGTAAAATCAGAGTCAGCAGATGCGGCAAGAAGTGCAGTTAGCGAAATTGAGACTAAGGTAGAAGAATTAGAGCTTCAGCTGCAGAAATGTATTATTGAAAGAAATGACCTTGAAATTAAAATGGAAGAAGTTGAGCAGGATTCAGGTGAAATTTTTCTGAACGGTTTTTTGAGTGTGGAGTAACAGTTGCTTATATTGGTTTTCATGATTTGTTTAGTGGTACATTTTGGGTTGCTTCTGATGTTTGACTATGTTTCTTACAGGAAGAAAGGACATTAAGACTGAGTTCCGTGTAATGGCTTCTGCATTGACTAAAGAAATGGGAATGATGGAAGCCCAGTTGAACCGATGTAAGGAGACAGCTCATGAAGCCCTTTCCTTACGTGAAGAAGCACTATCTCTGAAATCTTTGTTAAGTAGAAAGGTTTCATCTTGTCCTTAAATTATTTTACTCTTCTTAATGGTGCTGTCAGTTGAATATAATTCTAATGAATAATGTAGTTATACTTGTCATCTTATTCTTATTGTCTTTGTCTATAATGATTAGAGTTTGAGGACCATGAATTGATTTTGAAGGGATCATATTTATCCTATTATCACTTGGAAGGCTTACATGCATCCTCAATAAAGAGTAAACTTGTGACTAGTAAAAGATGTGCTATTGGTTTGGTTTTTTTATTGTTAATCCAATTCTTCATTCAGTTATGTGCAATTATGCATTTTTTTTCAATTTATCTTTTTGGATGCTTTTTGCTAAGCATTCATTTAGTTATTCAAATTGGTCAGGAATCAAGAACTTAGTTAGCAATTGCTGCGCTTCCTTTTATCCATTTTTTACTCTCTTCATTTTTGTATTTGAAAACCTATTGAGGAGTTGGCATGCTCTAATTAGTGGATAAAAATTTCTATTGTAACAAGAAAAATTGCGAAACAAACAAAAGATTTTGAGAGGGGACATTGGGTTTAGTCCAAGAAACAACTTGTCCATACCAATTCAAACTAAATATGAATTTGTTTGAGGAACATTCATCTTGATCCCTAGGTCAACTGAGGGTCGACTCAAATGATGTGGAAAGGCACTCTTTCAGAATAATAAATGAAAAAACTGGGTTACTAACTTTGATGTAGGACAAACACTAGTGAATTGTACCAGTGAATTGTAATCTGTGAACACCACCGGTGAATAGTACTCATGAACATTGATATGGATGAAAATTAGAATGAACTGACCTATGCTTCACGCCCAGGGTTCCTTGGCTTCACATTTTGGAGATGATTTCATCACCCAATATTTAGAGTAATTGTTGCTGTAAAATTCATAACCTTCTTCTCCTAAAAAAACCATTACATCCTTATTTATAGGTATATAAGGCTTAACCCTAATGGGCCTGGATTCCTTGGGCTTTTAACCAGTAAATTAGTCCCAATTAACTAATAAATACAAACTTAAATAACTTGAGAAAAGCATAAATGAAAACTGGCACAAATAATAAGCCAAAACACAATAAGACCCAATCATCTAAAACATATCAAATTAGGCTTGAGCGTTAGGAGAATCTTTTCCTTGCCTCTTATGAACTTTTTAAGGGTGCTGCCACTTGTCTCCATCAACTCTCCTCTACTTGAAAGAACTTGACCCTGGTGACTTAAAAACATGGAATTTCCATGGAGGTCAGGGTTGAGGTGTTGAAACTCATCATCTATAATACAAGTACAAACAGAAAGTGGACTTCCCTTCCATTTGATAAGATACCTGTGATGGTCACCTCCATTTTTGGACAATCTGATGATCAATAACATCTTCTATCTTATATTTCACACATGGAGATTGTGGAAGTTTAGCAACAACAACATCAGTTGACTCCTCATCATCATACTCCTAGTATAAAGTATATTTGAACAAGGAAATGAAGTGATCCATCTTTGAATATGCATCCACCACCACAAAAATAAGAGTCACGACACTGACTTGTTCTAGACAATCCTAGGACAAAATCCATACTTAGGTCTTGCCATGGTTCATGAGGAACTGGTAATGGCGTTTAGAATCCTGTATTTTTCTTCCTTGCCTTTTAAATCTGGCAAATATGACATCAGGAGGCTATTTTTGCTACATCCCACATAATGCTTGACCAATAGTAAGTATTCTCAATCATTGGTCCATTGCAGTGATTTTATCTCTCTCAATATGACCTACTGCACCTCTGGAATGTAATTCTCAAACTTCATGTAGTAGGCAAACAAAGTCGAGTTCCCTTAAAGAGATAGTTGTCATATAATGAAAAATCAGCATAAATAGCATAAATCTACATATGCTAAAATCCTTGCACGAAGGATAATTTCTCTTGAGCAAATAACCCACAACCTCGACAGACATCATGAAAAGGATAAGTAGCCTTCAACCGAATGCATCAGCGGCCTTGTTCTTCATACCAGCTTTGTGCTTGATGACAAAAGTATACTTACACAAGAAAGAAACCCAATGTCCATGCCAATTTCTTTTGGGCATTAATGCATTTGCGTGCTTCATGTTCAGAGTACAACACAAAGTCCTTAGGAATGAGATAAAGACAGTAATAATGAATCACTTGAACCACGGCATAAAATTCTTTGTCATATGTGAGTACTTTTATTCAGCTTCATTTAACTGGTCACTAAAATAAGCAACGAGATAACTTTTTCAACTAAGTATCCTCCAGTTACACCATGTGATGCGTCACAAGCCACCTCAAACACCTTAGAGTAATCAAGCAGTTACAAAACTGGAGCTTCAATCATCCTTTTATTTATCTCATCAAAAGCACGTGTTGCTGCCTTCTTCCAAATATATTGTCCTCCTTCATACAATTAGTAATGGGTGCCATGATGCTGCTGAAATTTTGTATAAAGCACTTATAGGATGTGGCCAACCCTTGAAAACTACAAAGTTCATTCAAAGTGGACAGAACTGACCATTAAAGAGTAGCCTTTTGTCTGGATCAGCCTCCACAATCCAAGAAGAAATAACAAAGCCCAAGAGTACCACAGAATAGCTCATGGAGGAACACTTCTTCTTATCTATATAGAGCTTCTCTTGGCAGAGAACTCTCATCACCTTTAGAAGATGAAAGAGATGATCCTCTTTTGTTTTACCATAGATTAAGATATCATCAAAATAAACAACCAAGAAGTGAGCAATGAAAGGTTGAAGGGCGTGTCATAAAGCGCTTAATTGTTAGGAGCATTAGAAACTAGAAAGATCAAATGGCATAACCAGCCACTCATAAAGCCTAACTTTTGTTTTGGAAGTTGTCTTCCATTCATCTCTGGCTCTTACGCGTGTTTGATGATATCCACTCTTCAAACATATCTTTGAAATGATAATTGAACCAGCCATCAAATCTAGACTATTATGAAGCTGTAAGATAAGAAACCGGTATTTGATGGTAATTTTGTGGGTAGTACGACTATCAATACACATACTCCAAGCACCATCTTTTTTTGTGTAAGCAAAGAGGGGACAGCATATGGGCTTAAACTGTTGTAAATAAAGCCTCTGCACAGCAGCTCGTTAACTTGCCTTTTTATCTCAACATTCTCACTTGGGTTCATGTGATATACAGGAAGATTAGGCAATTGAGATCCTGGTATAAAGTTCATTTTCATGTTGTGTACTAGTACTACACATGGTAGGGAGTTCATGATACAACTCTCCTGGACGTATACCTGAAATTTCAGGCTGCAAATTATGCATCTCCAAAGGCATAGAAGATTATAACCAACAGTTTAATTCTTCACTTCTTTAGCCACAAGGGCATAAATGAAATTGGGCTTTTTACCTTCAATTTCAAACAACTTCTTTGAAAGCATATGGAGAGGCTTCTTCTTATTTTCAACACATTGCTTGGTTCCTCATACTTCTTTATCTCAACATTACACATAGGCTTCAAGACAATCGTTTTCTTCCCAATCACCAAAGTATAGATGTGTTTTCTTCCAATGTTGTACATCTTGATCATAGAGCCAAGGCCACCCAAGAAGGATGTGTGTGACTTTCATAGGAATCACATCACATGGTATGGAATCACTGTAAGTAACACAAGAGAAAGATACAAAACAACATTAAGTTACCGGAAGAGTGGTCTTGTCAATCAATGCTACTTTGTACTGTTGGGGGTGTGGTTCAATTGGAAGCTTTAGGCAATAAACCATGGATCTTGACGCCATATTCATGCAGCTCACATTATCAATATTAAGGCTTTTTACTTGATCTCCACATCAAACCAGCATATGAAAAACAGAAGCACCTTGCTAGTCTTATTGTTTCATATTAGGAGTTGCTAGAATGTGTCTAACAACTGAAAGCGAAGAAGTATCGTCTTCTTCTTCCTCCAATTCATCAGTGGTATATACTCCTTAATTAAATACAATCTTTTCGTTGGCCTCCTCTTGCAGTTGCTCTTCTCCCTCTTCTTCACCACGATATGCAAATTATTTTTTCTTTGGACATTGCTAAGCCATATGCACTGCCTCACTGTAGTTACAACAAACTCATTTTGCCTTCCATTGGATTTTGTACTTGTATGTACTCTACCCTTAGAATCAGCCACATTAGAAGGAACCTGTGATCCATTTGATCAATTAAAGGTCTACCAAGGTGCTATCTTTGCATCATGTTTCACCTTACTAAACTTTATTATTGCTGTCTCCCCTGCTTGTGACCCCATCTTTCTAGTTAAGGGTATCTTAAGTACTCCTCCATGTCATGCTCCATTTAGGATGCATGTTCCACATTGTATACTAGCTGCCTAAGTAATTCTCTTCCTGTGTTCATCCTCAAACTAGTTTTGAATCGAGCCAATGTTCATTGTGAATATTCTTTAACTTGACATTTGGTCTTAAGCTGATCAAATTTCTGCATATATTCCAGCACATTCTTGCCCTGTTTTAGATTAATTATTTTCTGGCACAATTTATCATGATAACCGGTGGGCACATACTTTTCGCAAAGCTTTGCTTTCATCTCTTATCATTTGCTTATAGGTGGTCTCCCCAATCTCTTTATACCCCCTTCAACACTAGTTTACCAAACCTAGAAGTTTCATCTTTGCAAATCTTAATCTTCGTTCATCCATCATGTTATAACAAAATACTCTTCAACGGAAGAAAGCCAATTGATTAATAACATAGGATTCACCTTTCCTTCAAAATTGGTAACCTCAATCTTCGCACTCTTTGTAATATCTCCTGCCATATCATATACTTAATATGGTACCCGCTCAAGGATATCTCTAGCCTAACCAAAAAATGTGATCTTGGGGTAGCCCATGGCTTTGAGGAGTCCTAGTTTGCTGCATCGGAGTAGGGTTTGCTTGCTGTCCACCTTTTCTCCTCCTTGATTTTCGTTGTTGTCAACTTTTGTTGACCTCGGATGTTTCTCCTTACATGCCAACCATCTCACTACCAATAACTTGAGAAACTAGACCTTCTATGATGATTAATCTACTTGTAGCATTTAGAGGAGGTACTTCATGCGAAAAAAATCTAATCTCATTCATAATTTGTCGATTTTCCTCTGTATGATTTTCCGAAACATGTTGACATGTTTAACTTACTCTTTTATCAAAATTAATATAGGACAATCACTAGTGAATGGTGCTTATGATTACAAGGTTTACCGTTTCAGTGCCGATGAGCATGCCGCCCGTCGTATGGAACAAAATTTCACCGGCACATCACAAAAAATCGCTAATGAAAATTCAAGAAATTTTTGTTTCCCTCCCTTGGTTCGCTCATTTTGCTCGGCACGTTGCCCCGTTTCACTTGCACACCGCCAAAATTGCCGGAAATGTAAATCAGCGATTTTCCTCTGGAACGCATCGCTAACTCAAAAAAAAAGAGAAATTGTAAACACTGCTTATGAATAGACTCCGTGAATTGTGATCCGTGAACAATACCCTTGAATAGCATTCTTGACAATAACATGTATGAACATAAAAATGAGCAAACATAGGGTTCCGTGGTTTCACAACTCAGTGATGATTACATCACACAATCTTTAAATCAATAGCTGGAAAATTTATTCTTTTTCCCTTCTCAAAAAAACCATTACATCCTGATTCAAAGGCACATAATACCTAACTCTAATGGGCTTGTACTCATTGGGCTTTTAACTAATAAACCCAACTGACTAATAAACCTATACTTTGATAACTAGAGAAACCCATAAATAACAACTAATACAAAATATAAGCTAAAACACAAATGAAACCCAACTAAACTTTTTCAAGTTCCCAAATAGGCCCCATTTCATCTAAAATATTGCAAATTAGCCCTTATGCCTTAGGAGAATCTTTTCCCTGCCTCTTATAAACTTTGTAAGGGTGCTCCCAGTTGTCTACATCAGGCGTACATCAGATCACCCAAGTCAATTAAACCATATTAACCATGATTGGCCAGCCCAACCTTATTCACATATTTCCTGGTCCAAACCTTTTTTTTTTAAAGGATTGAATGGGTTTTGTATATTTTAAGATTGGTTATTTGGATTTTGAAATTATGGGGAAAGGTAATGTCGCTTTGTCTGGTGTTCCAGATATGTATCTTTGAAGAGTTGTTATTGTGATCCGGATGCATAAATGTAGGTTTAGTGTCTGTCTTGAGTGGCTTATATCTTTATTGCTCTCCCTTCCACATCCACACCCAAACTAGCAATGGAATGAGTTTCCAGTGTCATTCTCTTGGAAAACTGGCAAGTTGGATTAACAAGTTTTAAGCCAGTGGATTATAATTGTGGTATTATTGTTGTTGACTAATTCAAAATTTATTCTCTCTGAGATGCCAAATTTCTTTGTTGCTGCTAGATGAGTGAACAGAAGAGCCTAGAAGACAAGTGTGCTGACCAGATGGCAGAGATCAAATCCCTTAAAGCAATGGTGCGATATTTTGTTTGAGTGATCAATTCTTTGTCAAAACATTTTATCAGGATTATATTATATTTTAAAGGTTGTTATCAATCTTGGAGACAAAATACCATTTAATGAGCTTATGTAAGTAACTGAAGATGAATGTTCCAGATTGAAAAGATGCAAAAGGAAAAACAGGAACTTCAAATTTTCTTGGAAATGCATGGGCAGGAGTGTTATGACAACAGGTATGTTGCTTAAGACCATGTTCTAAGATGTAATAACTTCATTTGCTGTACTGGGAAAAGAAAAAGGGAAAAAAAAAAGGGTATGACCCCTTAGTGTATTCATAAAAATTTTGTGTTCAGCGGCCCAGTGACACTTGTGTGATTTTATTGCTTAGCACTATTTTATGCCTCAAGCAATTCTGGGATGGTAATAAATGATGCAAAATTTGTTTTGAGATCAACTTTTCACGAAGAATACCATCTAAATTGGCTTGCAGCATGACTACGATTTAATCCTGCAGTGTGATGGACAATAAAAATCGAAGATAAACATGGTTTAAACCATTCGAGGAATCCACGTAAGAATTTCAGGGGACAATATAATAGCTCATGAATGGCTAGATCTTTGTCTAATCAAATCATTTTATCTTAATGGTGCCCTTTCTACCTTCAGACCTTTTTTCTTTAAAGTTTTGTCCAATCATTTGTAGAGGAGCTTATGCTGTAAATGTTATATTTATTAAGAGAATCTGCCTTTGTACTCTGAAATAAAAAGTCGTCCTAGCTCCATGAACACCTGTTTCATAAATTGTGGTTTGGTACTCAAAACAGTAGATTTTATTGGAAAAATCAGCGTGATCTCATGGCTTCTTATCATCTAAAATATAGACTTTTTTTCTTGTGTTTCCCATGTGATTGAATGTAACTGTTTGTTTGCCACATTGAATTTTGGTAGTTGAGGTCATGTGGGTCAGTGGGTGAGAGCTAGTAAGATGTTTTATCCCAATTCCCCTTTACCCCAACCACATCCTATTATTGTGCTCAAGGACATATTGAGTTCTCAGGCTCTAGATTTTCCTGCACAAGCAAGATAGTTATTGTTCACTATCTTCAACATTGTGTTAGTCCTTAATGCATATGTATTCCCTCTTTGAATTCCAGAGATGTGGCAGAAATCAAAGAATCAGAGCGCAGAGCTCATATGCAAGCGGAAGTTCTTAGAAATGCTTTGGATGAACATAGTCTAGAATTGAGAGTCAAAGCTGCTAATGAGGCTGAGGCTGCTTGTCAGCAAAGGCTTTCTTCTGCTGAAGATGAAATAGCTGATTTAAGGGCCAGACTGGACACTTCTGAGAGGTATGATCATTGGTTCTTTTTGTTTTAAATGTAAGTCCTGAATCATTCAATTAGAAAGATGTATATTTATAGATTTAGAAGTTAAAATTTCTTTTTCTTATTGTTATTTACTTAATCACTACTGAGTATTGGAGAAATTCACTAAACATATGAAATTATGGTCTTTGATTTTCGGTGTAGCTTTTGTTTGATAATGTAATATCGTTGTTTTTTTTTTATAATTAATGATATTGATTAAGAAAAGTATAGTTACATAGTAAGTACAACTGTACAAGTATGTATAATTCACCCTTTTCCATCCCTTTCTTCCAAAAGCACTATCAGGGATACCACCTAAAATACCTGTAACACTGTAAATATGGACAGTCACATGTACAAGAAGATATGACAAGAACCATACCATAACCCTCCCCATGAAGATATGACACTTATCTAAGCATACCCCTACAAACTCCTCCGAAACTGGCCCTACGTAGATGTCTGATCTCGAAGCCTCGAGTCTAACAAACTGATCTGCAATCACATTAGCCTCTCTATGCACGTGACTGAGCGGGACATTCAGTTCATGTGCCAAAGCTCTAGCTCTGCTAATTAGATGTGATAGCCTCCATGACTCAAAAATATCTCCCCGCATCCATCTCATGACCGTAATGGAATCGCCTTCAATGTCAAGATCCCTGATCCCCATATTCTGAGCCTCCGAAATGCCAAAAAGAAGGGCCATAATCTCCACCCGAGTGGAATCACTAGTGTCCACAATGTCACTAAAAGTGATGGATATCCGTCCCTTGCAATCCCTCACCACACCTCTGATGCCCGAAGGACCAGGGTTGCCAAGAGAAGTTCCATCAACATTTATCTTCACAACACCCGACTCCAAAGCTTTCAATATAGCACCTCCCCTCCCCACATTCCCCACTAAAGAGGCGCAACATAACATCCCCTCCCCTACCACCTGTGAACAGCTCCACCCTCGGAACTCTAGTCTAAGAGATGCCCAAAAAGATACATCCACCAAATTTTATTAATCACTTGATCCTTGTTCAAGGATTCGTCGTGAAAAATTCGATTATACCTCTCCATCCAACGTGCCATACCACAACATGGAAAAGCATCCCATATGATATGGTCTCTGCTCCCTAGACCCGGTATCCACTACTGCTCAAAACATCCACCGAAAGATACTAGTAAAATCCAAGGAACATCTATCATCTGAAAAAAGTGCAATCATAATCGCCAAGTGTAACGACAATAAAGGAATACTCTCCCCTTCCTCCTTAAACAGAAAGCAGATGTTAGGTGATAAGGCATACCTTCTCCACTTCCTCTGAATGAGATCTGCAGTATTAATCATGTACAAAAGTGCAGGCTAGAGAAAAGCTTTTATCTTTGGTGGTACCCTAGGTTTCCAAAGTTTAGATATGGGAAAAGCCGTAAGGAGTGCAATCCGATCTGGGCGATATAGGATAAAAAAGGACTTACAAGAAAAAACCCTGAGGGAGAAGGAGACCAAACAAACCTATCTCTAAATGATGGATCCAAAAAACAGTCCTGTAAAGATGCGATAAGGGAGGCTAACTCTTCAAGTTCTTGTGATCGTAAATCCCTCCTAGAAGGAAGATTCTAGGCTAACCCCGCAGCAGACCAAGACAAGATTTCAGAGAGGAGCATTAGGGAAGGAGACAACATAAAATAGAGATGAATATTTAACACATAGAACATAGCTCCCCCATCGTAAATCATGCTAGAAACGAATAGACGAACCGGATTCGACACACGAATGCAAATGGGGATAGAAGGAGTCTAACAGTCTAAACACGGCCTTCCAAAGGCAGTTATCCATAGGTTGACCTTCAAATTAATGGACCACCAATTACCCCTTTTTCGTATTTGTTGACTATCACTTGGTGCCAAAGACTTTCCTGCTCATTGCTGAAACACCACAACCACTTGGCCAAAAGGGATGAATTATACACACACGCACACCCACGCACGCACGCATACTCATTATTCATAAAAAAAAGGGATGAATTACGAAAAGCCAGGTTGCAACTATCCATCCCACCTCTAGCCTTATCTCAACACACCTTTTTTTATTCAACCAAGTGAGTTTTCCTAGTCCCTCCCCCTTCCCACAAAAAATCTCTTTGTGCTTTTTCAAGAATGTCCGCCACTCTTTTAGGAATCCTTATTTTTTTTAATAATCATTTGATTGTTATTGCTAGAATTGGGGTCCAAATATTGGCAATATAGGGAAACCCTACCCCAACTGACTATATTGAAAATCTGTATGCAAGCCAAAAAAGGAAGGGGGGCTTGGGTTGAGATCTATAGTCACTTTTAATAAAGCTCTCTTACAGAAGTGGGTGTGGAGATATGGGATTGAACAGGACAATTTATGGAGGAAGGTCATACACTTAAAGTACAGCTCTTCCAATGGGGGCTGGTACCCATGCCAATCCAATTCACCCATCCGTACAAGTTTATGGAAACCAATAGCAAGGTTAGCTTACTCTGTTGAAAGAGAGTGCAGATTCTCAGTAGGTAATGGAAGGAGGATTCGATTCTAGGAAGACTTATGGTGTGGAAATGAGAGGTTGAAGGATAAGTACATGGGTATTTACAACATTTGTAGGGATAAACACGCTTTCATTAGTGATTTAATTGTCAGGACTGAAGTTGGAAATTCATGGAATATAGTTTTAAGAAGAAACCTCCTTGATTGGGAATTAGACAAGTTTGAAGAGCTTTTGAAGGACATATATTGTATTGAAGTGGGCCGGGAGGAAGATGTTAGAAAGTGGATTAAAGGGAAATCAGGAATCTTTACAGTCAAATCAGCATTTCAGTTCATGACTCTTACAGGTAGTAACTTCAGAGGGAATGAAGTGATTTGGTTCAAACTCCTACCAAGCAAGGTGGCTTTCTTCATTTGGGCGGCAGCTCTTGATAAGATATTAATGGTAAACCATCTTAATAGTAGAGGATGGCATCTACCAAATAGGTGCATTATGTGTAAGAGGGATGAAGAAAATGTAGACCACCTTCTTGTTCATTGCATAGAGGTATGGAAGCTATAGGATGTGATTATAGCCAAGTTTGGGATCCCTTGGGTGCAACCAAGGAGCTTTGGATCAGTCTTGGAGGCATAGGGACTGATGAAAGGGAAAGCAATTAGGAACATGGCTTGGAATGTTACGCCAGCAGCTATAGCGTGGGTGGCTTGGGGAGAAAGAAACAGAAGAATTTTCAGAAATACAGAGACAAAGGTTGAATTTTTGGGGAAAAAGGTTTTGAGCCTTATCCAAAGTTGGTTGGCAGTTTATATTTCAATGGACAACATCAACCATGAAGATTTTTCGGGCAAATTGTCCTTCCTAGTATAGAAAGGGAAGGTTTCCTAGTTTGTTTGACTATGGTTGGGCTTGCTATCTAGTTTTGTAGCTGTTTGGTACACTATCTGTGTACCATAACTTTGTTCTCTTTTTTTCTCCATTATTAATATATACTTCTATTACTGATTAAAAAAAAAACTGACTATATTGAAACTTTCAAGCCTGCCACAACCTAACCGAAGCCTCAAAAGGCATTTGTTATCCGTCACCTATTTATTTGATAATTGACGAAGAAGCTTTTTTTTTTTTTCCTAAATGGGAATATGTCAGTACTGATAGCTCATGAATATTGACCACCGCAACAAGATTAGAGGAAATGTCATCTGCATTAATGAATATAAAGAAGAATATAATTTGCTACAAATAGCTCCTACAAAAGTTAAGTAGCAATCCCCGGTGATATTCTCATTTTGTGAAAATCCCCTATGTAAGGTCTCCCTCCTCATCACAACCTTGGCTAATATTTCAGCCAGATAATTAGCAACCCTTAGCACTCTGAGGAAGAAGATGTTCCTATAATAAGACAAACTGACCTGATGGCTGAGTCTCCAAAGGGATGCTTATGCCCCTCAAAACCTAGAAATGATAGTAACTGAGTCACTCTTCATGATCATGGAGCAAAGCTTGAGTGTTAAAGCCTCTCTAATGCTAGGAACAGCATTTTAATAATTTTGCCTTGTTGAGTAAAATTAATACCTGTAATAATCTTCAAAAGAAAACGTACCTAGCTTTATACAGTTTGGCTTTTTTTGCCAAGATCATGATGAGTCAGTGACTCATCTGTTCTTAGATTGTTTGGTGGGCTAGGGGCTACTAGGATTTTGGAGTGGGCTTTACTAAGGGAGGATTTTGGGCCCTTTAGCTAATGGAACTTTCAATGCCTCAGGGTTTGAGGTAAGTTAATAGACTGGTTTTTTTTCACCATTCCATGTGTTATTTGGGATGAGTAGAACATGAAGATTTTTTAGCAGTGTAGTGAAAAGTTTTCATCCAAGTTTCCATCCATGCTTTCTACATTCCAATTATAGTGAACTTATGGGTTTGTGGTCCGCTGTAGTTTAGAGGGGTCTATGCTTTAGAGATCTGCAGGTTGATTGCTTTTTCATCTTTGGTTAGGGAGAGGTGTCAGTTGGTTTGGAAACCCCCATACAGTCCAGAGTTGTTTCCCTTCAAAATCGAAGTTTTTGAGATGTTAATTGCATTTTTAGAGATCTTCAAGGTGTAATCTTGCATGCTACCTCAGTTCCTTTTTGGCATTGGGAATGCTACTAGAGCCTAGACACATGATCTCCTGCTAGCTGTGAATTTGATCAGGAGGCTGCAATCTTTGGATAGCAAGGTGGATCGTGACTTGTCTTTAACCGTACCATGGATGATTGTGCAACATGTTTGCACTTGGCTGCTTAGAACACTTGATTTAGTTGTCTCAGTATGTGGCTTCCAGTATTAACTTCTCATTCTCCTTCAGGTTATGAGGAAGCTAATAGGCTCTCTAAAAAAGTAGATGTGTGATTTTTTATATGTGGGTTCACCATTCTCTATATTTTCTTTCTATTGATATACTTTTCTTTTCTTGATTGTTTCCTTCGATCATGCTACCATGCTTTGGTAGGTCCTTCCTTTTGGTATGTTCTCCTATTTTCTAGCGTATCTTTGTTATCCACTATAACATAAAAAAGGAAAGAATCTACCATGACTACTTCACCATTTTCGATTGGGCTGGTCAAGGCATGAATACTGGCTCTTATATGGACCTCAAAATCAATTCCTAATGTCCTATACCGGGCGGCCTTGCCTAAAGTGAAATCATTAAAGTTTAGCCTGATGCAATCTTCCCTAGAAGTTTTCAAGCTATCATAGCATGAGAAAATATTTACATTCAGAGTCTTAGAGGCTTTCAGGTTCAAATGTGTCGGGAGTGGACGACCATCACCTTCCATCGTCTTGGATGTAAATATATCTTGGAGCTAAGAAACCTGCAGATTGGGGTTTATCAAGCTGATTTTTTTTTTTTTTTTTTTGTGAATATTGAAGATCTGATATAAATAATGAAAAAGATTGTACAAGATCCAAACTCCAAAGAGTAACCCAAAAGAAGAAAACAAAAGGCAACAACATAGTACCACCACCAAGTGACCTCTCCCAAAATCTCAAACCAGCACCTCACCCAAAAATTTAC
>OX387183.1:123790-426490 GCA_947561395.2 Buxus sempervirens | reverse complement strand
GAAGTAGTTAAGAGAGACTGTCAGTTCTCACATGTGAAAGCACGTGCCGTCACGAAAGTGGGGATCTCCGCTCGAGTTCAGATGCGTGTTCCCGTGTTACTCGACAACACCTGATAATGACTCCAAAGTGAAGCGTGGGTCGGTCGCGATACGGTTGAAAACGAGTGAAGCTGCGGATGCGGAGGGAGGAAAGTGGAGGCGAAGTTACGTTTTTAGCGTTCTAAAGTGCATGCATTTTCTCTTTGTAGTTCCTCACTGGGATATGATCTCTTCCCCGGAAAGCAGCGATAAGAGAACTACCTCTTTCTTATGGATCCATCGATCTAATTCTTCTATCGGAGTCTGATCATTTGGATCTGGAGATAATTTAAATCGGTCGATTGATGTTGTCGTATGACTGGCTTACTTTCACCTCTTATTTCAGTTATTTGTGATTTGTTCTAGCTCTAATCGCTATTGAAGGATGCTTGAATGTGCTTCAGATCTCTGGATTTGATTTATACTTTTAACAAAACTCGATCAAATAGGTCCTGGAGCTTTGCACAATTAAGATTTGGTAAAGATCAGTTGTTCTGAGATCTTACTCCTTTTTTTTTCCTTGGTTGGAAAATCCGGTGCTTCTTTGGATCTGCGGTGGTTGTGCTGGCTGTGAAGATCTATTGCCCTGATTCGGCGAATTCACTGTTGCTCTTTTGTTGGACTGGCCAGCTAAGGTTTGGGAGTGATATGCCCAATTGTTTATATTAGGTTTGGTTGTGAATTGATGGTTTACTAGATCTAGTTACTGGATACGTTTCTTAGTTTCGGTCGTTCAACGGTCAATTGTCTAAGAGAATCTGTCGAGATCCATAGTCCGTTGCTGGGTACCTGATCAGGAAATTCAGTAACAGGATTTCAGATTCCGTCGATCGAATTGAGATTTTGATAGGTCAAGGATTCAAGCTACGATAATTTTGTATCTGATAGAACTTCCGTTGTCCAATTTGTTCCAATGGTTGATTGCCGGAGCTTGATTGAGTTCTGTAAAGCTTTTGAGCAGCATAGGAACACAGCAAGTTCTTTAAGTTTGTCTGATCACCGGAACAATCACGGCTCTCGTAGCAAGAAGCAAAACTGCTCGGCAGACCTTTCACTCCATCCATTTTGTGACCACTCGCCATTTGCTGCGATTGACATTATTATATTGCTTATGGCACTTATAGCGCTGGGCTTTCTGACTGTTCCATATGTGAAATTCATCTTCTGCGGAGCTTCTAAACTTCTGCCTACAGTTTATGACCTCATTGGAGATGTTATATGTGATGCACCTGTAGCTTATGCTGCTGGTTTGGTTGCGGCGTTTATTATGGCAATTGCTGCATGGGAAATCATCCATCACAGGTCTAGGAAGTGCGGAAACACTTACTGCAAGGGTCTTCGTAAAGCTGTAGAATTTGATATCCAACTTGAATCGGAAGAGTGCGTCAAGTACTTGCCGCATGTGCCACAGGATGCTTATGGGCTCCGACCACTTCAATTAGGACAGGATCACAAGGAACTGGAAGCAGAGTTGAAAAGAATGGCGCCACTCAATGGCCGTACGGTTCTTATATTCCGTGCACCTTGTGGATGTCCTGCTGGTAGAATGGAGGTTTGGGGGCCCAAGAAAATACGTAGAGTTAAGAAATAGCTTAGAGCATTTCTTGCTAGCCATTTATTTTGTCTCGTATTAATAAACTGTAAAAAATGAAGTATCCACTTTCAAGATAGTTGATCTTTATTTCTTCCCCTCTTAGAAAATAAGTGACATCCTATATGATTTAGTGGTGGTCTCATGTCATGGGGAATCTTGTATCCCTTTCTCATCCTTTATGTTATATAATGACCCATATTACATTATTTCCTTCTGACCTATGGTATATATGACATGAATAGTTGCTATTGTTGTCAGTCTTTCCTCTGGTATTGGAGAATTAAGTACCTGCAATTTTTGTTATCTTTTTCTGTGGCTGGTTTATTTTGGGGATTTTTTTTTTTTACTTTATCAATACATTGATTTTTGGAGTCAATTGTTTTTATTTTTGAAATTGTTAATCTTTTATATGTTACCTTTCTATTTTGAATGTTCTTAGAGAAAATGTGATAGCTTAAGTTGATTGGACTCAAATATGGAATCTTAAATAAAAGCTAATTCTTGGTTTAACTTCACTCAGTTGGACTTTTGATGCAGGATCCTAGAGAGTAATCAACATAATAAGGGGACCTATGCTTATGGTTTGCTGTAAATTGCACATGAATTGATATGATTGAGGTTGGGGATGGAATTATCACTTACTAAGGCTGTTTTACTGGGTTACAAGTATGTGTCTGTTGGTTGTTTGGGTTTAGTTTGTCTTTTAGGGTTGATGACGACAGTTGAAATGTTGTTGGCTGATTTTTGTCAGAAATACAAATAATACTTGGGATTGCAAAGTAGTTTAACAATAACAAGAAAAAAGGAGAGGATCTAGACTGTTACAGCTGTGGTTTCTTAAGCACTTGCATTAAGCGAGAAGGCAAGCACACACTCTAATGTGGTTGTCTTTATGGCTAATTTTGGTCAGAAGCACAAATAAGATGTGGAATTGCAAAGTAATTTCAGAATAGAAGGGAAAAGGAGAGAAGATCTCGACTGTTACACTTGTGGTTTCTTAAGCACTTACATTAAGACAGAAGGCAATCACACACTATAAAGTCTAAACAAGAGCTTCATATCTTTGGTGATTCAGTTTCTATTTTCTTCTCCTTGAAGGAGTACAGAGTTACTTAACAATTAAGAAAATCAATTAATCAGAAAATAAGAAACCTAAATGTATGTGAACTACGAAAATGGCTTTATAACTCAAAGTAAAAAAATTCCAGTAGTTATAGTAATAATTAAAATTGGAATATGGCTCATATTTTGTTTTGCTCCAAAGATGGGATGTTTTTTTGGGGGTTCTTTTGTGTGTGTGTGTGTGTGTGTGTGTGTGTGTGGGGGGGGGGGGGGGGGGGGGGGGGGGGGGGTGGTGTTGGCGGCGCGAAGTTCTCCACTACATGGTAAAGGGTATGGTAGGAATTTTCTCCAAAGTATTGGGCAAGGGTTGTAACTGGGGATTGGAGGTATAAGTTGTAACCCTATTTGTTTTGAAGATGGTTAAAAATCTTTCTTCTATGTATGTAGGCACAATGCCAAATCACATAAAATTTATTACAATTCTTTGATCTTTTTATTGCTTTCACATTCTCATTACGGTGGGTAAATATCAACAACTTGTATTGGAGTCAGTTTGGTTGTTGCGTTGGTGGTGAATGCTTTGATTGCTCAGAATTATGTGGAGAAGTTTGATGGAATGTGGAATTTGGGACTCTAGCAACAAAGGGTGCAAGATTTATTGGTGCACCAGGGTTTGGTGAAGGCATTGTGGAAGAAGTCAAAGAAACCATAGAAAATGAGCGATGTTGACTGTAAAACAAGATAAGAGTAGTGATTACCGTTCAGTTGTGCTTTACAGATGTGGTATCATACCATGTCATGGATGACAAATCTCCTGCAAGCATTTGTGAAAAGTTGGAAAGTTGGTATATTTCCAAGTCTTCAACGAACAAACTGAATCTTAATTAAAAAGTTGTATGGGCTTATGAAAGAGGAAAGTGCTGATCTGATGCAGTACATCATTGTATTTAATTGGTTGAGGATTAATGTGAAGTTTGATGAAGAAGTAAGGCTATAATGCTTCTAACACCTTTGCTTATTTTTATGAACATCTAATTACAACGTTACTTTATGGAAAGGAGATTCTAGAAATAAAGAAGGATATTGCATTTCTTTTAGTGTATAGCTAGAGGAAGCAGAGTAGCAGTGTGACTTCTCAAGGTAAAGGGCTTGTGGCAAAGGTTAATTTGGATCATGGCAAAGGGTAAGGATAAATCTTAAAGGGGAAATTGGGTTTTAATGATGCTTTTCGAAATAATACAGATTCAGTTGACCAATTCTTGGTAATTGCAAATTAGTGATGCTTTTTTAAAAATAATTGGGAATCGGCGTCATTTTACTGTTTGTAAAGAGTTTCTTCCGAAAATGCCCTCAAAAGTCTTTGAAATCCTTTTCACTCATTCAGGTACAAGTGAGGTTTGCAAGTCTTTTTAAGGGTATTTTTGGAAGAAATTCTTTATAAACAGTAAAATGACACTGGTTCTCTATTATTTTAAAAAGTATCACTAATTCTTAATTACCAAGAATTGGTCTACTGAATTTGAATTATGTTGAAAAAGTATCAGTAAAACCTAGTTTTCCCAATCTTAAAAGAGGAATTACATATTGAAATAAAAGATAAGGAGTAAGGATATAGAATGCTTTAATTACTATGAGAATGGGCTTATGAAGTGGGATTGCCCAAAGTGGAGAAGGAAAAGGAAGAGAAAAAAGAGCAAGAATAAAGCCTCAAACTTATACCTTTTTTCCTTTACTTATAATATATATTTTTTGATTACTAATCAAAAAAATGAAAAGAAAAAAGAAAAAGAATAAAGCCTCAAACTTGGTGAATATAGTGGAAGATGGCTCAGATTCTGCTGATGGTAACATACTCTCTATTTCTTTGGGTGCTGATCATTTCACAGGTTTGTGGATTTCAGATTCTGGACGTTATTTTTACATCTTCTCACATAAGGACTGGTTTGACACCTATAGGTTAGTAAATGTTTAATGGTTAATGATGCTTCATGTAATGCCATTGGAATGAGCACAATTAAAATCATTATGTTTGATAAGGATATTGGGTAGGGTGTGACATGTATCAGAATTGAAGAAGAATCTAATTTCATTTGGAACCAAACTGTAACCATTAGACGTGGATAGGAGCATGTTAACTAATTGAGGCATATCTATTACCTTGTCTATATCACAATAGAAAACTGAAGCTATGGTGACAAAATACATAACCACAATCAACCTTGATTCTAAAGAAGGGCCATGATAGTTGGCTACAACAAAATACGTCCCAAACGCAGAAAAGAAATGACTTTCGCTGCCCAATGACAGCATGTCTTCCTTGAATTGTGGACTTTTTCTGTATAGGTTATAGAAACGTTTGTCCAATCAGTCTATAAATGAACTCTCCAGGTTGGAATGTTAGCATCTCAGCGTCTAGACTGTGGCTTTTATATTAATTGAGGATATCTTGAGTCATGTTGTTTTCAGTTTCCATTGGACTATTGTCTCATCTATGATGAAAACCAATGTCTTATCCTTGAATTCTATAATGATCAAAATGTTGCTCTGAATCTTGAGTGATGTTTTGAAGTTCAAAAACTTGATGAAATGATGAATTTTGATATGATACAACAATGAGAGTCCTTAAAATGACAGTTGAGATATTAAATGGTAATATTTTAGGATTTTCTTCTTTCAATTCAACCTTTTCCTTCTTTTTCTGGTTATCTTACACAATTTCGAGTGATTAGTTGGAAGCATTCTTAGGAAAAAAAAAAAGAAGAAGCAAAGAAAGCAGAATGCTTCATCCCAACTAGTTGGGGTCAGTAGCACAAATCATTTTCCTCCAGCCCAATTTGTTAAAAGCTATATCTTCAATCAGATTATGAGTATCCCTATCTCTTCTGAGTGATTCCATCTAGGTTATTTTAAGTCTTCCCCTTGCTCTCTTAGGTCATTCATAAGTATCCTTTCAAACCTTCGCATAGTTGCCCTTTTAGGTCTTTGTGTTAACATGCCAAAACCATCTTAACATATTTTCCTTTATCTTATCACCTATTTGGGCAACACTTGGCTTCTCTTTTGGATATGTTGATTCCCGTCTTATATTTCCTAGTTTTCCTGCTCAGCCATCTCACCATTTTCATCTCAGTAACGCTTAATGATTCATTGTTATATATCTTCTCTGGAAATGTGTGATAAACAAGCCTTGAATTGTATTGTCTAAAATCTAACAAGGTCTCCTTGCAAGGAATTAACCTTGAATCCTGATTTGTGGACTGTTAAGACTCCTAGTTTTTGAGAAACAGAAGATATCTTAATTGAAAACAATTTGCAAGTGGGGTTAATGCTTCGAAGAGAAGACCTCATCTTGCTTTTTCTCCTCATGCATGTCTGTTTTGCTTAAATCAAGGTGTGACGGTGGGTCACAACTTTCTTTACTGTGACTTTACATGGTAATTGTGGAGTAATTTTTGTAAGCTATTGAATGTGAGCTAGTGTATTGCATCCTCTATCTCTTCGTTATTGGATCAGTGGAGGTTCTCCCACTTTGGCAGGAGAGGGAAATTGTTAGGTGACATTATTCCATATGTGGTTTTTGGGTAGTTTGGAAGGAGGGGAATGAGCGATTGTTTAAAGTTATGACAGTAATTGGTAGGTGACACGGGATTACATTAGGCTCTCTTGTGCCCATTGGGTTAATTCTCTTCCAGTCTTTAGTGGTTTTTCGGTTTTAGATATTTTTAACCAGTGGGTGCATCTCTTGGACTCCTCAATACGTCTAGGAATAGGATTGTGAAGTAGGTGAAGCTTAATTTTGATGGCAGTAGTGCAGTTAGTCTGGGACCCCTCTGGTATTGGGAGGGTTTTTAGGGATGTTCAAGGTAAGGTGTTTCATGTCTATTCTGGGCCCATTGTGATCGCTAACTCTGTTAGGGCGAGTTAAAGGTTCTAGTTTTAGGTTTTTGGAGGCAAAGTCAGGGCTTCACGAATTTTATGGTGGAAGGAAATTCCTAGACGGCGATCTCTTGGTAACAGAATGGACGTGCTGATGCTTTGTCTCTTTTTTTCTTGCTTCGCTTGGCTAGGATCTTGGCTAACAGCAGAATCCCTCATTCCACGACATGCCAAGGTCATCCAATGGCTTGGCAGACTGGCTGGCTAGGGATGGAGTTCTTAGAACCTCCTTTTTTCTGGCATTCCTGTTGATGCGTAGTTTCATTCAGCGTGTTAGAGATTTGTTTGCATTGGGTTACCAAATGATGTACCTTCCCTTGCCTTCTTTGAATATATTAGTAACTTTCATAAAACATATTTCTTGGATGGAAGAAAATCTCTATATTTTCTTGGTTTAGTGTGTCTCAAAGTGCATAATTTTCTAAACTAGTTGGCTAGTGGATATTCCCTGTTTGAATCTCTATTTCTATTCAAAAATAGTAAATTGGGAACAATTTTGGATTTTCGATCTACATATTTGGTGTTATCATTAAGATACAAACCATTTTTGAGTGAGAAGTAACCCAATTAGTTCTGATAAAATTCTATATTAGTAATGAATATTATTGGCTGTAACAGCACAACTCTGGAGCAATTTCTTTAAATCTATTCTGGAAATAATCTATAGATGCTAACATAGTTGCAGCTTGTATTTTCAACCCCATTTTTTTAATCTTTACACTCTCATTTGGCTCATATTGATTTTTGGGCTTATTTAGCCCTCGTTATTGATCTCTAAATTATTTCTCATTGACTAGGTTTTGATTGCTGAAATCAGACAGCATTACAATTCTGTGCCAGAATGACCTGAAGTAAGTTGGACTAGAAACTAAATATCTACTGTTCTTGGCTTTTCTTCAACTTTTATGTCTTACACAGTGGCCACTTTCAGCTCCAGCTGAAGCCATTCAGATCAAACTGTTGGCAGCTTGAAGCAGCATCATTTTCATCACGGGCATTTAGGTCCAGCTTTTCTGTGAAATAAGGTAGTCTGTATTCTTTTAATATTTTGCCGTTATCTACTTGAACTGCAGGTGGTCTAATGTTAGCTTGGTCACAGAAATTTTTGTCGTCATCTTTTTCTTTGGGTCTTCCCACAGAAAAGCTGCTGCCACCACTCCCTTTCTCTCCTTGAAATCCAATTCTCATGGATAAGTCACTGGAACTCCTTTGTACAGCTAACATATTCCTTTTGGTGTCTCTTCCCATGGCAGAATGAAAAATCTTATTATCTTTTAGTTCCTCAGACCATGTCAGTTCAGTCTGTCCAAGCCCAGTATCTTTACCAATCTCTTTTGGCTCCAAAGGTATATTTTCATGATAAGGTCGCAGTGCCATCCCTTTATCATGTATCTCTTGGTCTCTTTGAGAGCCTTCACATGATGTCAAGCAGCTTTCCATTGAACAGTCAGTTGGTTGAGTTGTTTGTGTTTGCTGTAGGCACAATCCCGGTAGTTCTTTCAACTCTGAAAATGCAGAATTCAGGCATTCGGTAGATACTTTGGAGACCAGTTCAGAGAGCTGAACTTTGGTAGCTTCAAGTCCAATTGAACCCAGATTTTGTCTTCCAAGAGTTTCCTGAGCTTTTTCGAGCACTGCCTGTAGGTATTTTCCCTGAGCTTCTATCCGGAGCTGCAAGTGTCGTTGCACCTGGTATAATTTGGAAAGAGTTCTAGTTCAGAGTGTAGTTAAGTAGTATATTGCCATAATGGAACAAACAAAAACGCAGTAATATCACAATATTGAAAAGTTAAAGAGTTCTTTATCTCAGTCTATCAACTGTAAGTGTTTTCTTGAAATTAAATATTATAATAACTCAACCTGTGCATGCATACAAAGAAAGTTGAAAACTTGCATATTAAACTTCTTTTCATAGCGACAGATATTGGAATAACTAGAACTAAAGTGTTTCTTTTTTATTTATATCTTTTTTGTAAGACGTATTCTGCTATGCCTCACTGGCTTGGTCACCGAGAGAGACATGGGTTTTTTATCTGCATGGACCAATGATATGGCTTATTCAGACTGTCTACCTGATATCGGACGCTTGGGATAAGCCATATGGACGCTATTTTAAACAGCACAAGCCCTATTGATATATTTATAATGGATTTTGTCATATATATACTTTTTAATATGCTAAGTTTTCTACATGAAAATTTTAGATGTAGGAAATTGCGCATTTTTTTCATGTGGCAACTTTGATTAGTGATGAGACTTTTTATGTAAAGTGTGTTGAAGTGAAACTACATGCAAGCAACTGAATATGTCGAATCATTTTGACATATGAACTAAAGGTGGCACCAAGTTTCTAAGACTTGTTCGTCTGACCAGTAAAACTGACCTCATGAATTTTTGGACAGGTATTGCTTAAACTTTCTTTTGAAGTATAGAAAATGGTAAATTGAAAGGGTCTCTCTAAGTTTGAGTCTTGGGAGTTGCAAACATCTCAGCATTTTCTGTTTCACTTTTCACGTACCTCAAGCTGTTCGTGTAGCCTTCTCTGTACTTCAATTTGCATCTGTAGTGCTTCACTTATTTGTAAGCTCCTGAATTTTGAAATTTTGCTGTCAGTAGGAGATTGTTACAATAAAAGCGAAATAAATTAATGAATGACAGGGAAAATAAATGCTTCTAGAACTACTTGTTTGACTGTGAATTGTGGCTTGTATTGCTCATTACTCCACTTGCTTCAGGAATTCTATCTCCCATCACTCCAGCCATACAACCTACACCCAGTAACTTACAAAGGGCTTAGTGTGTTTCTCAACTTGCTATGATTAGAAGAAATTTAAGAGACCTTAAATAGATTTTCTTACCATTCTTGTTGGTCCCATTAGTAGCTTGTCCATGAAGATTCTTACTGAGCCTGTATTTCTGCATGTTAAAAGGTGAACTTAGTTGTGTAGCAAATTATCAGAGTAATTTCCACGAGATATTTCTTGAAAAACTGTAACAATGTACCTGAAGATGGCTCTTTAGGTGGTATAAGGTAAGTCCCGGGATCCCCATGAGCTTCATAACTGTTTTTGGCGTAGCCTCTGCAACATATAACTCTCAAATTAGCTTGAACAGCAGCACAATGTTTTCCTGTGACTTTTCATGATTGTTTTGTTTTATATACTCACTGTCTGCTCCTCCAAGTTGATTAACTGCTTCTACAAAGCGCTCATGGAGCTCTGGTGTCCATTTCAGTCTAGGCTTAGCATCTGTTGACAGAACAAGCCCAGTGTCTCCAGGGCCATTTCCGCCTTGCAGGAATAAATGCCTTTCTGGTGGAATGGGCAACATTGAATTGGAGAAGCTGTTCTTTCCTTGATGATGTTGGTGATGATGATACATCTCCTTGCACTAGAACAACAAATAGTTTATTCTTCTTATAGAAACGTGGAGCCTCAACGATCTAACAAATTTAATTGCTGTGGATCTGTTTCCTTACCTCTCTTTGCTTTCTTCTTTATCCACTTTGCTACTCGTTGAATATAGAATTTGGTTGTTTTGTATTCTTGAGAGTATTCTTCTCCCTAATCCTGGTACTTAATAGTGCTCCATTCCCTCTCTGCTTCCTCTGATGTTTGACCAACTCTCAAGAACCACCAGCTCTCACAAAGCAAAGGAGTGCCCAGGGCTGTCATTATAAAGCAAAAAACTAGGAGCGAGGAATCTTGGATGGCCAACGAAAAACTCAACTTAATCTGATCTTCGCAATGACTTTAAAGAGATCTTGTTCCTTCTGCTTAGGGTATCTGAAGCCTGGCCCGCAATACCAGACTCCATTTTCATTTCTCAGAAAACAATTCCATAGTTCCTTTTAAATTCTTTTGCACTATATCTTTCTGGAACACCCTACACCTTGCAATATGTAACAGAATAGATCCACCAAGCTTTTGCGTGCACTGGTAGTGGTCCTTTTGGAAAAAGAAGGAACCTTATTCTGAGGTGCAAGTGAGGAATTTTCTGGGGCAGGGGAATCTGCAAGTTCTGATGTCTCTAAATCTTCTGAGTCTCTTGGAGATCCTTAAACCTGTTGCATCTATAAGCCTACATCTTAGCCTTGAGTCTTGTTTTCGTTTGGATGTCCTATCTTAAATATCTACTAGTGATGCAGTCAGGAGTAATTTAAGTTGATTTTGTTTGGAGCTTATGTTCAGGTTATCTACTAGATGGCAAAATGACTTTAGTCGCTCTCTCTAATATGAAATAGTGAAAAATGTAAAAGATTCTGTTGACTAGAGCATCTCAAAACTGGGGAATTAGATACATTCGTGGGAAAAAAATTTAGAAATTTTGGAAAGTTGCTCTTGGGATCTTTGAAAGCAAAGAATGGAATCAAGAATACAATTCTGTGTTGTCTGCTTTGGTAAGTTTGGTACTTATTCAGGCTATGCAGTATAAAATATCAGAGGGACTCAGGTTTTTTTTTTCCTTTTCCCATTTGGCATGAGAAGTGGCCCTACATGACAAATCAGGACGATTTGGAACCTGATAGAAAGAACAGAAATGATTGTACTTGCTTTCATACTTGCATTGGTTGAAAGACTGAACAGGCCATGGCCTCAGCTAAAGGACCAGTTCCCCTGCTCTTGACTGACTTTTTAGATATTCGTTTTGTCTTAATGCTGCACATTCTACTGTGTTACGGTTTAACATATCTTTTTCTTTTTTTCCTTTCTGCAACTATATATTGATTAAAGATGACACTAAGGCACTTGTCAGACAGTTTTCCTCGTGAAATTTCCACCTCAAAAGTGCATGTGAAGCATGTACACATGGATGCATTTTGTGATAAGGTGACTGTACAAATGCATATATGACTATATGTTTCGTAACGTACATAGGTTTTTGAATATCTTTTATGAATGCAACCTATATTCACACACCCCAAGAATGATTCCAATGCGTTTACATGCACATGCAATGTCTCTATATTCTTTCATATGAAACATTTATTTGCACATACAAATTATCATAAAATGTCATTTATTTCAGAATGTGTATGTCTTCATACAATACAGATATCTTAAACTAGTATAAATCTTACATACACAGGTATACATGCATACATTCATTTCACATTGTAACCTCTTAAAAACATTTCCTTTCTCCTTTTTGTCTTTTAATTTTGCCAAGTAGACATCTAGTGATGGGAAATTTTATTCTGTTCTATTCTACTCAGGAACCCTAGCATTGTAATTTTATAGCCCCGAAAGGGGGGGAATAAATTCGAGTTCCCGCAATAGAAATAACAAATTGAAAAGGTGCCGGTTAATGCTAAATGAGGGCATAGCTGATACGCAAAACCCAGACAGAGGATTGATAAGGAGGGTCAAGTCTGAGATTAGAAATCTTTAAAAAGCTAACCCTCTCACTCTTGCCCTCTCAGGCTGATACGGGTCAGAAATATCGTTCAGCCTTCTAGGAAGATCAAATTGAGTTTGATATTCCATGGGTATTTTATTCAGTTTGGAAGAATCTGTGGATTGCTTTTTTTCCCGAAAGTGCTAAAGCACGGCTCCTCTTTAGTATGCTGGCACGTGGAGAAGAATATATGTATTCATATGAATATATGGCGAAAGAGACTTGACATGGTGGTTAGTTAAAGACTTATTAGGCCTCTCATGCTGCTAGGCTGCAGAATCGGCCAAGCTGTAGTACCCCCACAGAATACATAGAAAATGTTCCTTGGTGACCTACAAAAAGTTTATGTTGTATGTCACAAGTGTTCTACTTTGATTTTTTTAATGCTTACAAACTTTCCTGGCTGAACTAATCTCACCAACTTACCCTCCTATGTTCTGCTTCCTTTTTACTTGTCACTGACCCATAGTATTTCTCAAAAAATGTCCTAGACAGGTTGCTTTTTGTGAGATTTTGGACTAAATGTTATTTATGCTCTGTAATTCATTGCTCTAGTATCTCTAAAGTATGCTCAATTTTATTGCCGCAATAAATCAGTTTAATTCTTGTACCCTTTCAAATGCTTTGTTTTGTCTTAATTTGCAAGACATATGTTCTTTGATGGTTTAGATTAGAAAGGCAGTTTCTGCCTATCCCCAAGAAGAAAAAAAAAAGGATTTGGGGGAGCAGAATTTATATTGCCCACCCAAACTAATTGGGATAAGGTATTTTCTTATAGTAATGGTACCATTGACAGCTTAGCTTAGAAACTAAAAAGGCATAAAATTCAGTTACAATGCTGATTGTTCATCATTGGTTCTGCAGTGTTGACCCCACTTTTGACGGTTATGCAAAGAAATAAAGTGAAAAATGACCACAGGAATATTTAATATTCCTTATGGAAAAGAAAAAGGGAGACAGATTCTATGGGGACGGCATTTGATAATGATACTCGATAGGTTTTATTCTTTCTAGTCAAGGTACGGTTATTCTTTCTTCCAAAGCCACAAAACATGGGTTCCCACTTACAACTCAAATCTTCTTTACGTTCTAACTTAGTTTACAATTTAATAATGATGATTTGCTTCTTCTAACCCAGGGAACAGGGACCCTCTTAGACAAAGGTGACTATTCATTAATGGTTGCATGTCTCAGATAAAGGTGATCCAGTTAATCCTCATATTTAATTGTAACTGTAAGTTAGGACACTCATTATCCAGGTATATATCTATAAAAATAAAAAATTGAACTATGAGGTAATTTTAGGAACTCAACCCCTTCCTTTGGTTTTTGTTGATTTTGCCACTGTTAGATAAGAAGGGAGAATTTTGTCAATTAGAATAGAATTAGATTTTTTCTTCCATTAAAGAGGGAATGTTTCCATTGAAAAGGGGTAATGGATTTGAATTGAAATCTTAGGAAACTTGAGCTCCATAATCAAGCCACACCAAGATGACTGCGTGCAGCACTATATCAGGGAATCGAATTTATGTATTTACATTCCAATCTATCCTCATCAAAGGAAAAAAAAACAAAAAAAAGGTGTTCAATTGGGAATTATTCACTAAGATGTTCCTTCTCAAAGCTGGTGATGAGTCTATCCTGCTAGTTTATGGATCTTATGTGTTCATATTCTTATCCAACCTTCCGAAAAATATAATAATAGATAATCAAAATTTTTGTCCCTTCATCTTAATTTGGCTAAAATGTTATTCTGTAATCGGCAATTGGGGAATGAGATGTCGGTTGACTCAATATTCTTCTATAAACTTGCTTAAGCCTTCATTTTATTTTATTGTAAACTTGCTATATCGATCCTCCAATTAATATCCTTGGAAAATTATCATCACAGCATGAGCAAACCACCACTCTTCTGATGATTTGTAACACCGGATGCACATCTAATTCTCCTAATCTTATTCCAGAATAATAATTTAGTGAAGGATAATAGTAATGGGCACATTGACAATTGATATATTATTCTGATGTTAAGTTTATTCATTATATATCTTTAGGATAAGCTAATGTTATATGCTTAATTAGCTACGGTGACATTAACATCAATATGCATGAGTGTAGTTCAAAATGGCATCATGCTATGATATGTTTCCATTTGATGTCCAATAATTTTCAGTCTTTTGTTTTGTTTTGTTTTCTTTAATTACAAATATCAATTTTATGGTCTATAAAACAAGGGATCATCATTGCTAATTTCTGTTTGGCCAAACACAGGCTCTTCTTTGGGTTACAAAAGCATGCATGCATGCATGCACGTTGTTAGTAGTACTAACGGATTGATTACCTTTTTAAACTGAATGTACATGGAAGTACCGATAGGGGTACTTTGTTTACTTGCAATAACTTGTCTTTTCTGACCCAAATCTCCATTCCATGGAAGTATTCTCACGCACTTATGTGATGTCTTATTCGCATCATTTCATTGCCCACGATGCTGGTCAAGGGTCCAACTGCATGTAATTTTCAACTGTACACTGAATGATAAACAAAGAATAGGGATGCTAAAATGGTTCCATTCCATTAACAATTGAAAGAGACTTGGGGGTTATTGCAACTAATGGGGATGGAGTTTTCACTTTTCACTCAAGCTATCATCTATCCTATGTCTAGACATTAATCATCATCTCGAAAAGCATGTCAAGAATCCTTTTTTTTTTCTTTCTTTTTGTATGCATTCTTGTGTCATAATGAGGTAATTATGTTTTGGGAAAATTTTAGTGAAGGACCACCTCTAATATGGTATTTATAAAAAATACCAATTGAAAATTTCTCTTTGCAAAAGAGGGAAACTTTTCAGGAATTACTCACATCAAGGCAATAGACACTATAGTTAATCTCAGAAGTCCTAGTTTGCCTCTCCTTTGAAATATCATTTCATCTTCTTCTACCAAATGATGTTTCTAGTATCCCACATTCAGGACACTCTGGATATTATTGGGTCTATTTTCTAGTGAATGATATTTGAATTATCTCATATCTGGAAACCCATATATCATTTGGTCCTTTTTCTGCTGAATACCATTTTAAGTATCCCAGATACCGTTCGGTCTATTTTCTACAGAATGATATTTGAATCATCGCATATTTATGTTGAGCAGTAGTTTTCTAAACTCATTCGAGCATTCACTTTATCATTCAAGAACTTGTGATGTCTTTCAATTGAGATATAATCAAAATTCAATTACCACAACGTGACTTGTAACGTACAGTAAATATTGAAGTGTCTTGATTTTCTTATTTCATGCTTTCTAACTTTTCATGGGATTGTAGAAGGCATGCATACGATTGCGTTTTTCAAATTGAATGCACGCAAAGTAGCATAATAAGGGTACTTTGTTATATTCATTCTTCCAATCATTTTTCTTTTGACGAGCTGTTCATTCCAATTATATTCTTAAGCATGCAATTGATCTCATATTCACATCATTTCACAAACTTTAGAAAACCAGGGCTTGTAATCCAACTGCATATGGTTCTTAGTGGTATCTCGAAGAGAAAGAAAGGGAATGCTAAAAGCTTCTATCCCTTTAAATGACTTGCTACAAAATGGAGGAATCACAACTAAAGGGAGCTTCACTCTCATAAGATGCTCAAAAAAGGCAAATAACATAAAGCTACTAACTCATACACATATTATGAGATGTTCTTAAAAACCCATTACGGCATTGCAGCGCTAGATGTTGATATGTGTTTCTTTATTATTATTCTTGAAAACAATTGAAGCCCATCAAATCAAATTGATTTCACAATCTCCTTTTGCAAATATTCCCGTAATTAGGTCTATTTAGTAACTGAGTTAGATCTTTGCTTCATCATCAAATGAAAAATATCAAGTATATATTAATTATATATATGGTTCACCTCCAATGCTCGAAGCTCTGAGGTGGAACCTCCAATGCTCAAATGAAGATATCTAGGCTTCGGGCTTTTGGTAATGGATGGTTGACCAGACATTAGTTTGCTCCATGTGACATACGGTTTTTGTTTATTTATTTCTAGAGGAGGCACAGATACTACTGCAAGTAGTTGATAGATTATAGTAAGAAAATTTCAGATATCCTTACCTGATAGAAAAAACCAAAAAAGGTACTACTGCAAGTATAATTGGGACTCTTTTGGTGATAGTTTTCAATGGGATATACACATGGTTAGTTACCTAGATAAAATAGGAGTGTTTCAGTGGATAGGTTTTTTATTGGACATGTTAGTTTTTTAAGAAATTTTCAAAGGATTGTTTGTGATGAACAAAAAAAGCCGACGGGAATATTCCCTCGAGTTTGCTTAAATAATAACATAGACTTATATTTTACATTATTTGTAAATTGAGTCCATGTTTCTAACATCGGCATTCGGAATAAGATGAGATATTCCATAAGAAAGGAAGTTCCTCACTTATGATGACATGGGTTTGAACAATTAAAAACCATGTCTTCATATTGGGTTGGCCCAAAATGAGTTACTCACCTCTTTAACTCACTTGACACAAATAATAAGGTTAACATCTATGGTAGATAAGTGATAAAATAATCACTACCAAAAAAAAAGTGATAAAATAATACTGAAGTGGTGGCCCAGTAGTCCTATAGGTTATTCCCATGTGGTTTGGAGGTGGAAGTCCTGGGATCAAATCCAGACTTCCGCCTACAAGATGAGTTGAAATCCTGTGGATCCTATATCTAGACTCCTTAGGTGGATCCTCCACAAGATTGTGCTATGTGCCCCTTGAAGCATTTAAGAAAATTACATTTACATCATTCAAGGGGCACATGGCACAATCTTGTGAAGGATCCACATAAGGAATCTAGATAAAAAATCCACAGGATTTCAATTGCTATAAGATTCCTTGTACATGTGGTTTGGAGGTGGAGGTCCTGGGATCAAATCTGGACTTCCGCCTACAAGATTCGTTGCACTTTTATTGTGCTGTGATCAGGGGCAGAGCTACACAGAGCTTGGGGTTGTCATTTGCCCCGACAGCTATCTTTGTAGAATATGCATGATAGCGTAGAGGTATGCACGCACGAGTCCCTCCTTTCAAACACAACTTCTGATTGTATCTTTGTGTGCCTTCTACTTGCAGTGATTTTGTAACGTTTCTTCTGGTATACACACACATGGCGTTGTACGTGTGTGCATGCATATGTTCCCTTATGCTAACAGCTTTGCCTAAATTCTCCTGTACGTTGCACAGGTTGGTTTAGATTGAGCGTCTTATTATCTAGTTAACTTGATGTTTCTTTAGGTACTGGGGCTGCCAAGAAGCTGGACAATGCAGCTTTCCAGACGACAGAAATACGAATAATTTCTTGAGCTGTCAAAAAGAAACTTTCTTGGGCTGCAAGAACCAGTTAATCATATCAAATGATCCTGACATTATTCCAAGGTCTTATGCAATTAGGGATACTACAAAGTTTATAAATGAAAGGTACATTCATGTCAGGACTGGACAGGAGCTGTAGATCAAATTGGCAAAATACCAAAATTGCTTTCTACATCACCTTGGAGATATCCCATATGAAAATTGAATGCAAATCTCCAACCTCCTTTCATGTGTTTTAATGTGGGTGGGGGACTACTCTTTCCATGCTTACAAAATTTTCTTTTAAGCATTCATTACCTGCTATTTAAGCTTTTCCCTCATTGTTTTTGGTGAAGGTATCTACATAAGGTCTGTCAAGTGTCAACCATCTACTTGATGACAAGCTTTTAGCAGGTGTCTCCGATTGTGTTTTGGCTCCTTTAATATCATCTGGTGCTTCAAGTCGGATGAGTTATTTTCCTGAAATTTTCAAGTCTGAATTTGAGTTCTAAAGATGTTATATATTGGCACTGTTTTAAAATTTTGGATTGCCAATACCTGCATTTCACTGAGCTGAGATGATGGAGGGTCAATAAGAGTGCAATGAGCAAGTAAAGAATGCCGAGAGGAGAAAAGTAGGTGGCGTATAAATGAAGATGACATATGGCTTGTAGAAAAAAATGATGAATCTTGAATACAGAATTATCATACTCTTTCTAAAAGTTCAAGGAATTTTTAAGGTTTTTGAGTTATTGAATTTTATCCTACTAATTTTACTATTTTATTCTTTTTTAACTGTATTTTCTTCAGAATGATTACAATCTTTTTAAGTAATATGATTTCAAACATCAATCCCATTGTCTTTAACCTTGGATATTTAGGAAAAAAAACCCTTTAATTTTTTTAATATGCCGTTTCTGTGATTTAAAAATATCCCCTTGTTGCCATTGTGTTATTATAAAGGTATAACTGTGATCTTTTTATGAAAGGTTCCTTTAGGTATTGAATTTTAGATGTTTAATGGTGTGGGACCTAATAATGAATCCACATTATATTCAGAAGTTACCATTTTCTTTAATTGGTTATATTTGATTTTTCTTCAACCCATTATGATATCTTAATATATAAAACAAACTTTTTTATCAGTAATCAAAGGGGTATATATTAATAAAAGAAGGCCAAAAGTACATGAGAGAAGGAATGAGGTTGAGAGACCTGACTTCAGAAAGATCTGGTTCAAAAAAATTAATGCAGTTACCCACTATTTGTCCACATGTATTGTTCATTCACCTCCCACTTTCACGTTCTCCACTCAAGCTGAAAGGTCATACTCTCACTGTCAAGAAGCAACCATTTGCAAATATCAGTCTTATCTCAGCAATTACTAGACACCTCAGCTTTCTACGAAAAAAATTTTATACAGCAGATCACCATTCAGCACAACTGGATGATTGTTTATTTTCTAATTTCATCAAGTACAAGTGTGCAGGCCAACTTCTACACAGGAGCTTTAATGCCCTTTCCAGAAAAATAAATTATAAATTAAAAAGAGGAAGAGAGGCTAGAGAGCACCATAAATCCTTGATCTGTTGTCCTTGGCATTGTGAGGAAAGATTTCCATTGAAATACACTCAGAGATATTTGATGATGACCAAGAGTTCAGTCCTGAAAATTAACCATGTCCGTCCACGACTGAGCAGCAAAATAGAATCTAAGAACTCCATTGAACTTAAAATGCCACAGAAATAAGAATATACAACAGTAACTAGGGGACATGATGGGTTAAGAGAATTAAAGAACCTCTATGTCCTCAGGCGATAGGAACCTGAACCTGTGAAGAAGACACAGCTCGATCCGATTCAATCATGGACTTGATGTAGAATTCACCAGCCTTGTAGGAGGACCTAACCATGGGACCAGATGCCACGTATCGAAATCCCTGCCCCAAACCCCAAAGTAAAATTAAATTAAAACACACAAGTTCTATATTGCAAATATAAAAAACAAACCGTTTAATGTTAGGATAAGACTGTTGACATAGTATTAGCATACTTTCACACAGAATAACATAAAGACACACATGTTGATTACAAAATACACATAAACATATGTTCGTGTTGCATAGCAGGTGAGGACTTTAGTAACCAATGAAAAAAGTCCAGCCACCGTGCAAGAAATGCTAAGTCACACTGCTGGAAGATAAGATAAGACCAACCACAGGTGAAGTAACACCATGCTATTACATGCATGGTTCAAAATATCGTGCCGATGTGCCATATCGACTAATTAAAAAATGAATACGTATTGGATATACCCACAGATACAGTATAAAATGGTGGATAACGCCCAAAAAATGGTAAATACATAAAACAAAACCTATCTAGATAGAAAGATAAGCTAAAAATATGACAAATTAATATGTTTCTGATATTATAGGTCTACACAAAGAATATTTATGCATTATTGAAACAAATAGGCATACACGAAGATGAATGCAAACTTTAGAAGCATTAAATAAAGATAAATAAACGCTATAATAGGCTAGATAAATCAATAAATAAAGTTAGAATATTTGTTCATATAACACTTACGACAACAATACATAATATTTTCCATAATGCATAGAAATATCTGGTTCCAAAGCTATCTTATGTCATCTTCAATACCATAAAAAGTAATGTACAATATCAGCTTCAATTTCTTCATAATTAGCCAATGGCATATTATGCAAGTGTTGAACATGCTGAGGATAAAAGGCCCTATCAACAAGCATCTTATGACTATTCTCCGGTTATCCTAGCCCCCAGGAAAAATTTGAAACCCAAATATCAAATCTAAATATAATTAAAATATTTTTTTTTTCATATTTTTATTAATATTTTGCAAAAACAATTATTAAAAATAATTTTATTGATGAAAATTTGCAAGAATCATAAGTATGATAGATCAACCCCATGCATATCTCATATAAAAATTTGAAGACAAACAAATAAGTTTTATATAGTTTTTTTCAACAAAAAAAAAAAAAGAAAGAAAGAAATTTTCATTATTATTTTTCAGAATCTAAAAAAATTTGATCCATGGATTTCACTTGAAACCATAGAATCATAGAAAACATTGTCAGATCATGTATAAATACGAAATATAATGATTTAAAATTAAAAAAAATTGAAAGTCTTCAATACCTATCAAAACTATGCAAGATCATGATTTCCTTGCTTTGATTCGTTGAATGAAATTGTTTCCCAGAAATTTCTCCACTAATTAGGTCGAAGATGAATGCTAAATAATGGAGCGTGACAGTTTTTCTGAAAGGGGTTTTGGTTTGGAAGAGGTGTTCAATCTTCTGAACACCTGTTATTCACGTTTTTTGCAAGTTCATGGGCTGTATTGAGCAATACAGTCAATAATCTGGCCTCACTCGATAAAGCCAGATTAACAAAACACATGTTTGTCTTGCCGACAGGCATGATACACAATACGTATCATGCAATACGTGCGATACGGTACGATGTTTAGTGCCATGGTTACAAGTGGCACCATGGGATCTCTACAACACCCATAGGTCACACTCTTGATATGGACTGCGAAACAAACGGACCCAACCTAAGACATATATGCCAAATATACCATCATAATACATGAATTCATCCTCTCTTTTATCCAAGAAAGTCCACCTGCCAAATGACAGAATCAGACCCAAAGTGCTGCCTAATGAGCCAGAAAATAGATTATGTAAGGCCATCAATCAGAAGGAGAAGACAACTAGCATCTGTCATATTTATCGCAATCAGACCACCAATCTTAGCTAGGATATAGATGTTGCAAATCCATCAATTACATGGCCAAGACAACTTGGATCTATGTCATGTGTATGGAAATGACACCACCAATGACACTTCTCCATTAATCATCAGAATACATGTGTATGAGCAGGACTACATAATAGTCTAAATCTTCATCGCATGTACTAAAACTTGTTTATGATAAGACGCGTCTGCCTGCCCAAGCAAAAACATCACTTCCTTTGCTTGGAGAAATAGGCATGGATACTGTGTGAAGGAGAGAACAATTCATCAACATGACAGCTCAAATTAAGCAACTGGATCATGTATGGCTCTACTTTGTTTGTATACAGGAAGGAAGACCATCAGATGCTAAAAACTTTCTTAAGGAAGCAACTATCATACAGAGTTAATCAAATTAATGGGGAAAGAAAGAAAAAATAAGGTTTTTATGATCATCCAAACCGAGATGGAAACCAAATCTCCAGCACAGAATTTAATTAGGCCAGTCTTTGAAGATATTTTAGGTTATATCTACAACTTGTTTAAGAGTTTAGGAAGACAGATCAAATTGCAAGTTTTGGAACTGTCAACTTGGTCGGAAATTTTAAACAGATGCACTGACTGTCATATAGAGAGAGAGAGAGAGAGAGATGTACAAATAATGATCAGCCACTTTTAGTTTAGTAATAAAAATATATCTTCAGACATTGGAAACTTGCTTCCATGGACCAATCAAAGAACAGAAATATCCAGAAGTGACAGATTTCAAGTGCGAGGACAAGTAATATTCCCACAGGTAAAGAGCACATGTAAAATAAACAACTGAGCATATTCAGTGGGATTACTGACTGAAAGTAAGCATGGAAAAAAAGGAAAAAATGCAAAATTTAGCAGGACATAAATATATATATATCTATTAACCTATATAAAAAGTCCCTTACGACCCGCCTGCTTTCCGACCTGCCTACTTCATCATTTACGAAAACAATCCTTCGGTAAATATAATTCAGATTTAGTCATATTTTTGTTTTATACGGTCATGCTAATTATAGATAATATTTTTTAAATATAATTCAGATTTACTCATTTTTGTAATTGGTTTTTAATGTAATCCTTCAATAAATATAATTCAGATTTAGTCATATTTTTAATATAATTCAGATTTAGTCATATTTTTGTTTTACACGGCCATGCTAATTTTAGGTGATACTTTTTAAATATAATTCAGATTTAGTCATTTCTGTGATTGGTTTTTAATGTTACTTTTGAAAAAGAATCTTAATTCAGTCACCAAATGAGGTTAAAATTGATAATAAAAAAAACGAAAATACAATAATTCAAAGATTTAAAAACCGTGACCGGTGTTGAAACAACGTCATTTCGTGAATCTGCTCAACTTTGTGGCTTGCTTGAGTCGAATACTAGCATAGAAGATTGTTAAAGAGAAGCCTCATTATATCAAATTCCATACACACTGCGTAAATTATTTGCAACAATATTAGTATATTGTAACCCATCAAATCCTAAGATATTATTACAAAAGTTTGAAAAAGCCATGTCTGAAGATTTTTTTAAATCAACAATATCAAAAAATGAAGTTAGAATAAAAGTTTTATGAAATATTGATCAATCCTAGAATCAATGCAAAGTGTGGGAGGGCCTCAGATGCAGCACATGCGTTGTTCATTTAGTGACAGTTATGGATGCAACCTATGTTTGGGTATTAGAAAGGCATTCCACAAGTGTGGTAAAGGTTTTGCATGCGTAACATCCTTGTCTTCTAAGCTTTCAAGGAATACGTTCTTAGCAAATCTTCTTTCTTTGCCCTTCTTGCATTAGTTATCATATTCTAATGTTTATAAAAATGAAATTTATTTGTTAGAGGAAAAGTCACGAAATTGTGGTAACTAAATCACTTTTGTACCTATATTTGCTTTTTTTTTCTTATACATATTATTACATTTTTTTTCTTTTTTCTTTTTTTTTTATTATCAATTTTAACCTCCTTGCACGTGCGGAGCATGTGCGGGCACCCCCTAGTATAGTAAAATATAGTTACTACATGGGAAAGCATTAGGTAGCCATAAGGGTGTTCATGGGCCGGCTGACCCCCCGGGCCCGAGGTGACCAGCCCATTTTTAGATGGGCTTGGTCATGCCATTGTTGACAATAGGGCCGGACTGTGATTGATTGATTTTTAAAAGCCAGAAAAAATTTGGACAAGTTTGGTCAAAATTAAGAAATGTTAGGCCGGCCCGACCCGAAGTTTAACTATTTAATTGGTTTTTTCTTTTTATAATATAATTAATACTTTCTTTTCTAACCCTATCCTACTCATATCTACTCCACAAGTCTTCAATCTTCCATCACTTATTCAAAATGGTGATAATTTTTGTTGGCAAGAGGAATTTATTCCCAATGTTTTTTTTTTTTGAATTATCATAAAAATAAAAGATAGTGTTTTTGTCTCCTTGTGCAATATAAAAGTAGATGTCTAAGTGATTATTGTTGGGTGGGCTTGGGCATTTAAGTGTGCTCATTGAACGGGCTTGGTTATTAAGTGACAGTGATCGAGCTTGGACAAAGACCATATCAATTATGTGTGACCTCTGGCCTGGCCCGAGCCAACTCAAGCCCGCCCAATGATCAGCCCTAGGTAGCCCCCTTACCACCGTACTCCAGGCGGTTTATGAACATACTGTACAAGGAGTGCATATACTTATGCATTCAGACCACAAGCCATCCCATTTAAGTAACTTAAATATTGGATCCTTTTTGGATGACCACCAATGAAAGGCAGCTCTCAAAATTAAAAATAAATGAGCCCAAAATAAGTTAATAGATCTACAGGATGAGTTCTTCTGGTTCTTCAGTTCAGACTTCAAACAGGAATAATTATGTATTATTCATCTTATACAAACTAGGTACAACTATATTTGTAACTGCTGAATGTTAAAGCTTACCAAATTGAGATATTAAACTCACCACATTAAATGGCACCTTTTTATCTCTTTATTTCCACATTAGCCCTTCTAAATTTAAAAATTACAAGCTATGTACAATGATAAGCACCCTGCCACAGCTTTACCATTTCCATAATATTAAGAGCTTCAATTATGTCTACAAAAATCCTGGCTTCCTAACTGTGAATATGCATAGCATCAATCCACCACCAATAAGTGTATAAACACTGTATGGAACATAAAAACACATAAAAATGATGCAGCAATACGAGTATTTTCTGGCAAAAAGGTCTAACCCAGATTATCAGATGTGTATGATATAGGATGATAGTAAAATCAATCAAAGCTAATATGGACAAAAAGGTAGCACAAATTCCATCTTGTTAACAATTATCATATATTAAATCCACTAAGAGAGTGGGAGCATTCAGATTTTCCCCAGTGAGATGCTAACACAATAGCTCCTGCAATTCCCCTTATAATCACAGTCTAAAAGTTCTATCAAGCACTTAAAGAACTTCATAAAATCTGAGTTCATTGTATAAGGTGAGAAGCAAATATATGTTCAAACCAATTAATGACAAAACAGATGCAAGTAAAAAAGAAAAATGCCAACCTATATGCAGATTAAATCAATAAATGAGATCCAAATATTTGTAACTGAAAGATAGGAGCATACCAAGTCCATTCCTAGAGCTCGATAATTTTCAAAAGCCTCAGGAGTAATGTACTCAGAAACTGGCATATGACGCTTAGATGGTCTCATGTACTGGCCAAAAGTCATCACATCAACACCTGCTGCCCTCACCTTCTCCATTGTTCTCACCACTTGATCAGGTGTTTCCCCACACCCCAACATTATTGATGTCTTTGTAAGCGTACCAGTAGGAGCATAATCTTTGGCCATCTTTAGAACTTCCATGGATTGTTTGAAATTAGCACGATGATCCCGTACTGCACTCTGAAGCTCTTCAACTGTCTCGATATTGTGTGCAAAAACATCTAATCCAGATTTTGAAACTTTCTCCACGAAGCCAGGATCCCCCCGAAAATCAGGAACTGCAGAATTATCATAATGCAAAAAAGGTTGTAAGAGATAGAGATAATACATGATTGACATATAAATTAGAATCAAATTTTGAAGACAGGGCTTCACAGGAAAATTGAAAGCTAAGAAGTAGTAATCCTACAGATCCCGAGAGAATTCATACCAAGAGCTTCTATCAACATATTTGGCTTTAGCATCTTCAGTTTCTGTACCGTCTCTGCAAAATGACCACTTCCTTGATCCGGTAAATCATCCCGGTCAACACTTGTAATCACGACATAATCCAGACCCCATGATGCAATTGCCTCAGCCACATTGGAAGGTTCATTTGGATCTGGTGGTGGAGGAGTACGTGATGTCTTCACATTGCAAAATCTGAAGAAAAACACACGCATATGACCAAACTTCAGAAAATAAGAATAAACCTATGACCATAAAAAGCTATCTTGGCAGGCTTTCTAGACCTTGTAAACAAAGAATCTTGTAATGGATCAGACACAAGAACCTTTCAGTTCATTGGAACAGTACAGCTAAAACACAGCAAAACTAGTAACCCTTTTAAAACCACCAAAAAAAAATGCTACGACCCCCTTCTTACTATTTCAGCAATATTATAGATGTATCTTGTTAAATATGAAAAAAAAATGAAAAGATTGAGTCAGGGATTGCATTAGCCAGGTAGCGAACATTAGAGCCAAGTGCAGCACATTAAAACATGGAAATATGGGACTAATGTCAATACACAACCACATGTCATAATTTCATTAAGTGCTGTATCATTACAGTATTTGAGCTGGGAAAAGATGGGATTCAATTTAGCAAACATATGGTGAAAGTAGAGACATACTAATTATCAAAATTTTGAATGAAATCAATAAAGCTTCTTCCGCGATGTCTCTGTCATCTTAATGAGCATTCAGATGAAAAATCTCATCTGAAGAGGTTGAAATGAGCTATACTAGTTGTTAACAGCTCTATATTTTTGCAAATACAAAAGACAAAATTTGATCATAAACTAAATGTTGATTGAATTCTTGCAATGGATTTCAAGATGATTCATGTTGCAAATCTGGTGCAAGAAAAGTGAGTCTATAGTACAGATACCAATTGGCATAAAACTAAATATAGAATTACAGAAGAAACCAATTGGCATGCATCTCATTTTATTAAAGTTAATCAAATACCATAGAAAACATAAAGAGAAATAAATACAGTTTATAATACAATCAAACATTTTGACGTCATTCCAGAAATATGTTGTTTGTTCTTATCTTCTTCTTAAAGATAGATGGGATAGTTGGGTAGTGACAGATCCAATTAAATAGCAGCTGTGAAAGGAAAGAAATATAAAAGGTTATTGTTAATCTTTCATAACCATTGCTTTGAGAAAAAATTATGACAACAGAAATATTGAGCAAAGAAAGCAGAAATAGGGTTGAAAATTTTATGTTCTAGTTAAGTTAATCCAATATTTCGAGTTTCTGCTCTAGTTAGGTTAATCCAAAACTACTCCTCGAAATATCAAAATCTCTTTATACTTTTTCTACTACCTTTTTTTTCTTCTTATTATTGTTGTTTTTGTAGGGTATGAGTCAATTTGAATTGTTCAAGAAAAAATCTGAAGGTAAATCAATTTGCTTGATCTATTGTCCCATATTATCTAAAAAGGATACTAGAATCTAAAATAAAGGCTGTTTGGTATCCAAAAAGAAAAAAAAAAGGTTCTTGACAACAGAAACCTGAAAATTGTCTGGTATGGAAAAATTTCAAATTGATTTTACAGAAAACAATCCATAACTAGCCTAGTTTTAGAAACTTAAATTTTCAGCTTTTAAAAACAATAAAATTGTTTTTCCAGTTCTCTAGTGGCATTTTTTATAATTTATTGTTTGGTTAATTTAATTACTTCAAGGCTTCATTTACCATCACCACTAAATTATCACCACCACCAGCACGATCACTAATATCACTACCCTGACAACCATGGCCACCACTACCACTACTAGCATTACAAACAGTTTTTAGATCATAATCATTAAGATTAGCAAACACATTTTTCTGATTTGTAAAATCATAATTGCTTTTAAATAATTGTTAAAAAAATGGGTTTTCTCTTCACATGTTTCTAAAACCACAAAAACAATTTGAAAATATTTTAGTTTTTAAATTTTTTTTTTATTTCTGTTCAGAAAAACGATACCAAACAGCCTCTAAAACAACTCTTAAACTTCAACATAGGGGTTCATTTGCTGTGCCTCTGTTAACAACTCTTCAGCACGCCATTTATGTATGATTTTGAATAAAGATGCAGTGAGGTTACTTGAATAAATACTGCAAGCAAATTCACTTCATTTACCATAATGAAGGAACAGAAACATGTAATCTATCTTTTTTATTATATTAGAGTTATTAGGAGGAAAAGAGTCCAGTTCGCTGCTCATGTTCAACTGGCATTCTTCATTAACAAAAAATTAACAATGATTAACCACAAATGAGAAAAACAACAAAACTAAATTACCACAAATGTACCACGCAATCAAATTTCTAAGTTTGAGCAACAAAGATCAGTTTTATAAACGCATTCAAAGGTTTGCGATTGAGTTAATTAGAAACAATTTAATACTCGCCTACAGCCACGGGTGCAAGTGTCACCAAGAATCATTATCGTCGCCGTAGCTGTTCCGGTCTCTCCACCAGACCAACATTCCCCAAGATTAGGACACCGAGCCTCCTCACAGACAGTGTGGAGCTTCAATTCCCTGAGCTTTTTCTTAATCATAGCATACTTGGATCCACCAGGCACGGATTCCTTCATCCATTTGGGCTTGGGGAGAGGATTCTTCTTGGTTCCCACTTGGACAGAGTACTCATCCTTGTCTCGAAGACGGATGAAATCGGAAAGCGACGGGGATTCAGCTGCCAATCGCTCTCGGAAACCGGCTAGGGTTTGTGAGAATTCAGGTTTGGGAGTCTGAACAGAAAAGGACGAAGAATTAGGAGAAGAAGACGAGATAGATCTCAATGAAATTAGCGTTTCAAATCGGAGAGGTAGAAATGGTTGATCATGATTGGAAGATTGAATAATAGATTGAGATAATTTCGAGGATCGAACAAGTGATGCGAGGCGCACAGACATGGTGTCCCTCTCTCTATCTCTCTCTCTCCTCTCCTTCTGGGGACCTGGGAGAGAACAGAGAGAAGCAAAGGATCGACGGATAAGCGTGCCAAGTGCATGCAAGGAGAGCTTTTCAAACGCGGTCGGATCACGTGGTTTTCAACATTCTGAAGGAAAAATAAAATAAAATAAAGCATTTCTTAAGCTTCCGTTAACATATTTGGGTTCTATGCAAAGAAAATAAATTTAGAAAAAATGGAAAACATTTCTTAAATCCCACTATGGATTCTATAACCTGCCATGGGCTTATATAAAGGCCTTGATTTGGCATGCTTCCCTATTCCTTCTAATTTGATTTGTATGAATTGTTTTGAGAATATCCTCTTCTTTTTCTTTTTCTTTTTTTTCCCCCTTTTAACGTGGAGCTTACATTAGACGGAAGTAGAACCTTTTGTACCCAACCAGGAGAGTGAACCCTGCATACATGTACTCACACAAGGCAAATAGCTAGTATATACTATATATACACACACCCGTTATACGTCTCTCCTCAAGGGTGAATTTTAAACTTAGGCCTTGGAGTTTCATCCATTGTCCCAAGTGAAGTAGTCATGATGTCGGATGACGAAATGAAATCATTTGCTATAGCTACCTGCTAGGCTGCAACAGACCATGGCACTCAAGTGTGATGTTACCATGTGCAGCATCTCAAAACCATTGTTTTTCACATTAAAAAATGTGAAAATAATTTTAATATTAAAAACAATGGCCATGAGATACTATGTGTGGCAAAATGTCACTTAGACGGCATGGTCTACTACAGGTAGCAATAGTAGACGATTTCATTTAGTTGGGTTATTGCGTATCATGGCAATTCTGTATGAAATCATCTATCACCTTTTATTGCAGTTAGTGCAATTTGATTTAGATGCGAAAACATGTTTAAAAAAAGAACTTAACCCTTAGATGCTCAATGTGACAGCATCTCATGATCGTTTGTTTGGATAGTAACAAGGCATGGCAACATACAATATCGGATGATATATATCTATATATATATATATTTTCAAACGGGTACTCGGTCGATTCGAGAACTTCGTCCCCGCAGGAACACCAGGCCCGGGGTTTTTTTGGAGGGTTTAATATTTTTTAAGACTGGAAGGGTATTTATTTTCGTTTGGTAGTGGCTATTCGATTGGACTGTGATGCTCTCTGGTTATCTGGTTATGGAGGATTCAAACCCTAAAACTTGTCAAAGATGTCATCACTGTGCTGGACCTCTTTCAAAGGAAATGGTTACTATTTCCCTCTCTCTCTCTCACACACACAGACGCTTAGGCTCTATATCATTTGAATTTTTTTTTTTTTTTGCTCTTACTTATGCCAGGAAACTAGTAGTTGGACTATTCCACCGCTCATCAGGGACAGCTTTTCAATGGTAAGTTGGTATTTTTCAGTTGATTCCATGATCCGTTATTTATGCGAGTTCTTTTGATTGTTTTTGTTTTTACTTGTTTTTGATTGGTTTTTCTTTCTGAGATGATATTTCCTATGTTGTTATAGTCACCTTTTGTTAACGGGTATTCGAGAATTCTCCCAATATGTTCGATATTTTAAATTTTCTTTCTTTCCTTATGTGTTTGCTTGCTTCTGTTTACTTGCATGTTAAATGGATATCTTTCCCACCTTTCTTCTTTCTGTTTCTAAAAATGACTCGATTATGTCATGACTTAGATTGGATCTGCTGTTGGTGGTACGGCAAGTGCGTTCTATGGATTAAATCATGGTATGCCAATGATATTTCTCTTCATTTATTTGATTGCTAGATTTTCATAAATGCCTGGTTCATATCAGTGCCAGAACAAACAAATTTGATTGTGTGATTTTAATGATCTCTTGAGCTGGTGATTTTTAGTGTTCATTCATCATACTTATTCGCTATTCTTAACAATGGGTCCGAGAGACTTATCAGTTTTACCTGTATCTAGATGCCATGTAATAATTATTCCTCATCTGCCGAGAAGGGTCCGAGAGACTCATCAGTTTTACCTGTATCTAGATGCCATGTACTAATTATTCCTCATCTGCCAAGAATTTTGAGGATTGGATATAGGTTACTGACATTTATTACGCCTAAAGGATCTAGGTACCTTCTATATGACATTTACTCTTTCTTATCAGTTTGAGTCTTGTTTTGACTATCAACTGAGCACCACTTCCATAATTTGGTGTTTTGAGTTGTTATTGGAGCTGTATTTTTAAAATAAGAGTTTAACTAGTTGACTAGGGCACTTAATTTTCCAAAAGTTAGGCCATGTTATATTTAATATGAGGCGCTCAATACTAGTAATTTTTAGTTCATCAGTATAGAGAATGTAAACATTAGTACTAATGGCTGTGGGGATGGAGCAAATTTAGAGCAAGGAGGTTCCTAAAAGTTATCAATTTTACTGTCTTGAATCAATTATCAGCAGAAAGAGGGTATTGAAAAATTGTAGAACAAAAAAGTTAGCATTGAATGTCTTTGGCTGGGATTGCTTCTAGAATGCTATGTTATCTGTTTATTCTACTTAAGCTAAAAGGAAAAATCTATAAAATAAATATTAGGTCCCCTGTTATACATGAAGCTGGGTGTGCTAAGTAACAAAGGGAACTAACATATGCATAGGATGAACATAACAAAGATGATGGTGCCGAAAGAAATATTTCGAAAGGATAGCCTAGTAATGAACTAATATCTTTAAGAGAGTCTAGGAGAGGCTCTATAGATGATAAATAAAGAATTTTAAGATGGTTTGGATATGGGAAATGTAGATCTATAGAGATGCTTGTTAGGAATTCTGAGGATGCATAAATGGGCTAGAAGAAGGCTGCAATACTCCATGATGGAAATCAGAAATGATACTACAAAATTTGATTGAAGATATATTCTTTTGATAGATTGGAAGGTCGGAATAGATTCAAGTTGAGATATGGTGTTTGCTGTTATTGTTATTGTAGTTCTCAAAAAGGAGAAGATACTTCTTTTTACCAAATATATGCGGACTGCCTGAATCAAATAATATCCTTAAATGTAAACCATGTTGAAATTTGCAAAGTAAAAAGAGTAGAAGGATGAAAGAATGATACAAGAACTACCATTAGAAGAAGGCATTGAAAGTGGGGAGTAAAACATAATCTCCACTCTTATTGCATTTAACCAAGAAAGCTTTGATTTGGAGGCACAAAAGCAAAAGCTCCTCTTATGATGTTTTCAGTTACCCACTTTCAAATTCCTATTTTTTGGATGTTATTCATGTTTTGAGAGTAATACTGCCATAGTTGATCTTCATCCTGACTCCTATCCTCCTGCTTACATCTCCAATGAAATATGTTTACCCAAGAGGGAGGAGCACCAACAGACAAATTCTTTTTGAGGCACTGGTTCATGAGACTTTATATGACGATCAACTGCAAATTCATAACCATTTTCCATCCTTTGAAGTTATTGCCCTCCAGGAACAACAGCATACATCCCTCAGAGAAAATCAGGAACCTTCCTTTATCAATACAGATCTTAGACGGCAATACCTTAGTTCCATTACATAAGACCCAATCAAGCAGCACCTCTTATCATTTCATCCTCAAATGTTTTCAGAAACCTCTTGACCCTGACTAGTTAAGGTGATATTGGTGGTGAATCCCCTATAATGTTCAATAATCCTGTGTGGTAGGAGGCTCCTTCTAAGGGGGAACCTCAGGAAAAACTTCCAGTCAATGGATAAAATACAATGCTCAATTAAGCATCAATATATAGGAATTACTTCTCCTTCTAGGATGCAATTCCAAACAGGGCCTAAAGTCACCATGATTCTTTGATTCAGGTTAAATCACTCTCTAAAGCATTCGAGGATCTTTCTGTAACAGTTTCAATAGAAAAATTAGGATAACCCTAAGGCTTTATTCATTTTCTTGGGCTATGGAGGAGTACAAAGGAATCAACTTACATGAATTAATTTAACTCCTGAAGGGACAGAAGTCAATACCGAAGTTGAACCTTAAATTTTTCAACTTAATTTATCTGGTCTTTGGCCTTCCCTTACCTTGTTTTTTATTTTATTTTGATCAGTAAGTATATGGTGTTATTTATTTATAGATAAAAATAACATGCAGAAGTTACAGGTACACACACGTATACCAGAATAAAATACTATTGACTACATTTCCCTTTTAAATCATGAACACTATATATTCCTCTCAGGTACCAAACAAAACCCCACCTAGATCAGAGAATCTATTACAGTTTAGGAAATCTTCTAGGGGAATTCTAGCTCCTTCCGGGCAGCAAGCGAACCAACTGTAGAGCATTTTCAAGACATTTTTTTCCATGGAACTTAAGGTCCTTTCCACACTCCTAAAGGTTCTTCTATTTCTTTCACCCCATATTGTCCAAGCAATGGCTGCTGGGACTAAATTCCATATGATATCAACAGGTGCTCTACCTTTCCTCCAGTCCCATGTAGAGCTGGCAACGGGTCGCGTTGGGTTGGGTCATAATCGGGTTGGGTGTTAATCGGGTTGGGTTCGGGTTGGATTAAATTAAGGCGGGTTGGAAAACCCCCAACCCGCCAATAAACGGGTTCAATCCACCAACCCATTTATTATTATTATTATTTCAAAAAAAATGATTAAAATAGGGTTGGGAGGGTTAATTGGATCGGGTTGTGCTGGGTTCGGGTCGGGTTGGGGGGTTACTCGAGTCGGAACGAGCCACTTTGCTGCCTTTTCCCTTTAATCGGGTTACCCCGTCGGGTTGGCGGGTCATAATCGGGTTGGGGAACCCCCGACCCAAATAATAAACGGGTCAACCCAATCCGTTTATAATCGGGTTGATCCATCGGGTTGGGTCGCATTTTGCCAGCTCTAAGGCCCCCATGCCTCTAGAGATTGCCTGAAATCCTTAGGATATGCCCAAGATACTTCGAACCTTCGTATTAGTACATTCCACAGACTTGCTGCACCTTTATAATGGACCAACAAATGTGCTACACCTTCTTCCTCTTCTTTACATATACAACATCTGTTTGGGAACTGCCATCCCCGATTCTTCAAATGATCTATTGTAAGAATCTTGTCCAAACTTGTTGCCCACACAAAAAAGGCCACCTTGCTAAGAATCCGATGGTTCCAGATGCTTTTAAATACTGAGAGCTCCAAACTTGATGATATTTGCATAGCTGCAAATGCCGATTTGACTGAGAAAGCTTCAGATTTCTTAACTAACCAAATTCTATTATCTTCCTCTTGCCCCACCTCCTTACTATACAATTCCTTTAGTAAACATTCATAGCTGCTGATCTCCCAATCTGACAGATTCCTCCTGAGATTGATGTTCCATACAATTCCAGCTTCCGATATTGTTACATAATCACACACCAATGCTTGTTTGTTCTTGCACACACTATAAATCAATGGATAAGACTCCTTTAACTTAGAATCCCCACACCAAACATCGTCCCAAAACCTTACTCTTCTCCCATTACCCTTTAAATTGGCACATTTTCTCCACAGACACGGACAAATTCACTATAGGTCTCCAAAGACTACACCCAAATGAATGTTTTGAGGGGTTAGAAAACCAACCATTGGTGGAAGCTCCATATTTCTGAAAAATTAGTTTTCTCCATAAATTATCCCTCTCACACCCAAACCTCCAAACCCACTTTTTGAGAAGGGCTTTATTAAACAATACAAGTGGTCTCAATCCGAGTCCCCCTTTCTCTTTAGGCTTGCAAATCTGCTTCCATGCCACTAAATGGTATTTTGGTTCTCCTCCTGCTCCTTCCCACAGAAAAGTCCTTTGAATTTGCTCTAATTTACTTGTTACTGCCTTAGGAATCTTTAGAATGGACATGAGAAATGTTGAAAGGCTTGATAGAACACTTTTAACCAGTGCCAATTTGCCTCCTTTAGACAAAATACATCCTTTCCAACCAACTAGTTTCTTCCCCATCCTTTCGATAACCGGGTTCCAAATGGAAGTCTTATTATATGCAACCCCCAAAGGGATCCCAAAGTAAGTGGTTGGCAGCTTCCCTACCTTGCATCCCAACTCCCTACTTAGATGAGATATGTTCCTTCCTTCCCCAATTCTGATCATCTCACTTTTAGTAAGATTGATTTTAAGCCCTAAGCATGCTTCAAAACATAACAAGATCCCTCGTAACCACAAAATCTGATATTGAGTTGGCTTACAAAACACCATAATGTCATCTGCAAATAAAAGGTGATTGATATTCATACCATTCCCAAACGACACTCCTCTCAACATGCCTCCTTCCATAGCCCTCACCATCATCTTGCTGAATACTTCCATAATAATGGTGAAAAGGAGAGGAGACAAGGGGTCCCCCTGATGCAAACCTCTTGAGCTCTTGAAGAACCCGGCCACAAAACCATTTACAATAACCGAACTACACGAAGTTGATATGCATGTTAGAATCCATCTCCTCCACTTCGCACCAAAACCCATACGTTCTAGCATATATATCAAGAATTCCCAATTGACGTGGTCATAGGCTTTTTGGAGGTCTAGCTTACACAAGATCACTTCCTCCTTGCTTTTAATACATGAATCGATGCATTCGCTTGCCACCAACACGCCATCTTGTAGCTGCCTTCCCCCTACAAAGCCCCTACAAAGGCCCCTTGAGTCTTAGAGATTAAGTGAGCCAGCACTGATCTAAGCCTATTAGTTAATAACTTTGCTATAATCTTATAAACACTGCTAACTAGACTGATTGGCCGAAATTCCTTCAAATTATATGTGCCTTGCTTCTTAGGGATCAATGTTATAAATGGCGTGTTCATACACCTTACAAAACTGCCATTTTTGTGGAAATCAGCAATGGTTGCCATTAAGTCACCTTTGACGATATTCCAACAAGACTTAAAAAATGCTAAGGTATAACCATTTGGCCCCGGGGCCTTATCTCCATCAAGCTGCCACACTACGCCTTTGACTTCCTCTTCCCTTACCTTGTTAAAAACCTCTCTGTCTCTCTCTCTCTCTCTCTATCAACTCAGATACAATGCCAAACGTTTTTATATGGTTGTATAGGATGATACTCTGTTTATATGCATAACCTTTCCTTAACCTTGTATAGTATTTTATGGAGTGATATTTTATCTCCTGATGTCACTGTTCTTTCCTTCCCATGAAGTATATACTTATATTTAATATGAATTTTTATACTAATATGAATATATATACTTATATTTAATAGGAGAAGGTGTTTTGGCGGGCTCTCACGTTGGAGACTATTGTAGGGTTGCTTTGATACTGGTTTTATTAGGACTGTTTATTTTGTTAGTCCACTGCCTTGTGGACTATTGTATGCTTTATGCTCTTCCTTTTCTTCATTTTTAATGGAAGCTTTCATATCTATCAAAAAAAAAAAAATATTATTGTTACAATCCTTTGTACTGTTCCCTTCTGATTTATTGAAATCTTCTATCATTCATAAAAAAAAATACTATTGATACAAGAGTTTTGTTAACAAGCAACAACCTTTCTTGGGTTAAATAGCAAGAAACAACTTTGTGCATTTCTTTGCTTTTGATTACTAAAATTGATGGAGAACTGTGGTTATTTGTGCCTTGAGCAATTTTTTTTTTCCCTTCTTTTCATTTGCAGTGATGCCAATTGTTCAAAGATGGATAAAGGGACCAATGTGGTTACAGTTCCTTGTTGGTGTAAGTGTTCTAATATGTATACTTTTGCTGTGGTTTTCTTCTTGGCCTTGAATTCTTTGATGGCTTGTATATCAAAAATTGAAGTTCAACGTGAAGATATAATATGTTTATATTGGGAGTAGTTTATATCAATGTTGTGTGTATTTGTGTATATGCATATGATACACATATATTAGCCCATTCAACAGTATTCTCTTTTTATGAGTGAAAAGAAGACATAAGAACACTAAAACCACTGGATAATCTAGTAATCATCTGGATCTGTTTGCACGCTCTAAATTTTTTTTAGAAGTCCCTGATGGATATTGGTGCCGTGTATGTGTCTGTGTTTATGTGTAATTAATAAGTTGATTAAGACATTATAGCATTAGTAAGTGGTGTGTTTGATATGGTAGTTCTGCCCGTTTGATCTCAACCGTTTCCAAATAATTGGTTGAAGAAAAATATGTAGAAACATTGAATATGCTATATATTAGAAGCAAAATTATGGCGATGATATAATGTTTAGAGATGATAAAAGTAAGCCTGTGAGTATTAACAGGTTTACATGTGCTTGAAACTCAGATTTATGAGAGTGAAATTGCTGTTTTCATTATACGTTACAGAATATGTTAACATTAAATGGTAAACAGCATTGACTCCTGTGCTTTTATATTATCAAATACGTAATCGTATTCCTGGAACCTTTTGCATAGATCATATTCATAGAGGATAAATTGCTAACCTTCGTTTCCTTTTGGACAAATATTTTCAATGCTCAACCATTTCAATTGCCAATTTTTCTTAATGTAAGCCATATATACCAATCATTAAGCAGCTTACATGTGACTGATCTAAATGGGGACTTTTTGCCTGATTGGATGCAGGCTCCACCCGTAATTGTCTTCTCTTCTGCTTGTGCTGGGTTGGCTGGTAAGGGACTATTTATTATGTGTTATTTCTGCTTATGATCCAAGTAACATCCATGGATTTCATAAGAGTTAACTGAATAACAGAATGTGACTCTTTAATTCTATGTTCTTAGTAAGTCACTAAATCCACCTCTTAGGGTGGAATGTGACTTTGCATTCTGAGAGTTGATTCACCCAAATATGTGGATCAGAAAGTCAAAAATGATAACGAAAGGGAAGAAGAAGATTAATATGTTTTAGATTTTGCTTGCAATGGTTCTGCATTCCCCCCTCCCAACCCCCAATTCCCCCAACACTTACACCCACACACACACCCCTCTCTCCTTAAAAAAAAAAAGGAAGAGGAAGTAAAAGGGTTCATTCTTTTCCAGTAAGGTTTGGGAGGAGGGGTATTTGTGGGGCATCGTATAACAGGGACAGTCAAATCATTGCTTAACCGATCAGCCAATGAACTCCAAACACATAACTGCTTGCGTCATTAGCCATAGCTCTTATTCATTTGGGCGGAAGTGATCTGGATTATTCTGTTTTGAGTACCTTTTGTATTAGATAATGTGGACAAACACATAACTGCTTGCGTCATTAGCCATAGCTCATATTCTGTGGTTTTTTAAGAGGTACAAATGCACCACCACTTGGGTCATCAGCATAACATAGACAGACACATCATTGCTTGAGTGTGTCATGAGCCAAGGAACTTCAAAGCATGGTTGAATACTCAATGACAATGCCCGTGGATCATTCTGTTCTGGTATCTTTATCTGGATGATATGGACAGGCACGCCACTTCAGGAATAACCTGCCATATTTGTAGTCTTTTCATCCTTGTTGGGATACCATGTGTCCATCCATAATCCATATGACGTGGACGGACACGTCTGTTCTTGAATCATTAGCCCAACACTTGATGGAAGCTAATTATGAGCTCCAAGCATGGGAAAAATCTTTTGGATGGAAGCCTGGATTATTACATCCCATCAGGCTGGCAGGTGTTGTCAGCCTAGTGGAGTTGTCTGTTGCCACCACCACCACCACATGGATAATTTCAGTGTTAAGACTGATAGATGGATTTTTTTTGTTTTTTTGGTAGAAGACTGGTAGATGGATGATTCCAGATATCCAACCACACTTGCTTTTACTGGCAATTGGCATTAGCTGTCAGTGAGTTATTGATTGTTCGAATGCCATTTTTCAGGTGTCTCGCACCATTGCACCTTTTAGTTTCACAATATGTGATTTAAATAATATATCAGCTAACCTGCATTTCTTGTTCATGGATATGTCTGTAGGCTCTTTCCTTGGATGCAGATGTTGTGGACTGTGATTACATGTCCTTGTTTCCTCTCTATAATTCTGTATTTGGAAGTTGTCATTGAAAGATTTGAAATAGCTACTTCGAATTTTGCAGGTGGCACTGTTCCAGCAGTAGCCCAACTTGTTTCTTCATCGTATAATGCAGCAATTTCGGCACATTCATTGCCACCACCCTCTTCCTCAGATGATAGCATGCACAAATCCAGAACCTCCTCAACTCTTTAATTTCTTGAACTTAAAAGAGTTGCAGTAGGCAAAGCGGTTTGTATTAATCGAACGTACATATACAAAAACGGGCTATTTATGCTTACAGCATACTGCAATTCCTTACAGTGTCTATTCCATAACTGCTTACAACTCCTATCCTTGAATCCTGTAATTACAATTTGTTCTTCTATTGATTAATCAAATATTAGGAAATTAAGACTCCAAAAGTGTGCCTGGTTTGACTTGGGCTCCTTAAGACTGAAAGTTTGAGTGGGGCGACAAACACAATTAACATGCAAAAAGAAGTTTCCCCACTTCAGGGTATGAGGGGTAATGAGACTTGGTTCGGAGATGATTAATACTGATGGACAAAAGTTTTGCAAATAAAGGTTCTCAAGACCCAGAGGCATCAGCTGATAAAAAGCATTTGACTGGCAAACATCAAGATTCAAACATATTTGCATCTACAGCGGTTTACGGATCACACAAGCAAACTCCTGTTTCTACAAACATTAACGTCCGGTCAATGCGGTGGCAATTATTATATTATTCCTAGTCGTGAAGGAAATTTCTATCAAGACTAGCTGAGATGGAAAGGTCATCTCAGCTATGGAAAGGTCATCCTTACTTCACAGAATAGGCTATATGACAAGTCTCCTGTTCTTTACATCACACATGCACCAATATTTTCAAGAGATGAAGAGCAAGAACACCATAAAACATCAAATAGACAGAAACAAATACTAAGCATTCTGTTTTTGTAGTTAAGGAACACGAAAAGGAAATCCTTACCACAGAACATAGCCTTAGAAGTGCATGTACTTAACCATCTCCTCCTCCAACTCATCCAGCCTGCCTAATGTTATTCTAGGGATCCTACCAAATTATAATTCCAGCTCTCTCTTCTCCCCCTGCACTTTTTCGTTGCCAGCAGCCACCCCATATATCCTCCACGTCCTCTCACTGAACTGCTTTTATATATATATTCTGATGATGGACAAACACAGATGGAATTTCCACCCTCTTCTCTGCGGTAGTCCCTACCAGTCTGTAACAATAGGGGTTGTTAACGGTAGTTTGGTAAGAGCTTCATTGCAATATTTCAGTTCTGATGCCTCCTTGTTGTCCAAGAGAGCCTACATACCATACCAAACCACAACAACGAAAACTTCAAAGGGCGCACTCTTCTGTGAGCTCCATGTTTACAAGAACTGAGGAAAAATTTTCATGTTCCATGCATTGTGATCTCAAGACAAACCAAGATAAGATGTTATTAAAAGAGATTCTACAAACAAGGCAAGCATCTCAATAGAAACATGTAAAGTAACGATAACTCTTCCGGGATCCCATTTCAGTGAAGAAAAATCTATGTACAGAGGAAAAGCAAGGCATTCAAGGAAGACAAACAAGAAAAGGTAACAGCAGATGCATGTATTACAAGTATTTTCAATTATCATCAGAATGTGAACCACCTTCTGGCGCAGCTGCTGATGACGATGAAGATGATGGTCTTGACGATGAATCCCCACCATTTTGAGATCCTGACAAGGAAAACAAACCATTAAAAGGCCATGGAAATGGACCCCAAGACCTTCTCCCATTTTCATTTCTCCTATCACCGCCTCCTTCACCGCCACTTCCATAACCCTCGCTATTCTCTGCCCTGTTGCTACTATTCCCAGACCCATTTGTTTCGAGCTTTGATTCATCCGCAGGCAGCTGAAACCTGCAGACCGGGCAAGAACTATGAAGCTCCAGCCATGGCAATATACAACCAGCATGAAATTTATGCTTGCAAGGCATCTGCCTTGCCTCCGCACCAATTTCAAAATCATCTAAGCATACAGAGCACTGAAGGTTCTCCTTAATCGTTATGGTAGGCATTGCTTCAACTGCCTCCTTCTGTGCTGGTGGTGTCCCATATCTGTTCGGATCGTTCTCTGCCAAATGTTGCAACAGTAGGTCCAAACCAGATCCAATGAAGTAATCGCCCAAAGAACCTGGAGTGTTCTGGCTCTGGTTTTCAGTCTGATTCACATCAAAGGAACCTTGAAGAATTATAGCTTGGTTAAAAGGATTAATCAAGATTACCCGCTCTCTATCCCTATTGCTTTCGGAGTTCTCCGATTCAGATGTTGTTTCACCACGAAGGCCTTGAAGCAAATGGAGAATAGCAGCAGAGCTTCTCCTCCTTCTCCTCCTGAGAATCGATTCAAGGTCCCGCTCCAAATCTCTCTCTCCTTGTTGCACATCGTCATCGTTTTCATCTCTTCTGAATCTTCTTCTTCGAGGACCACCCATCATCCCCAGCAGGATTGGAGCCCAAAGAGAGAGTGCTCGGTCAGATCCCACATCAGAATCATCATCATCTTGGTCTTGTCTGTTATCCATTTCTTCCACAAACCCACTTTCGCAAAATGGGCACTTGATCTCAACTTCCATTATTGGATCCACCATTTGAGAGCACATGTGACACCAATACCTAGAAATCAGAGCGTCCCCCATCTCTGTATTCCTTCTGTGGCAACGAAGGTAGAAGAAAACTCAGAACCCAGAAAATAACAGCTCAGAGTTACAGAAAAAAAGAAAATGTTACGGACAATTTTCCAAAAATCCCATAGAACATATTTCCCTTGGATCTTCAAGTCAACACAGAAAATCCATGGAAGAAAAAAGGTTCGTATCAATTTGTAAGAGTCAACCCCATAATCCCACAGTTTCAACACAGAAAAAACCGAAAAATCTCCAGAAAAGGAAAAAGAGGAACAGAGAGCGAGCGAATGAAATTGAAGAATATGAAACACAGATCACGGATAATGAAAAACTACTGCAAATTCACAACGCAGCATAGGAATTTCACAACAGATAGATCTGGATCCTCTACAAGCATGGATCTAACCGTACGACAGATATTCAAAAAATAAACATAAATAACGAGAGTATTCCTACCAAGAAAAAGTGGAGGATTTCCCCCAAATATACATAAAATGAAGAACAAATCGCCTGAGCAATCACAGCCGCACAGATGAACTCAATAATCAAGAACCGGAGCTTTTTCTACGACATCAACATATCCAAGAGAGACTGATGAAGAAATATGGAGGTAGGTGAAACTTAAATTCGGGAATAATCAAAGAACAGAAGAAGGAAAAAACTTTGACACATATGTGGTTTAGAGGAGGAAAAGATCGGCACGCAAGAGAAACAAATTAAAGAAAAATCCAGATGGGGCTTCTGGAAAACAGAAGATAGAAGCAGAAATTACCTTGAAAGGGAGGAGGAACCTGCAGCAGGGTTTTCGTTTGATTCTGTTGATTTGGTGGAAGAAAAGGAAGTTGCAGAGAAACAACAGCCAACGCGTCTTCCTCTTGTCTTTTTTTTTTAAACAAATATATCTTTTAATTATATTATTTTTTTTTTATCCTTTTATTTTTAAATATAAATTATTTATTTGCTTTTATGAAACGCGTTTTGTGGTGGGATTTCGTTTTCTAGTAAAAACAGGAGGTCCCACAACAGCCTTCCGGTTTGAGGAGGGTATTAAAAGGAGCAAATTACAAAAACCTCTCTTGAGGTTGCACTAATTATATATATCTCCTCTCACATTTCCAAAATAACACTTTCTCTCTGCCTTTTCTTTACCTTCCCCTCTGTGTATCAGAAAGTTATCTTATATCCCTACTTACTTCTTTTCTTTTCTTTTTTTAAACTTTATAGAAAATTAGCTAGTTTATAAGATTTATCCCTCTTTTCATATTTGAAGGATTAATAAAACCGTAAAAAATGAGATCATATCAGCTGGTCCCTTACACTGGAAGATCTGTTAATCCAACGGTGGAAGGTGTGTACATATAGGCTTCATGCACCTATGTGGACACATATATCACCGTTGGACCAGCAGATCTTCCAGCCAAGGGTTCCAACAGATTTGAAGTTGTAAAAAACTTAAATAGTAACTTAACAAAGTGACAATAAGTGTGACTTTTCTATGTAACATTAAAAAAGGAAAAGATTTTTTGGCTTTGAAACAAAAATTAGATTAATACCCCACTTGCTAAAAAGATACCATCATTGTTTTTTATTTTTATTTTTTATTTGTTGCTAAAGAAAGAACATTACTTTAGGAAATTCTTAAAGCACACAAGAACAAGTATTTGATTGATTTGTTCAATGAAAAAGTTTTTTTTTTTTTAAATAAGGATTTATACTTGAATTATTTAGATTTTAGAATATGTTTTCATATGACGTGTGGTTGAAGAATAGGAAAATTATGGAAAAGGGCCATTTTTCGTCCATATTTATAAAAATATGCCACTAAGACTCCAAATTACAGAAAAGGGTTACTTTTTGTTGATATTTATAAAAATGTCTGTCGAAATTAAATTATAAGATCACTTTTCAAAAATAATTAAATTTGAGGATCATTTTCTTGAGACACAATCTTAGCTTATTATACACAGGACTCAAGCTTATTACATGGTGGGATGCGAGTGCATCATATGTGGATTGTGCATAATAAAATGACACTATTTTTTAATTATTTTTTAGAAGTGACCCTTCAAGTTAAGTATTTTTTAAAAAGTGATCCATTTTTTACAATTCGACATCTTAATGGCATGTTTTTATAAATATCAACAAAAAATGACCCTTTTCCATAATTTTCCCTTGAAGAATTGCTTAGATTGATCCACTCAAGGAGTCTATGGCAAGTGAGTGGTGTATGACTTCACCACATCATCACTATACATGGCACAAATTCTGACATCTCATCTCCTAACTTCATGAGACAGATGAGAAGTCATTAATTTCCTTTGTATCTATTTGACTCGTGGGGTTCTCTGGTTAAAGAAGGGCAGGAAATTAAGCTCTACAAGAGTCGAGCAAGGCATAGGATGCCTCCTCATACGAGCAGCAGTTGAAGTGATAATGAGAATTGGGTGAGACAGCAGACCACACATTGTTACCCTACAAGACGTGTGGTGTACAGTTATAGCTACGGATGGCTGTGCCTTTTTGCTCTTAATATTATATGATCCATGTTTTCTAAATAATATTTATTCTTATTTTATTCTAAAGTTAACAAGGACAAGAAAATGACCCATTCTAAAATAAAATCAGGGTCGATCGATAAATTACCAACTTCTAGTCCTGTTTGTTAAAACAAGCTTTGTGTATTAATTCAAGTAACTTCATCCAAATCCAAATCCAAATCCAAATCTAAATCCCCTTTTTATATTATGATCTAAAAATCCGGGATTAACTTTATCATGTTTGTGTTTTGACTTGCAGTTAGTAGGTGTATGCGAGAAATATTGAACGGTAAGTGAAGACCTTAATTTAGGTTTATCATGGATCCCCTTTTTTTTTTTTAAAGCACTTGAGGCAAAGTCTACCAAAATTTTCCTTTTTGGCACAACAATTTGGAAGTCATAACAGTGTTTCAAGTTTTTATTGAGTCTGTGGTTGTTAAATGTTAAATATTTATTCCTGTGTTTAGACCTGTTATAATTTCTTCTCAAAAGCCCCATCAAAAAAAGAGGGACAAAAAAAGGACCACACTAATTCAATTCATGGGGCAATGCAAGGGCTTCTCAAGTCCCAAACATTAGTGTCGTTTGGTGGGCTTTCTGGTTTTTGGATTTTACCAAAATCTAAAAACCAAGGTCCATTAAGTTGTTTGGTAGGGTTTTTGCAAGTTTGATTTTAAAAGCAGATACTAAAATCTTTCCAAAAACCATAATCCTCCTTTTATGGGTTTCTATAGATTTTGAAACTTAAAAAGTGGTGGGTCCCACTTGAATACAAGTATTAAAGAGCTATTAATGATGGGGGGGGCCACTTGCACATAAGTAATAAAGACCTATTAATGGTGGTTGGTCCCACTAAAATAAGGTGCTAAAATCCTAAGTATCCAAACAAGATTTTGGATTTTAAAAATAAGCATTTACAATCTTGATTTTCAAAATCCAAATTATTATCCACAATCCAAAAGTCATACCAAATGACTCCTAAAATCTACCCCAAAACCACTTGTGTGCAAATGGGGTGAGTCCCACTTGCACACAAGTAATAAAAGAGTTATTAACGATGGTGAGTCCTACTTAAACAAGATGCTAAAATCCAAAGTATTCAAATAAGATTTTGGATTCTAAAAATAAGCATTTACAATCTTGATTTTCAGAATCCAAATTATTATCCATAATCCATAATCCAAAAGCCATACGAAACCAAATGGCCCCAAGTAAGCTTGGAAACTGCACGTCCATGTATTTCAATGACGTGGGCAACTCATACGACGCCAAATCCTCAACCTTCAACTTCTCTCTCAAGGGCAGGCACTTGGATATCACAGCAGTGCAACCCGTCTTCAGCCAAAGACATCAACTTAAATACGGCCTAGAATCCATGGTTTCAACTTATCACCTCAAGGAGAAAGTATTTCCTCTCCTGTAGTTCCGTGAAACCACCGGCTAGTACAGAATTTAAATGTGTGAGACCCTTCCTGACATGAACATCCATCCATGTGTTTCGTTAACACCACCGAGTGGTTCCAGGTGGAACGCTTTCCCTGCAAGGTGCGGTGACTTGACTTCAAAGAAGAACAAAAGCTTTCCCGGATTTGCTGACGCAACAAGTTACTGATTATTCTCCATATAAATTTGACCATTCAACAAGTTCCGCATCTCAAGGCAACTCCACTTGTTTTTGAATTTTATGGAATCCTCTCGCATCACCCCAACACCCTTTAACAACATTCTTGCCACTTTAAAACAAGAAAAATGAACGGGAATATCTTTTATAAAACCATACTTTTTCTTATGACTTGTATGTCTGCATAAAACCAAACGGGGCCACTAAAATGATGATAAATACCAATTAAGATCCTCTGGGACCTTTATCTATAACTTTATGTGAAGCCTGTATTAGAATTATGTCGTGTGTATTGTGAATGGCATATCTGTAAATTTTTAAGCAATCCTGTGAAAAGTTGCAAATAAAGTTATAGATAAAGGTCCTACAAGATGTGAACTAGATAAATACCGCCTTCAGAAAATGGAAGAAAAGAAAAAAGAAAAATTCGTATTAGTCCCCAGCAAAACTATACATCTCAAATGTAGAACACTTTTTCCAGAATATTAATCAGCTTGACAAAAAGGCGTACTGGGGTGGTTGCGTTTGTCTTTGCTTTAAGAAAGTGTCACTATTTGCATCGTTCTCTCCCAAGACAAGACATTATTAATTTGTCTTGGGAGAAAGCAATTCCAACACTGAATACATTCCTAAAGCACTAAATTAATATCAAATTTTGGATTTCTTAGCAGTAGATGCAGAAGAGTTTTGCTAAATCTAGACATCACAAAAGCACTAAATTAATATCAAATTTTGGATTTCTTCCTTCCACAAAACAAGATTCTCAGAGCTTGACTCTCAAGGATGGCCAATTAACCATGGTCGAAGACTACAGCTTTTCATTATGCTCCGAAGTGAAAAGGAGTTTCGAATTCCCACTGATTATTTATGCATCATTTGTCAACTAGTCATTGGATATTTTTCTCTCTCTCTTTGTAGTTTTCATTCTAACAAATATTTATAACGTTTACAAAGATTCAAGAAGATCGACCTGAGCAATCACGATCACCCAACCACCGAATCTTCTAGTTCCTCACCCCACATGTGGTCCGACTCAAAAAGAGCCTCGATTCCGTTCAGGATTTGCTTTGCTACAACTCATTGATAATGCCCGGTTACAGGAATTTCTCGTGTGTAGCATCACTTACTACCTTTATTCCAAGGTTTGCCACAACTTTTTGGACATTCTCAACGGATGGCAGTGTCCGTCAGGTGTGCACAAGCTGTCAATTTCAGAGGCTGGCTATCACAAAAGGTTCATTCACATGGACGAAGTGATACGCATCCTCATTGCAGATAAGAGACAAAGCTTCATATACAGAGAAGGCTCATCATAATCCTAGACTAAGGGGACAAAAAAAATCAGTAACTGTGGTTCTCTCTCATATGGAACAATACCCCCGATGCTGGAAAAGAATGGATAAAAATGTGCAACTGTACAGATTCACTTCTGTACACTACCTCACCCAATTTAAGAGGAAAAAAATCGCAAGTAATAGGTGCAACAAGTGGTCGCCGAGCAGAAAATTTCACCAGCCAATAATAGTATAATACTTGAAATCCAAGTCTCAGGGCTCGCTTGCTACACTCCCATCCTGCTCGGGCAAAACCCAGTAATAAGCATTAACAGAAAATCAAAAACAAAAAACAAAAGGAAAATCACATGATGCCAGAAGACAGCTATCTTGATGAAGACCAAATTCAGATTATTCCAATGTGTTTCTTATTTAGTACTTGTCTGCGTAATTTCCATCTAAATCCCAAGTGTCAATCAATAATAATAGACATCATAAAACATATTTTCAGATGCACTTACCGAAATGTGTGTGCGTATGTGTGTAGGCATCCATGTGCACAGATATGAATTATCTGCGTATACTTGTGTGTGCATATGAATTTCTGGGGTTGTCTATATTGATTTTCTAATACCTACCAGATGATTTCCTAATCAACACTACAATTTAAATGCCAAAATCAAGTCCTAGACCATTCTCATACAACTGAAAGAAAATAATTATATATTATTATTATTATTTTTTTTTATGAATAATGAAGGTGCATATATATATAAAAGAAATATGATCTGTACAATCAGAAACTATACCATACTCTATCATACTATATCAACAAAACCAAACCCACTAGGCACTACAGAAAGCACCACTCAAGCCCAAGAAAAACAGTCATCTACAACCATTCCCCATCCTCACCGAGCCTTAATACGCCACTTAATAAGCAGTTCAGTTGCGCCGCAAGGGAACTATCCTCTCAAAGTAGTTCCATCTGCCACAAGTGCACTTTGACCCACTCCTCTTGCCATCCCATCTTCCAATATAGATGTGGAAAGACACCATCTATGCCACTCCCTCAATATCTTTGCAGGCCGAATCCCTTGAAACACTGGACTAATAGATACCCATGAGGCTACTGCTACCAATATACTATCAACCATCTGCTCTAGTGGTGACTGAGTATCCTGAAAGATTCTGTTATTACGTTCCATCCACACAAACCAAATAGTAGCATGGAAAAGAGCTCTATACATGACTCTTCCCCTTCTTCCCAACCCCTTAGACTGCCATTGCTCAAAACATGCTATAAGAGAATTATCCAGCACCCAAGACACATCAATCGCCTGAAATAGTCTCATCCAAATGGCTCTCGCAAACCGGCATTGAACAAACAAGTGATCAATGCTCTCTCCTTCATACACATGAAACACACTAGTGGAGATAACACAATCGTCTTCCATCTTCTCTGGATCTGATCAGCCGTATTTATCCGATACAGAAGAGCAGTCCATAAGAAGGCCTTAACCTTAAAAGGTACCCTAGGTTTCCATAGCCTAGACACCGAGAAGGGAACGATGGGATGCAATGAGGATTGATTCACAAAATTGAACACAGGCTTACAAGAATAAGAGCCAGATGGGACTAGGGACCATAATACCTTATCGGATCCAAGAGGGTCAATAATCACATGCTTCAAGCTCTCTATGAGTACAGCAATCTCCTCCATCTCAGGAGGACGAAGGTTACTCCTAAGAGGAACATTCCAGGAAAGTCCATATGGTGACCACAGTAGAATGTCAGCCACACACACACACTAGGATGAGAAACAAGGGAAAATAACCGAGGGAACTGACTGGGTAACACTTGGTTACCCCACCACAGATCATGCCAAAACCTCACAAACGACCCTGACCCGACAATGAACTTGATATGAGGGTAGAAGGAAGGTGATTGTTTCATAATAGCCCTCCATGGGTAGTTCCCAAATAGACAAGCCCTCTGATTGAGGAACCATCCATTATCATGATTGCTATATTTGCTAACAATTACTTGACGCCACAAACTTTCCTTTTCTGTGCTGAAGAGCCACAACCACTTGGCTAATAGGGAAGAATTTCTAGATGCCACCTTGCCCAAACCTAATCCTCCATGCTCACTACCCAAACACACCTTGTCCCATCCCACTAGATGCATCTTCCTTGCGCCCCCTCCCTCCAACATAAAGTCCCTTTACACTAGTTCCAGAGATGAAAACGGCTCCAAGTTGTTTTCTACAAGACAATTTATGGTAACAATGACAACAATGGAAATTCAAGCTTCATAAATCCCCTTTTGGACTTGAAACCCTCATGTAGATTGAAAAGAAAACTACTATGGCAACAACATATTCAGAACCTACTTGGCATATAATTTCTGCACAGGCATATAGCAATATTCAGATTCCATAAAGTATCAACTAACAGGTATGGAATCAAGCTGCATGCAGGAAAGATAATGACAATTACCTGAAACGATCTGCTAATGCATGATTTTAGTTGTTTAGCCCCACCAGCTGATGCAGGCACAACATTGTCACCGAAACCATGACTCTGGCCCTGAAGATAGATGCAGGATATTATTCTTTACCCCAGGGAATGAAAATGCGATTATAGACAGAATAATTGATAGCTTATGAAGGAAGAAGAAACATTAGGGAAGATTAAAAATGACTATAATATGATCTTATACCTCCTCAGCAAATCAATCAACATAATTGGTTTCCATAATTTAAAAGGTTATGGTTGACCATTCACATGCACGAGCTATTGAGTATATCAACAACAAATATGAAGATCTCATATGCAGTATATCCTAACATAATACATGCTCCTGTTTCAAGTTCAAGGAGACACTCACCACCAAAGTTCCACTATAAATTTGATTGTATCTACAATGGTCTGCCTTAAAGAAACAAGGCCAGTAAGATTTATCAATTTAAGTAGATTCATTAGGCTTATTTCTAAATGCTAGTTGGACACATTTCCATACAGAGAATTCATTCATCAGGTCTTCTCACCTTAATACGTTTCCATCATTAGGAAAAGCAAAAATTAATAAGATTTAAGTAAAACCATTTAGATTAGTTGAAGTTATAAACAAAGACAGTAAATTTTGACAGCAACGTGATAGAAAGCATAAAGATAGGCCAGGGATGGCACTGCAAAAGGTATTAAAAATCATCATCAGCATCAACATAAGCCCATTCCCCACCAAAATGGGGTTGGCAACACGAATCTTTTCTCTCCATCCTGTTCTATATAAACATCATACCTTCAGTTAATTCATGTTTATGTAAGCGTTATTTAATGAAATTTTAAGGGCCAGGAAAATTCAAAATTGTTGGAAGATTAATACAATAATACCAATATATAAGAATAAGGGAGATACCAATATTTTAAGGAATTATGTCAGAAAGATCCCATATCGAAGCTATAATTTTACTTAGATAGTTAATAAAAAAGTCTTGGAAAAAAAAAGATTTGCATATGAGTTTTATTGATTTATAAAAAGCATATGATATGGTTCCAAAAAAATTAATGTGGTGGACTTTGTATAAAAAAGATGTACAAATGAAATATATTGATGTAATGAAGAATATGAATTAGGGAGCCTTACTTAAAGTGAAAACTGTTGGCAGTGAGACAACTAATTTCCTAGTTAAGGTAGGTTTGCATCAGGGTCAGCTACTATCCCTTTATTTTTTTCGCTTTAGTTATAGATGAGTTAACAAGAATATTCAAGATGAGGTGCCTTAGGATATCCCTTTATACAAATAATAATATAAATAATGTAATTGTTAAAATTGACAATTAGGATATCCCTTTAAAAAATAAGTTCAACTATCTTGGATCAATGGTACAAAAAGATGGAGAAATTGAAGACGTTGCACATAGAATTAGAGCTGGTAGGTTTAAGTGGATAGCTACTTCTAGAGTGTTGTGTAATAAGCGTGTTCTACTTAAATTAAAGGAAAAGTTTTATAAGGCAACAATTACACCAGCTATGTTGTATGGTGCAAAATGTTGGGGAATCAACATGTGCAAAAGATGAATGTTCTAGGACGAGGATGCTAAGATGGACTCATGTCAAAACTAAAAAAGACAAAATAAGAAATGAAAACATTCAAAAGTGGTTAGGAATAGCATGCATTAGAGATAAAACAAAGGAGAGTGGGTTAAGATGGTTTGATCATATAAAGCAAGGACCTAGAGATGCACCAATAAAAAGGTGCAAGAGTATGCATAATGAAGGGCCTAAGCGAGTAAGAGGAAGAGCTAAAAAGACATAAACAGAGTATATAAAACAAGACTAACAAAAACGTAGATTAACTAAAGATTTGATTTTTTATAGAGCGGGATGGAGAGACAAGATTCATGTTGCCAACCCCACTTTGGTGGGAACTGGCTTATGATGATGATGATGCTTTTTTAGGTCTTGCAAGAGGTACTAAAAATGGGAAAAAAATTATATATATATATACTTAGATAATCACATGCATGCAGACCTTTGGGCAAGTCCAGCAGCTTTTGGGACACTTTGGGTAATGGCACAAATAATGAGGTAAATACTAGTATCAACCAAAGCACTGATACCTGAATACAGTTAAAGAAAACGAAATACAGTACCAACCACATTGTGCAGCTACCATTGCTAAACTTAATTACTCTAAATATGGAGAGCAAAAACTGTCTAAAGTGGGAAACACATATGTTACCAAAGGATTCAATTGTCTAAAGCACAATTAGAAAGTAAACATACAGAATAATCAATCCCCAGAGTCTGTGTATCCCCAAAATATGAATCTAACCAGAGTAAAAAGGTAGGGACTACTAGTTTAAACTATATGAAAGCATATCAACACCTTAGGAGATAAAAGTTAATCCAATCTAGGCTTACCAAACATGCAGACCCCATTTAGTAGGGATAAAGCATTTTGTTATTTTATTGGTTATGCTGGCCAAACTTTATCCCTCATGGCTCCAAATATCATTGATAATAAATGAGATCATTATGGCAGCCTACAGAAATTTTGAAAGAACAGATTTTTGACTGGTATGTATTGATTAGTTTCTCAATAACAATAGGGGGATGATCAAAGTAATGCGTATGGGAGTGACTGCTTTCTTCCTCCATCTTTTTCTTCCTTTTTTCTCTCCTTTTGATGATCTTTTATTGCCATTTATAAAAGAGGTTGAGACAGGGGGCTTCAAGATGTGTGATTGCAAAACAGATACCACCTATTACAAACCTTATGGAAAAAATCAATATGTATAAAGTAATACGTATGGGAATAACTGATTTCTTCCTCCATCTTTTTCTTCTTTTTTGCTCTCCTTTTGATGATCTTTTATTTCCATTTATAAAAGAGGTTGAGACAGGGGCTTCAAGATGCGAAATAATGACCCATAAAATATAGTGCAAAACTGATACCACCTATTACAAACCCTACGGAAAAAATCAATATGAGTATCAGCTTTTAACAATCTAATAGACATATTTCATTTCTGAAATTTACCAAGTCATTCAATAGTTTCTGCTCACAAGAGAATAGTAAAATTGAATCTCTAAGATTATTTGATCAGGCTGACATATAAAATTTCAAGCAGGAACATGGCGGATCTTGATTCTGCTCCAAAAGCAAGACATGTACAAATCTAGTGCCCAAGTCCCTTAATAGGTTCTTAACTTCACCTCAACAAAATCACTAAACCCAATAGGAGAAAAAAGGGGGGAAGGGGGATCAGCTTCCAAAGACGTTGGGTAACTTCTATAGCTAATTGTAATATTTTAGTATATAGAAAACAAAATTTCAGCTAGTCATGGATATTGTAAATAATATCCATGCAATACGGGTGAAAGAGCAAAGACCAGAACCCTACACTACCCAAACAGAAAACAAATTATTAGATCTAATGTCCGGCAGAAAAAAATTACGCAGAGTCATAAAACCCCACATAATGTCACACATTTATAACTACGTATTACATCATAAGAGCAAAGACGAACCTTTCCCACAGTATCTCCTTTGGCAGTAAGACTTGAATTCTTCCTTAATTCAAACCCAGGAAACAATCAAGGACAGAATGTCCTCCACAGTCCTTAACTTTCTCACCTTCTCTCCTTGGAAAATGAATTTACTTTTGGCCAGCCATACAGGACCAAATATTGCAAAAAAAAGCTGTATGGTACATTAGTTTTCCTTCCCTCCTCAACGTAGGGAAATGCCACTTTTTTGCCAAATTAGGGAGGCTTCTAACGAACACCCACTTCAAACAAATCAGAGCTAGAAGAGAGGACCAGATAAATCCCATAAACTCAAGATGGATGAAAATGTGATCCACAAATTCCCCACTATTCATGCAAAGCATACACACATTCAGAGAGATGGCAATAACTTCCTATGTCTTTGGAGGACATCGAGAGTGTTAATACTACTAAAAATAGCCGTCCACATAAAAGCTTTTTCTTTGAGAGTAACAGGGACTTCCCAAAGAGGAAGGGGGAACGGAAGGTTTTAGGGAGGGAGGGATCACCTTATCATTATTGCTCTTAAGACAACTATTTTTTTTTTATTGGCAAACAGTATGTATATATTAATAATAGAGAAAGAAGAAAACATAGTTTATGGTACACAGACAGTGTACCAAACAGATACAATTCTAGACAGCAAGCCCATCCATAGACAAAACAAGGAAGCCTTGCTCATCCCCTACCTATTCTAGGAAGGACAATTTGACCAAAAATTCTTCATGTTTGATGTCATCCATCGAAATATAAACTGCCAACCAACTTTGGATTAGACTTAAAACCTTTTTCCCCAAGAGTTCGACCTTTGTCTCTGTATTTCTGAAAATTCTTCTGTTTCTTTCTCCCCAAATCACCCACACTATCGCTGCTAGCGTTACAGTCCAAGCCATATTCCTAATAGATTTCCCTTTCATCAGTCCCCATGTCTCCAAGACTGTTCCAAAGCTCCTTGGTTGCACCCAAGGGATCCCGAACTTAGCTATAATCACATTCCATAGCTTCCATACCTCTATGCAATGAACGAGTAGGTGGTCTATATTTTCTTCATCCCTCTTACACATAATGCATCTATTTGGTAGATGCCATCATCTACTCTTAAGATGATTTACCGTTAATATCTTATCAAGAGCTGCCACCCATATGAAGAAAGCCACCTTGCTTGGTAGAAGTTTGGACCAAATCACTTCATTCCCTTTGAAATTACTTCCTGTAAGAGTCATGGACTGAAATGCTGAATTGACTGTAAAGAATCCTAATTTCCCTTTAATCCACTTTCTAACATCTTCCTCCCAGCCTACTTCAATACTATATATGTCCTGCATAAGCTCTTCAAACTTGTCTAATTCCCAATCAAGGAGGTTTCTTCTTAACACTATATTCCACGAGTTTCCAGCTTCAGTTGTAGCAATTAAATCACTAATGGAGGCATTTTTATCCCTGCAAATGTTGTAGATACCCATGTACTTGTCCTTCAACCTCTCATTCTCTCATTTCCATAGGTATTCCCAAAAATGAATCCTCCTTCCATTACCGACCGAAAATCTGCATTCTCTTTCAACTGAGGCGACTAAGTTTGCAATTGGTTTCCATAACTCGTTCCGATGGAAGAATTGGATTGGGACGAATACTAGCCCCCATTCGATGAACCATACTTGAAGTGAATCACCTTCCTCCATAAGTTGTCCTGTTCTATCCCATATCTCCACACCCAATTCTGTAAGAGAGCTTTATTAAAAGTGACAAGGGTCTCAACCCAAGGCCCCCTTCCTTTTTGACTTGCATACAGATTTCCAACTTACCAAGTGGTATTTGGCCTCACCTCTCGGTCCTTCCCACAAAAACCTCCTTTGGATTTGTTCCAACCACTTTGCTACTGAGATAGGGATCTTTAGGATAGACATATGAAAGGCAGGGATGCTTGCCAATAGACTCTTCAACAGAGTTAACTTACCACCTTTGGATAGAACATTACTCTTCCATGAAGATAGTCGCCTCTCCATTCTTTCCACTATAGGGTTCCATACCGTAATCTTCTTGTACCTTGCCCCTAGAGGGATGCCGAGGTAGGAAGTTGGGAGTGTGCCTATTGAGCAACCCAAAGAATGGCCAAGGTAGGATATGTTATCCACCTCACCAATAGCATACATCTCGCTCTTTGCCAAATTTACCTTCAATCCAGAGCACGCTTGAAAGCTTATAAGAACTCCTTTTAACCACAGAAAACTATGAAGGGATGGATCACAAAAAGTCAAAATGTCATCTGCAAAGAGGAGGTGATTTATAGATAGGGATTCACCAAAAGATACTCCATCCAACACTCCAATTGCCGAAGCTCTATTCATCAATCTATTAAAAGCTTCCATTACCACCGTGAAAAGAAAAGGGGATAGGGGGTCTCCTTGGCGAAGACCTTTATGGCTACTAAAGCAACCGGCTGCTGCTCCATTTACCATCACCGAAATCGGAACAGTTGATATGCAAAACGAAATCCATCTCCTCCACTTTTCTCCAAAACCCATACGTCGTAACATGTAAATAAGGAAGTTCCAATGAACATTATCGTAGGCCTTCTAGAGATCAAACTTACACATAATCTTATTTCTTCCCTCCCTTATGCATGAGTCGATACATTCGCTAGCGATGAGCACTCCATCTTGTAACTGTCGGCCCCCAACAAAAGCTCCTTGAGTTTGTGAGATTAGGGGCTGTAGTGCCAATTTTAGTCTATTAGCTAGTGCCTTCGTTATTATCTTGTACACACTAGATACGAGGCTGATCGGTCTATACTCCTTCAACTTGATTGTTCCTTCCTTCTTGGGTATAAGTACCATGAAAGTAGCATTCATACTTTGCTCAAATCTGCCAATCTCATGAAATACCATAAGGGTTGCCATAAGATCATCTTTGATGATGTGCCAACATGATTTAAAGTTTGCCAATGTAAACCCGCCCGGCCCCGGTGCCTTATCACCATTCAATTGATCAATTGCTCCTTTAACCTCCTCTTCTGAAAAATGACATTCCAATCTATCTCTTTCTTCAGCCGATAGCATCGAAAATTCTAACCCAACAACTGTAGGCCTTAGGTGGTTCTCTTCCTTGTTTAGGCTGGAGTAATAATCTGAAATCTTTGATCTAATAGTTTCTTCCCCTTCAAAAACTTGACCATCGATCTCAGCCTTTGATAGAGAGCTTGACCGACATCTTGTGTTTGCCATCCTTTGAAAAAATTTAATGTTCTTGTCTCCTGCCTTCAACCATAGGACTCTTGATTTTTGCCTCCAACTCATCTCTTGTAAAGCAGCCCATTTTCTAAGGTCTATCTTTAGTCTCTCCCTCATTACCCAGGCTTGAGTATTTAGTTGCTCTTTGTCTTCTTTTTCATCAAACTCCTTTATTTGGTTCATAAGATTTGACATGTGCTCATCTACATTTCCAAATACCTCCCGATTCCACTTCTTTAGGATTGCTTTCATCATCTTAAGTTTCTGACTTAGCTCATAACTAGGTTTACCAGCCACCTTCAAATCACCCCACCACCCTTCCACCTTTGTAATAAAATCCGGAACTTGTAGCCACACATATTTTCAAAGCGGAAGGGAGCAGCTCTTCTAATCTGATCCTCGCATCTGAGAATAAGAGGCACATGGTCCGAAGTGGGTCTCGGTAAGGCTTCCACAACCATCTTGTGTAACAACGCCTCCCATTCAAGTGACACCAAGAACCTATCAATCTTGGAAGCGGACTTGATATTAGACCATGTGAATTCTGCACCACTGATAGGCACATCTATCAATGCACTCCTGTGGATAAAGTCTGAGAACCCTTGCATTGCTGCAGATATGTGATTGCAGCCCCTTCTTTCAGACGGAAACCTGATTATATTAAAGTCCCCCCTATACACCACGGATAATGGCAACCTCTACGAACTTCTTCCAACTCCTCCCAAACCTTATGCGTCAACGCTGCAGTGTTTGGGCCATAAATACCACTTACTAGAACTGGAGTTGAAAATCTGGCATCGGTTAGGATAGCTGAGACTGCGTATTGGTTAATTCATGAACGATTCAGCTTTATAATATTGCTTTTCCATGCCACAATAACTCCTCCTGCACTTCCTTTAGACGGTAAAGCCAACCACTACACTTGGGTAAAGTCCCATATGTCTCTCATAATCCTGCCATCCACCATTTCTAATTTTGACTCCTTGAGAATCACTATATCAGGTTTCCAAATTCTTAGAGCTGACTTCACTACATCCCTTTTATCCCTTGCATTTAAGTCTCCAACATTCCAAGATAGTATGTTTACCTTCATAAAGATTATCTGAGACCCTCCTGACACCTTTGTATCAAACTCCTAGGTTCAGCTGATCTGATTGCTTCCAGGTACAGCTGACCTGGTTGCATCCTTAATAGACCAAGACAGTTTTTGGAGCTCCTTTGCCACTTTCCTATTTGATTCATTCTCCTTCTCTTGTTGAGCCTCAATAGCAGTAAATAGAGCCAGCACCTCCAATTCGAATCCTTCAAAAGATACCCCCAGAACCTTGCTCATCTCCGTCACCTTGCACAACAACCTATTGGATTGAACAGCTTCATCTATGCAGGCATCAGTAATAGGTTCCTCCTCCTCGTTGAAAGCTACCATTCTATTATCTACAGCTTCTTCTATGCAGGCATCGTTAACAGGATCCTCTTCCTCGATGAATGTTACTATTCTGTTATCTACATTGCTGCCGAAACCTACTGTTCTGTTGTCTACAGCTTCCTCAGCCTGAGAATGCACCCCCGCTACCAGCAATAGTATCTGATCTTCAGCAATGGAGAGTTTGCGACCGCTGCTAGAGGAGGCCTCTTCGAACTGCATCTCCTTTTGTAAACTAACAACAGGAGAAAGCTGTTTAGAGTGACTAGACTCAACAGGCTTCGGAGAAACAGGGGGAGAAAACAGAGACCGCCCATTAAAGGAAAGGGACCAGCAGCAAACATCAGGGAGGGTTCACTTTATCATTATTGCTCTTAAGCCCTCTCCCCCTGATGTTTGCTGCTGGTCCCTTTCCTCTAATGGGCTCTTTCCTCTAAATCATTCTTCTAATAGTTGTCTTAAGAGCAATAATGTTAAGGTGATCCCTCCCTCGCTCCCTCCCTCTCTCTCTCTCTCTCTCCCCCTCTCGCTAAAGTTTCTCTTTCTTTCATATGTTTCTTTTTTCTACAGAATCCAGTGGTTTCAATGGTACACAGCAAGTGCTGTCTAAATCCCTCGCATTTCAACCGGCACAAGTGATAGGCTAAACACTTGTGCCAACTGAAATAAGGGGTTCTAAACCCTCTAACAGAATCCATCAAAACCGGCAAAATTTCACCAGCATGGAATTCATTGGATGTAATGATGATGCTAGTTACTATAATTTTCACTTGCCATACAGCCCATACCTACACGCGATATACTCTCAAAGAATAACCTGAAGAACAATGTTAGACCAAATTTCCTAAGTATAATGACAAAAATAGAAGTGCACAAGACAATGTAATCTACTTCATAGGCACTCTTAGCATCTACACCACAAAAACGAACTTACAACTCTAGAAGTTCTCAGCATCTCTCTTTTACAAAGCATAATCCTGGTACTCTAACCCAAAGCCCAACTCCACTCACAATTGAGAGGATATATTAGAAGGATTCTGATAGGCCCCAAATCAGATGTACTTATTTCAGAAAGAATAAGAGAAGCCCAAGGGTATAATGGGGTTTTCTGCTCAGGGGTATAATGGGGTTTTTGTTAGTAGCCTAGTAAGTGAGGAATAAAAGGAAGGGCGGGAAATTGGGTTAGGTATTCAGGCAGTGGTTCTGTCGTGAATCCTCTAAGTTGGGAGAGAACAAAGGCTCTCAAAATCCTCCTCAGTCTAAATTCTTCTTCTTCATTCATTCTTTCAATCTCAATACAGATCTATAGCACTGATCCATTGACAGTGCTCACCATTCTTCTTAATTCTTTTCTTAATTCATAAAATTCTTGCACTATTTTCTGGATCTTATCATCTTCGGTATCGGAGCATCTCGATCAGCTGGGAATGGCAACGAGGATGGAACAACTCGAATCGACAGTTTCTGGAGTGTCGTCGAGAGTACCTGCGAAGGATTCAGCAATTTCGGAGTTGAAGAACCAAATGAAGGGCGTTGTTGAGAAGATGGAAGAAAGTAACAACGGCATCGCGCATCTTCATCAGAAATTTGAGGAGGTTTGAAGTGCAATGATGCAAACTCAACATGGTAAGCAGCCTATCACTGGCAAGAATAGTGAGATCAAATCAACAATAGGCAGCCCAGGGAATATTCACGCTTCTAACACGGCTGGAGCAATGTCAATTGAGAAAATGGAAACCAATGTTCTGAATAGTAGTCATCGGAAGCTAGATCTACCTGTATTTAATGGAATAGATCCAAATTCTTGGATTTTCCGTGCAGAACGATACTTCTCCATGAACCAGTTGACTGATACTAAGTGAGTGGTGGCTGCCAGTGTCTGCATGGAAGGTGTGGCCCTGTCGTGGTTCCAGTTGCAGGACTGCCGCAAGTCGATTCGTAGTTGGGATGGTTTGATGGCATTGCTTCATCAAAGTTTCGAAAACTCTCATAGTGGTTCCCTACATTCTCGATTTCTGGCTATCAAACAGGAAGGATCTATCTACGAGTATCGAGAACAATTTGAGGTGTTGTCGGCTCCCTTGAAGAACTTGGATGTAGAGACATTGGAAGGGGTCTTCCTTAATGGTCTCAACGAAGAAATTCAAGCTGAGATTCTCATGATTAATCCGAAGGGATTGACAGAAATCATGGAGGCTGCTAAACGTGTGGAGAACCGGAATTTGCTCTTGAAGAAGATTCTGACAAAGATAAATCAAGACCGCCGCGGCCTGTGCCTTCCTATCTATCACAGCAAGATCAACGAACGGTATTGTGGACTCCCAATCGACCAGCCCCTGTTGTCGAAAAGAACAGCGGGTCGGAGGCAGAATTACAAGCTAAGCGAGAGAAAGGATTATGTTTCCGATGCGACGAGAAGTATAGCATGGAACATCGTTGTAAAAAAAAATAGTTACAAGTTCTTGTTGTGCATGAGGATGAAGAGCAAGAAGGAGCAATTGAGGAACCAAGGGAGGAAAAGGAAATTATTGGCGAGGAACACCCAGTCGTAGGGGTGGAGTTGTCCTTGAATTTAGTGGCGGGGCTCACATCTCCTAATACAACGAAGATTAAGGGAAATATTTTGGGGCATGAGGTGGTAGTCCTAATTTATTGTGGAGCTACTCACAATTTCATTGCCGTCGATTTGGTGGATCGATTGAGGCTTCCGATTACAGAGACAGCAGGATACGGTGTTCTCATGGGCACTGGAGTGGCTATAAAGGGCACGGGAATCTGTAAGGGAGTGGTGATGCAATTGCAATCTCTTACAATAGTGGAGGATTATTTGCCATTAGAGCTGGGAAGCTTCGATGTAATTCTAGGAATGCAGTGGCTGGCTTCTCTGGGCACCATGCAAATCAATTGGAGGAAGCTCACCATGACAGCACAGATGGGGGACAATGTTATCACATTACAAGGCGATTCCAGCCTTAGTAAATCCTTAGTATCACTGAAATCAATGATCAAGACTATCCACCACAAGGGCCAAAGCATTCTTATCGAGCTGAGTAGCATGGAAGGGGAGTTAAAAGGACCTGTCCAGCAACCTGCGGCTGATGTCCAAACCCTGTTAGAACAGTTTGATCACATATTTCAGGTTCCTAAGGGGCTACCTCCATCACAAGAGAAGGATCACTCAATAGTACTCAAGAATGGCATTGAACCAATTAATGTGAAGCTGTATCGCTACCCTCACAGCCTAAAAACCAAATCAAAAAGTTGATTACTAAGATGCTCACACCAGGAATTATTCAACCAAGTATCAGCCCTTTTTCTAGTCCTATTCTTTTGGTCAAGAAGAAGGACAGAGGGTGGAGGATTTGCATAGACTATCGAGCTATTAACAAGGCTACTGTTCCTAATCGATTCCCAATACCCACTATTGATGAGTTGCTAAATGAACTCAATGTAGCCACTATTTTCTCCAAGTTAGATTTGAAATCGGGTTATCACCAGATAAGAATGAAAGCGGAGGATGTTCCCAAGACAGCGTTTCGAACTCATGAAGTGAGTTCCTTGTGATGCAGTTTGGCCTCACAAACACCCCAACAACATTCCAATCCCTAATGAATACGATCTTCAAGGGACTCTTACGGAAGTGCGTGCTTGTATTCTTCGATGATATTCTAGTTTATAGCAGAACACAAGTTGAACATTTGACACATCTCAACTTGGTGTTAAGCATTTTAGAGGAGAACCATCTCTATACTAATAAAAAAAAGTGTTGTTTTGCTCAAACAACATTGGAGTATTTGGGACATCTAATTTCAAGCAATGGAGTGGCAGCCGACCCTTCAAAGATTGAGGCTATGCTTAACTGGCCAACACCCACCTCCATTAAAGCTCTCCGGGGCTTCCTTGGGTTGATAGATTACTATCGCCGCTTTGTTGCCAATTATGGGAAGATCGTTGAGCCTCTCACACAGCTACTAAGAAGAGACAACTTTCTATGGAGTGCAGATGCTCACACAGCTTTTATCCAGCTTAAAGAAGCCATGACCAAGGTGCCAATATTAGCTCTTCCCAACTTCTCTAAGCCTTTCATCATAGAAACAGACACTTCTGGAGTGGGATTGGATGCTGTGCTGTCTCAGGACCAGCGGCCAATTGCTTTTTTTAGTCAATCTTTGTCGGCTAGGGCACGAATGAAATCAGTTTATGAGAGGGAACTAATGGCCATTGTGTTAGCTATACAAAAATGGCACATTATTTATTGGCCCAGAACTTCATTGTAAGAACGGATCAAAAGAGTTTGAAGTTTCTGTTGGAACAACGCCTAGTCAGTCCAGAACATCAAAAATGGTTAACCAAACTACTTGGGTTCGACTTCAAGATTCAATACAGACCAGACCTAGAAAACAAAGCAGCCGATGCCTTGTCAAGAGTGCACCATTGTGGGGAGATGGTTGTGTTAACAGGACCTCATGTTTTGGACTTAGCAGAATTGGAACATCAGGTTCAGCACGATGATAAGCTCAAAGTAATTAGATCAGCATTGATTGGTGATCCACAGTCCAAACTAGGTTGGACTTTGCTTAATGGACAGCTCTTTTACAGAGGTCGGTTAGTCATTCCATCTAAGTCCAATCTTCTTCCCTCTATTTTGCATGAGTTTCATTGCAATGGTATTGGTGGCCATTCGAGATTTCTCAAGACATATAAAAGGATCGCTGGGGAACTATACTGGGTGGGTATGAAGAATGACATTAAGAAGTATGTCGAGAGTTGTCATATTTTCCAGCATAACAAGTATCTCACCCTTTCTCCAGCCAAAATATTACAACATTTACCAATTCCTACAGCTATACGGGACGATATAACCATGGATTTCATCAAGGGCCTTTTGAAGTCCCAAGGGGTTGATACTATCCTCGTCGTTGTTGATCGGCTCAGCAAATATGGGCATTTCATAGCCCTTAAGCATCCCTTCACAGCCAAGCGAGGGGCCGACTTATTTGTTCAGTATGTCGTGAAGCTTCACAGGTTCCCCCGTTCTATTATTTCGGATCGGGATAAGGTGTTCTTAAGCCACTTCTGGACAAAATTATTTCGCCTACAAGGCAGGGCATTATGAAGGAGTACCACGTATCATCCACAAATCGATGGGTAGTTGGAAGTGGTGAACAGAAGTATTGAGACTTATCTTCGTTGTTTTGCAAATCATCAGCCTACGTCGTGGGCGAGATGGCTCCCTTGGACTGAGTATTGGTACAATACTTCCTTTCATACAACTGCTCACACACCCCCTTTTCGCGTGGTGTATGGTCAAGAACCTCCCCCTTTGATTCGTTTGGGTAATAACTCTTCGAATATGTCTGCCGTAGGCCAACAGTTGCAAGAAAGAGATGCTGTTTTGGATAAATTGAAGCAACAATTGCTTCGTGCACAAGATTACATGAAGAAGTCAGCTGATAAGCAGCGGCAAGACGTTTCTTCTCAGGTGGGGGACTTGGTATATTTGAGGCTGTTTCCATATCGACGCACATCTTTGATGGCAAGAGCTAATGAGAAACTAGCTCCTCGTCTTTTTGGGCCTTATCCGGTGCTCCAGAAAATTGAGAAGATTGCTTACAAATTGGGTCAACCGGCTTCAAGCTCCATTCATCCGGTCTTCTATGTGTCCCAACTGAAACATGCATCATCCAACTCCAAAGTTTTAATTCATGGGAAAGACATGACTGAACAAGAGGTGACATGGGAGCCTTTTGACTTGGTACAGCAGCAAGTTCCAGACTTTCACCTTGAGGACAAGGTGTTTCTTTTAGTGGGGGGTATTGATAGGCCCCCAATCAGATGTACTTATTTCAGAAAGAATAAGAGAAGCCCAAGGGTATAATGGGATTTTCTGCTCAGGGGTATAATGGGGTTTTTGTTAGTAGCCTAGTAAGTGAGGAATAAAAGGAAGGGCGGGAAAATTGGGTTCGGTATTCAGGCAGTGGTTCTGTCGTGAATCCTCTTAGTGAGGAGAGAACAAAGGCTCTCAAAATCCTCCTTAGTCTAAATTCTTCTTCTTCTTTCATTCTTTCAATCTCAATACAGATCTATAGCACTGATCCATTGACAGTGCTCACCATTCTTCTTAATTCATAAAATTCTTGTACTATTTTCTGGGTCTTATCAGATTCCATAGCACCCTTTCTAGTGGAGAAAATAACTACATTGGCGGACCTTACTCAAAAGCAACAGGAGCAAAGAAGGTATGTTCAGGTTTGAGAAAGCGGTTCCTCACCACCACTCTAGACTGTTATAAACCAATTGATAAGGAGAGGGTGGTCCAATTTTGCACAAAGGAAGTTCTAAGCGAATAACGATCCTATGTGGAGAATGATGGAACAAAAATTTTAACAAATGTTAAAACCAATTAGCAAGACTACCTCCTCAATTAACCCCACAAAAGGTAGATGGTTTGATGCTAAACCTAGCATCATATAAGCCATACAGGCTATTTAACGAAGGACAAACAGCCATACAGAACTCGCCACTAGCAAAAATCCAGGAGAACGTTATCCATCACCCAAAATAAGTTGAGCTCTTGTGAGATCAATGGATTGTTGACAATGCCGGCTCACTCCATGTTCACCTGCCAAAGACAACGACATTCAAAATACAGAAGTTCTACCAGATAAGATATCATCCCATTTCAAAATGTCGGATGCCTTGATGAATATTCCATGCATGAGTTGAACCAGGAAAATTAAACCAAGCTATCTTTGTTTACATGGATCCTTTCCCCAAGCATTGTATGCCACTAGCTCAGCCTTCAGATAGAGAAGATTGGCAGCAAGGCACTATGGTAGAAGATCAAGAAACTATCTTGATTAAAACCAAGGTTTGCCATATCGGTTTCAATGTCATTTCCTTGGAGCCCTGTTGTACAGTTTTACCAGAATTCAGACAGCACACTGCTTGTCCGTTTCATTTTCTGTATTCTCATGCCAAAAATTCCCCCAAAAAAAAAAATCCTCAGTGTACGTTGTAACCCCTTTGAACCCACAGAATAGCATGGTTAACTTTTTATGAATATAAGCCACTATCTCTAATAGACTACATTCAAAAATTTATGCTCACAAGGTATTTCCCTATCTATGTTGTAGGACTCATGAAGGATGGTGGCACTCTCCTCCTCGATTTACAGCAATAAGTTCAGATATAATGTTGCTGTTTGTGATGTATTTTACAGCATATGATGTAAAATTTCAATAGAAATTAGAAGTTTCAACCTCAATTACTCATCAAAATATACTTAAGAAAAGGGAGAGCATCCAGGTGAGTGGAATGCTACTATTTTTTAATGTAACGCCTTTAAAAACACAAATATACATAAACAGCAAAATGAAGCATATAAATGTCCCTCTAAATTAAATGAGATGAAAAATTATGACACTTCAATAAATATTCAGGCGAACAATTATACTTCTTCATGCAGTTGAATAATACACTACCAAATTGTCTCGAGCATCTTCAAACAGAGATGAGTAATAAGCTGGATCATAAATAGAGCCTCCTAAAAGGTCATCAGATTCAGGATTCTCCCTAACTAGCGCAGGTGGTGCTGGATTCAAAAAACTATTTCTTAAATCGAAATCTGCTTCTCGAGAGACTGTATTGTCTATATATGAGACTCCCAATCTGTACATCTGAATCCATGCTAACGAAGACACCAATCTCACACAAAAACCCACAATTTGCATAGATAGAAGAAGCCTCAGTGAAAAGGTAAAAAAGGTTCCATACTTCTCAGCAGAAATGGTCCTGTGAATACAACATAAAGATCATATTTGGACAATGAAAGAAAATTAAAAGAACAGTGATAAAATAACTAAGAGCTACAGTATCTCAGTGAAATTAGAATATATGCAGAGCACAATAGAATACTCAACAAATAAAAATTCTTTGCTCCAATTATACATGTTGTCCATGGTGTATCGGTGGTGATTTCAATCTTATTAGATTCCGTAATGAAAATGAGATGGCAGTACAAGAAGTGAGACGTCTTGCGGGAATCATTGACCATTGCAATCTCATGATTCTGATAAAGGCTCAATTCACATAATCAAGCATGTGATAGAATCCAATTTTGCAGTCAATTAGGCAGATTTTTGGTTAATACGGATTGGAAAGAACATTTATAACCTTGTGTAAGAAGCTTTGGCTAACTTAACATCAGATCATTGTTATTATACTCAGTTGTGATAAAGGATGGGTCCTAGACCCATTTCATTCTAAGAACAGTGTTAGACACACTACGTATGTGAAATTCAAAGATAAGGTAATAAAATTCTGGGAGAAACAGTTCAGGAGTTGTCTAAGACATTAAAAAACAAAATCTTTGAGATGGATCAAAGACCTTAAGAAGCATCATAAATTCATTTTTTTTAATAAAATTCTGAAAGAAATAAAACAGATCAGTAAGAAATTGATAAACTAGATAAACTGAGGAAATTACCTTAGAAGAGACATAGTGGAGTAAGAGAGTGGACATAATAGGTAATCTATAAATGCTCTCAAGGAAACGAGACCATTTGGAGGCAAAATCAAGAGTTAAATGGCTGAAGAAAATAAATACAATACTGTTGCCATATGATGGCAAATGAGAAGCAAAGAATAAATTTGATATATGAACTAATGGATAGGGAGAACATAATTGAAGAACTTAACAAGATATAGGAGGTAATTGTGGAGTTTTATGAGGATTTTTTAAGTCCATTTCAGAATTAAAAGTCAGAAATATGGTTATAAGGTTAGTGACTAAGGATAGGCATTCGTTGAAGACAATTTTTGGCAGATATACTAGGGAAATGCCTTTTTTTTATGAATAATGATTATTGTATTAAGTCAAGGAAACAATGTACACAGTCGGGGTGGACATGATGGACTTAATCGCATGTCAAAAAGCCACCTAACTCAAGAAATTGTAGGACATCACAAAGAACTTACTAATCTAATCTGGTAATCATAATACACCAGTGAACAAAAACAAAGATGTACCCAAGACACCACAACTCTCCACTAACACAATGGCACCTTTGCCAACTCCCTTGATGGAAGCCCAACGTATAACTTGTCTCTAGAAGTCCCAAGCTTGGCGAGCGGATCTGCAACTGAATTGGCCTCGTACCAAATTACGAAACAATGTACCCTAATGATGTGTTAACTGAGGCAAAGAAGGCCTCGTATCAAGCCTCTGTTCAAGCATCTCTACAGTCGGAGTACAAGAGGAGGGTGTCTAAGAGATGTGGCTTTCTGGGGTGTAGTACATCCAAAAGAGATATTGGAATATCAGGGCATGGGGTCAAGGGTATAGATCAACCTTGGTAGAGGCGTTCCAAGTTCACACATCATGAAGATGACTGATTGTCCAACAGAACCCTCTTTGTATCGTTCATCAGATTCCAAGCACAATAGACTGAAAAAGTCTGGACCAAGGGTTCAATCAAAAAAAAGATGGGGAAGTACATATCAAAATTCTTTATATTCAATCATATTCCAACAAATGCAGCATTGTCTCCACGTTTTAAGAATATGGTTGATGTGATTCAAGAATCAAGTGTTGGAGTGGTATCCCCTACTCTTAGAGGACTAAATATATGGACTTGTTGGGTTATGTGTGTGATAAATGGATTTATATAAATGCTAAATAAAAGATCCACCAATCTTTAAATAAGATTGTATATTCAGATAATTCATGTTAAAGTTGGACTTAAAATACCAGCCGGTGATTTTGTAAAAATATTTTTAGTATTTATATTATATAAATTGTTTTTGAAATAGTTTTTGGAACTCCAACTGATATGTGAATTAAGATTGATTAATTACATGATTTAGGGATTTATTCAATAATGAGATTCCAATCCTAATATATCATATAGAATGTAGTATGGTGGAGGGATAAATTTGTAAATAATTGTATGTAAACAGGATTTCGTTTTAAATATCAAATTCTCGCAGGTTTAATTGCAATGTGTTGATGGGCATTGTTGCAATTTCATAGAAGCCCAAAATTCATTTAAGTGAATTTACGAGACCCTGTTAAAAGATAATTTTTCAAGTTAATCCTACGGTCGAGAATTGAGATCCCTGAGAATCCCACGCAGATCACTCTTAGGGTTTACATGTGAATATAAGGCCAAATATGACCATCAATTAGAACTTTTTGAGAAAATCACTATCGTAAAGATTTCGGGAACCCTAGCACAAGAGTAACCATGGATTCTTCAAGAGGCAGAACACTTGGGTTGCTTTATTCTGCACAAATCACAAAAACTTTCATTGGTATCGAAGTCAGGTTTAATCTGATATGTCTTTCCTAAATATTAAATTATTTTTCACGCATCATGATTTGTCATTTTCTCACTAGTATCGGAGACGAAGCATCTTAATGCTCTTTCCAATTTGGTTTTCAACCTCATTACGGAATTCTTTGAACTTTTCAAAGGATTAACTTTTATGTTTCATCAAGTATGAATAATCATACATGGAATAGTCATCAATAAAAGTAATGACTCAGTGTGCACCAGTTCTAACAACTTAGTAGCTCTAGTTCTCTTTGCTTTAAAAGAGTTCTTGGTCATATTGTCTCACAAACTGAATAGGACTCTACCCTCAAAAGGTTGAGAGGTCCATCCCTTGCTAATCTGTTGATCCTATCAAGATTAGCATGACCAAGCCTTAGGTGCCACAAATAAGTGTCATTTATATCCCTCTTTCTTTTAACAGAAATCACACGCATTAGCATCATTCTCAACATTACGTAAAGAGTCTACAACATGATTAGATGTAAAAACCATCTATAATCCTACCAGAAGCAATAAATTTATTCTTTAATTTAGTAACTAAACGATTGTCAAATAACAAGGAATAACCACTTAATCCAAGTTTTGAAACAGAAATCAAAGAAAAACTCAAAGAAAAACTTCCAAAAACGGTCTCTGCAACAGTTGCACCCATCCTCATCTTCAGGATTATCTTCTCAACACTTAGCTTTCTGGTCTCCTTGAACTCATGCAACATATTGTATATGTGTGAAGTTGTGCTAGAATCCACACACCAAGTGTTAAATGAACCCTCTATTAAATTACTTTCAATAATGAGCACTAAAAACATACCTTCTAAAAGTTTGTCCTTCTTCAGAGAAGCCAAGTAAATGTGGCAGTTTCTCTCCAATATCCAGGCTTGTGCTAGGGTTCTCGAAATCTATACGATAGTGATTTTCTCAAAAAGTTCTATTTGATAGTCATATCTAACCTTTATAGGCTCATACATGAACCTAAGAGTGATCTCGTAGAATCTTCAACGATCTCAATTCTCGACCATAAGATTAACTTAAGAAACTATTTTTCAACAGGGTCCCATAAATTCACATGAAAATTTAATTTGGGCAACATTGTAGAAAAATCATGCTAATGGTTTATGAACCAGAAGCAGAGATATGCTTATAACAAGTGGCATGAGGCTAATAAGATGGCAAGGTGCTACATGTTAGCTTCCATGACTAATGTCTTATAGAAGCAGTGCGAGGGCATAGATATAGCAGCAGATATCTTACTCCATCTCCAAGAAATGTTCGAGGAGCGGGGTAAAGCTACACATCATTCAGCTATGAAAGAGCTTACGGGAACCAAGATGGTGGAAGGGACCCCAGTTCAGGAACATGTCCTGAAAATGATTTCTCTCATCAATCAATTAGATTCATTGATAGTGAGACTCAAATTGATATGATGTTTGCATCTTTGTCTAGTTCTTTTAATCAGTTTGTAATGAATTTTAATACGAACAGGATAACATCACCTTTGACTGAGCTGCACAATATGTTGATAGCAACAAAGGATTTCATGAAGAAAGAGAAGGGTTCTTTTATGTTGGCTAACCAACATTACCTTCATCAAATTTCAAGCCTAAAGGCAAGAAATTTAAGAAGAAGGAGTCCCGAGGGTCCTCAAGTGATGCTCATAAAGGAAAAGATGTCAAAGGCAAAAACAAGAAGCCCAAAGGAAACTATTTACAGTATGGAAAGCCTAGATATTGAAAGAAAAAATTCCACATTTACCTGGCTTCTCTGAAGAAGGACAAACCTTTAGAAGGTATGTCTTCAGTGCTCATTATTGAAAGTAATTTCATGAAGGCCCATTTAACACTTGGTATGTGCATTCTGGCACAACTTCACACATATGCAATATGTTGCAGGGGTTCAAAGAGACCAGAAAGCTAAGTGATAGGAAGATAATCCTGAAGATGGAGACGGGTGCAACTGTTGCAGCAACCACTTTCGGAAGTTTTTCTTTGAGTTTACTTAGAGATAAGACTTTAATTGTAGAATAATGTCTTTATGTACCAAAAGTACGCAGGAATTTGATTTCTGTTTCAAAATTTGGATTAAGTGGTTATTCCTTGTTATTTGACAATCGTATAGTTGTTAAATTAAAAAATAAATTTATTATTTCTGGTAGGATTATAGATGATCTTTACATCTTAAATCATTTTATAGACTCTTTACATAATGTGAAAAATGATACTAATTCCAATGTGATTTCTCTTGAGAGAAAAAGGGATATAAATCCCACTTATTTGTGGCACCTAAGGCTTAGCCATGCTAATCTTGATAGGATCAACAGATTTTCAAGGGATGAACCTCTCAACCTTTTGAAAGTAAAGCCATACTAAGTTTGTGAGGCAAGATAATCAAGACCCCTTTCAAAGGAAAGGGAACTAAAGCCACTGAGTTATTAGAACTGGTGCACACTAATGTATGTGGTCCTATGAACCACATGGCAAGATTACTTTTATTGATGACTATTCCAGGAATGGTAATCTATACTTAATGAAATACAAAAGTTAATCTTTTGAAAAGCTCAAAGAATTCCATAATGAGGTTGAAACCAAATTGGAAAGAGCACTAAGATGCTCCGCTCCGATACCAATGAGAAAACGACATATTATGATATATATGAAAAATAATTTAATATTCAAGAAAGATAGATCAGATAGAACTTGGCTCCGATACCAATAAAAGTTTCTGTGATTTGTGCAGAATAAAGCAACCCAAGTATTCTGCTTTTTGAAGAATCCATGCTCACTCTAGTGCTAGGGTTCCTGAAATCTCTACTATAGTGATTGTATAAAAAAGTTCTAATTGATAGTCATATCTGGCCTTATATAGGCTCACATGTGAACGTTAAGAGTGATTTGCGCAGAAACTTTAGGGATCTCAATTATCAACCGTAGAACTACCTTGAAAAATTATCTTTTAATAGGGTCCCATAAATTCACTTAATTGAATTTTAGGCTTCTATAAAATTGTAACAATACCCATCAACACATTGCAATTAAACTCGCAAGAATCTAAGATTTAAAATTAAATCCATGTTACATACAATTGTTTACAAATTTATCCCTCCACCATACTACATTTCACATGATCTATTAGGATTGGAATATCATTACTAAATAAATCCCTAAATCATGTAATTAATCAATCTTAATTCACATGCCAGTTGGACTTTCAAAAACTGTTTCGAAAACAATTTATATAATAATATATAATATACATATTAAAAAATATTTTTACAAAATCACCGTCCAATATTTTAAGGCCAACTTTAATATGAAGTAGCTGAATATACAATCTTATTTAAAGATTGGTGGATCTCTTATTTAACATTTATATAAATCCATTTATCACACACAAAACCCAACAAGTCCATATATTTAGTCCTCTAAGAACTATCAAACGTTTGACATAGTCAAAGTATATGTGTACAATAAACGAATACATATAAATCTATCAGCTCAAGGGATAAACAAGTCCTTTGTAATTGAACCACCTTTTTTGCTTCAGTAAATATTCCAAAAGGTGTTCTAAATTTGGTCCTATCAATGCATGTACTCTTACATTGCACCCACTTATTTGCTTAAAGTCTCTACCTTGATGATGGAGTTATCACCATATCTTATAGTGACACAATAAGTGTAGACACATATAATAATACGGTCTAGAACTTTATGGGTTTACAATGAACTGAAAAATCTTTACTCCCCGCTTTTGGTTCATAAACCATTAACATGATTTTTCTACAATGTTGCCCAAAATTAAATTTTCTTGTGAAATCTCATTTAATATAAAATATCCATAATAACATATGTAATGTTTAAAAGAAAAGAATAAAATATTCATTTAATTAGTTTTAGATGGCATATATGTCAAACATGTCTAACACCTACAACCTATGAGATTATGGGGGTCTACTTAGATTCAATGGAGAGAGAGTTGAAGGACTTCATTGACTCACTACGACCTTATTGAGAGCATATTAGGTTCACAATTATGTATGATTTTGGATAGATCTTACTAAACTGTAGGCATGAGCAACGGGCCGTGCCGGCCCGAGCCCGGCACGCCTGTGGCATGCCTGGGCTGGCCCAGGCACGCCACGGGCCTAGGGCCCTGGGGGCACGGCCCGCCAGGGCACGCTGGCCCAAGCGGGCTGGCCCGCGCGCCGGCCCGCGCGCGAGCCCGCTGGGCACGCACGCGCCTGGCCCGCCAGAGAGCTAGCCGTTGGCTAGCTCTCTTTTCCCTCCATACAAGTGGCTTTTAGCCAATTTTATGCCTATTTTACCCCCCCAACAGCCATATAACAACTATATTGGGGGGATATAGTTGTAATTGATGATAAAAAGACCTTTTCTACCCTTCCAACTGCAAAATAACAGTCATATTGAAGGGTAGAGGTAGTAAAAAGCCACTTTTAATTTCTATAAATAGCCACTCCCTTTCCCACTCCAAACCACACCACTTCTACAATCTCCTACTCTCTTCTAATTGATTATCAAATAGTTCTTTGCTCTAATTGTTGTAATTGGAAATTGGTGATACTCGATCTCTTCTAATTGTTCAAGCATCAAAAGTGGGAAATTGGACTCTGGAGGTTGAAGGCTTCAATTGCAAAGTTCAAGATTCATTCTAAAGAGGTATTCTTCTATTTAATTTTCTGATTTTAAAATTAGTATAAATATTATTATTATAAGTAAGTCTCTCCTTCTACCTTTCTTATAAATTAATATCACCAAATAGTTATTATAATATTATTTATTAAGAATTTTTTTTTTCAAAAAATTTGATAATGGACCCTAGGTATCCTATGTTTTTTGACACTGAAGAAAGGGAATATCTTAGACCCCTTTCTGACCCAGTATTTTCTGATGATATAACCCAACCCCAATATAATGACCCTCCCATCCAAGGTCTTGAAACAGAATTACCTTCACAGGATATGGGATCGTCTTCCCTACCACCTAGGAACACCAAGAGGAGTAAAACCTCCGGTGTTTGGCTCAATTTTACCATTGAAAGTGTAGGGAGTGAAGAGAAGGCAGTGTGTAACAATTGCAAAAAACATTTTAGTTGTAAAGGCAAAGGTGGTACAGGCCACTTGAACCGGCATTTGCAAAAATGCCTTCCAAAACATGGCCAAATTGACCCTAGGCAAACCCAAATTTCTACTAGTAGTGTTGCTATGAGTAATTTTATTTTTAATCAAGAAGAAACTAGGCTTGAAATAGTAAAGTGGGTAATTCAAGAAGAATTACCCTTTAGATTAATAGATTCTAAAAGATTTAACCGTTTAATAACTAAATATTTAGCACCACAATTTAAACCTTTTTCACGCCACACTTTAAGAAAAGATGCAATAAAATTATATGGAAAAATGAAAACTGCATTAATAGAAACTTTGTCAAATAGTACTTTTAAGATAGCTTTAACCTCAGATGTTTGGACAAGTAGACAACAAATAAGCTATTTAGCTATAACTGCACATTATATTGATGAAAATTGGAATATGGAAAAAAGAATAATAACTTTTGAACCACTAGATGCTAGCCATACTGGAATGAATATATCAAATGCTATAAGTAGAAATCTAAGAAGTTATAAAATACACAATAAAATAATGGCTCTAGCACTTGATAATGCAAGTGCTAATAATGTTGCAGTAGGAATATTAAGACAACAATTAAATTTAAATATAGATGGAAGTTTATTTCATGTTAGGTGTGCTTGTCATATCCTTAATTTAGTCGTGCAAGATGGATTAAAAATTGTTCAACACCATTTAATAAATATTAGAGATGCAGTAAGATTTATAAAACAATCTAGCACAACCGCTAGAGAATTTAAATATTATTGTGAAACTTTAGGAAAACAATATAAAAAAATTACCTTAGATGTTGAACATAGGTGGAATTCAACATATTTAATGCTAGAAGCTGCACTAGGATTAAAACAAGAAATTACAATATTTTATAAAAGTAAAATGCCTGTATGTGACTTAGAAGATCTTGATTGGCAAATAGCCAAAATTTTAAGAGATTTTTTAAAAGTTTTTATGATGCAACAAGATATTTATCAGTAGTTTATTACCCAACATCTTCAAGTATTATAACTTGTTTATATCAAATAAGTATTTGTTTTAAACAATATAGAGATGTACCCATTGCTAAGGAAATTATCCCTGCAATGGAAATTAAATTTTTAAAATATTGGCAAGAAATGCCTAATTTATATTGTTTAGCTACTACAATGGACCCTAGGATTAAATTAGGAGTTGAAGACTTAATAGATGGAATAAATGAAAATATGAATTCTACTTTTCAAATAGATATACGTAAAATAAGAAATCTATTAGAAAGACTTTTTTGTGAATACGATACTAGTAGTAGCATACAAAGTCATACGCGAACCCAACAAACACTACCAGATAATTCCCCTTGGAATTTTTTAAGTGGGAGAAGAAAGGGAAAACAACCAGCTTCTAGTAGTGGGGGATCATCTGAATTAATGATTTTTTTAGAAAGCCCCCCAATGAGTTTTAATACTATAGAAGAGCATAATGCTTTTAACATTTTGACATGGTGGAAGCAAAATCAGGTTAATTATCCTGTGCTTTCCGCCATGGCACGTGATCTACTAACGGTTCCGGTGTCCACAGTTGCATCGGAATCAGCTTTTAGTGCAGGTGGACGAACCGTGGATGATTACAGGAGCAGATTAACGCCGGAGATGGTGCAAGCATGTGTTAGTCTTACAGATTGGTTAAGGGCAGAACTGAGAGAACAAGAATATGAAGATGATCAACTTGCTGGAGACTTTGATGATTTGAATATTGATTTTAGTCAACTAGAGTAGTCTAAGTTTTGTTATAATTTTTGTAATCAAAGTATAGGAATTGTACTTTCTCTTTTTTTTTTGTTTCTTTTAAACTGCAAATGATAGATAGATGAGTGGGTGCCAACCTAGTTGGGATGTGCTTATACTATAGTGATGCAGTATTATTTGTTCAAGTAATTATGTAATTTTTGCAAAGTTGTAAGTGTACTTGTGCTAATTAATGAATTTATATTTTTTTGAGCAAAATTTATCTCAATATGTGTAAAACAATTTTGTGAATAATAAAAGTATTTTACAGAAATTTTTTGGGATTTTTTGGGATTTTTAAAAATAAATTAAATTAATTGGCCCGCCGGCCCGGCGGGCTAGGCCCGGCACGGCACGCCTGCTGGGGCGTGCCGTGCCGGGCTTGGGTATTACCCAAACGGGCCTGGCGTGCCGTGGCCCGCCAGGCCCGCGGCACGGCAGTCCCGCCGCCCATCCCTACTAAACTGTCTATCATCAACTTCATGGTATATTACAAAGGTAAGGCTATATTTGTGAAATCAATAAACACATCTGGATAAGATTAAGGATTTGAGATTAATTGCTAGTTTACTTGAAGATGTGGTAGATGAGGTCGGTAAATAGCACGTGGTTTAAATCATCACAGATAATGGCAATGCATTTAAGAAGACTAACCAAAAGTTACATGAGAAGTATGCCCTCTATTGGACCCCTTGTACAGCCCATTATATCGACTTGATCTTGAAGTCAATTAAACAGTGTAGTTAGCATGCTACAGGATGCATGGGCACTCAGACCGCTTTAGAAATGAGTATCATATTAAGGCCAATTGTTTTTGTATGAAAAATCACAATTTAATATTGTCTTTCAATACTAGCCCTTTTCAAACATTGTCATTTGGCATTTACCAATTGATACTGTTTAGAGACGCACTTAGCTCATTTGAGTCGACCATGACTATCGTATTGAGGACAGCAATGATGTTGCATAAGTAACTTTATGTGCATATATTTGTCTATTTTAGTTTATTCTATTTCTTCAAACATTAATATTTCATTTAAAATTCTAAGGGAATGGTGAGCGATACATGGAGTTGATGCCCTTGCAATGAGGAAGATAAATGCTAGGGTCCTTGCTCAAATAGCATCTTCTTTTGCATGTGAGTAGAATTGAAGCACATTTTCTTTCCTACATATGAAGCAAAGGAGCAAATTAGCATATGAAAGGTTGTACAAACTAGTGTTGGTTAAGGACAAGACATATAGAGATTGAGCCTCGCAGTATCATTGTGAAGGATCCCCCAACGTTCTATTTAGTAATGAGGTTAATGACAAGGATCCTTTCACATATTGGGTTAGGTGTGGTGAGATGGACCAGGCAGGTGGGACCAAGCCCAATTATTTTTAGTGTTGCAGCAATGAGGGGCAGAGACGCCGATATTGTGATAGAGGAGAAAAGGAAGAGAATAGTTTCGACTCGTTTCATTGAGCGATAAGAGTTGTTCCTTCCCTGGTTTTAGTAACAGCAGTGTCAGCCCCAGCCACAAACCTACGCCGAAGGTGACATGATCCTGATACATCAGAGGAGGAAGATGACATAAAGGAGCATAACTCAAAGCTAGAGAATGATGATGATGGTGGAGATGAAGAAGATCAAGGTTGTGGGAGAGATTATAGTGGTGGCAATAGCAGTAGGACACAGACTTTTCAGAGGATGAATAAAGGGAATGTAAGGCAGTGGGGATAGTGTTTTTGTCATTTCATTCGTATAAATGTATATGAACAAATGTGCATAATAACAAAGATTGTATTAGAAAGGTAGTGGAGTGTACATGACACTAAGGCCAACCAGCATTAAGCTGGGCCAAGAACAAATGCCATATTTTGATTAATGGAAACGACTCATCTTCAAAACGCCTCCTGAATTTGATGTAATTATAAACCTCCAATCTAAGACTATGGTCACTATAAGCTACTTTATAAACCTCACCACCAATTGTCCTCACACTATTTTTATTTCCCTTGTAAAATTGGAAGATTGAGCTCTAATGAAAGAAAGAACTGCTGAAACAAGCAATCTTAGACGGACGAACGATGACAGAATGCTTATATTCATGTATTAATGCTCCCATTTCTCGTAGCCTGAGTTTTATTGACCTGTCCAACACAGCATACAACTTACTCCCTGCTCCCACACCCAAACAACCCATAAGAAAATTAGCTATAAAAAAGAAAAGCAGAAAAAAGGATCAAGAAATATTATTTAAAAATCCATGTATGTAGCAAAATCAATGTGGAGAAAGTTGAAAAACTCACTTTTGCAAAATTTATTGGATAACAGCCTGTAGCAAAATCCATTTATTGCCTTAACACAGACTAAAATAATAATGCACGTGTTCTATAGTATTTTGACTAATCTTACCACGCAAAATAATTATTTCCTTTACAGTTACAGATATGCATCAACTCCTTTTATGGAATCAGCAAGTATTGCATCATTAAAAAATGACATATTATCATGGAACCTTACCCCAACTATGAGCACTACATAACCAATCAAAAGTACACATTCAAAGTTGACTTAGTTTGTGATCAGATAATAATAAGAAACTATCAGTCACAACTTTCAACTGAATGTTTCTTATAATAGTAATTAGTAGGAATATGTCTTTGATTACATCAATTGCTTCGTCCAGGATCCTACGAGTTTACCTACCTAAAAACTCTATCAAACCTTCTTTTCCCTAGCTAAATAAAAAATCTACACAGGATTTTTAGTTTCTCTTGAAACCATTGTCAATCTTGGGGGCAAACACCTCCACCATATGAAGTTATGAACAATATTTCAGAAAAGACAATAGACGAGGGGCAATTGCTCTAACTAGTACTCATTTACTTCTTAAAAAATAAAAAACAATAAAAAGTACGTCAACTAAAAATAATATTTTCATAATTGATGATTCAGATAGGTTTGATGACCAGAAGCCGAAAACTGTGTATGAACAGCAACAACATCTTTGGAAATGCATAGGATACTAATTGACGCACCATAGTTGGTGAGAGAACATAATGAACCAGAAGATATCCAGCACGATTGCACAGAATAGAAGAACAGCATACGTCCGCCCAAGGCTCTGGCTGCTACTCTCAATTGCAACAAGAGCAAACAACGCTATCACCAAATTGATCAGCAACACACCATTGTACAGTGCTCCCAGGGATCCGATCAATGCACAGCCGATCTAAAGCATAAATCCCAAAAACGTCAACAAAGTAGATAAAATATTTCAGATCAAATCATAGAACAATGTACCAAAAGCCAAAGTGTGATCACAATTTGACCAATAATCGTTTTCTCCAACGACTTCCGCTATATACTAATGGAACATAAAAAAGGGCGTAAAGCAAAAACAAAAACAAAACCCTACTTCTGAAATCAAATCCGAATCCAGCCAATTCGTCTATTGAAAATATAATCATGAAGCGCAAGACGGGCAGGATATAAATAAAAATGACAATAAACCCCCGTATGTTGAGAACCAGAGGGGGAAGCATACTTGAATGTAAATGAGAATCACAGCAAATCCTTGAATCTTGTCGTAATCCCTTAACCAAGATTGAACCCGAGTTCGTAGTGAAGAACAGGGCATCATAAATTGGAGAAATTTCGATGCCCTGGGAAGATCAGAACGGATAGAAAAACAAACGGAATAAACAGAAAAAAATACGCATAGAAAACGAAATCCAACTCTTCGGACTACATTGGAATCTGATTTGAAGTGGAAGGAGATCGAAAGAAGAAGCGGCGTTCAGACTGAACAAACGTAAATGTTTCAGCAGCTTTCCAATTCCGGTACATGGCCGAAACTGAAAACCTTCAAATAACGCCTCTCTCCCTCCCTCGCTCCCTTGTTTGTATTAAACTGCACTTTTTTTTTTTAATCACATGGATTTGAAACAGGGTAAAGAGGAATTTAAGAATTTCCTAATAAAAAAAAAAGGGGAATTTAATAATTAAATAAAAAAACTGAAGTTCGTTGCACGGTTTTAGGGGTGTAAGTACCTTGGAATCATAAATTAATATAAAGTATCTATTTATGTGTATGTATATATATATTTTGTTACAAAAAAAACAATGTATATATCTATTTATCTACCTATATATAATGAGAATAAACCTTGTGAAGTGAGTTAAAAATTATACATGACTTCCCTGAAAAGCCCTTACTATTTATTTGTTAAGGCATCATTAATATAGGTTTAAAATAGTTAAAAAATTCTGCTTATTTGTTTAAAATGAGACTGTTGTAAAATTGTTTCCTCGCTCTACGTGCAATATTGCACATGCACCCACTAGGACATGAGAACTACAATATATATAATCTTACAATTTTAATCCATAAAGTATATGTGTGCATTTTAACTTCACATACCTTAGCTACTAAAAACATACTATTTTTCATCCCACCTTTCTCCACACAATTAAATAATATATACGTGTGTGTGTGTGTGCACGGAGAGAAATATTCCTATTTATTGTTGAATAAAAGGAAAAACTGATTATCTTTTCACGTCATTAAAGTTGTTAAAACATATATATATATACATACTGTATATAACAAGAATAAGTCATTTGGGGATCGTGCCAACCATAATGCTTTACTTATGCAAAAAGCTCATCCACATCAATGGTAAGATTCATTAATAAAAGAGATATAATAGTCATATATAACCGCATCTTTAAATTTTCAGCAATTACAAAACTATTTCCTCTTTTTCCTTTCTTCACAGGTGTAATATTGCATGTACACCCTACTAGTCTTTATTATTTATACTATTAATAAATAGAAGAGGGGGGAATATTGTTTAATTTTGGCCCCCCATTTTTTCCCCAAACTCTATCATCTACAAACAAAACAATCTCAAGATATAACTAGGGCTGGCAATGAGTCAGATATATATCCGAATCCGAACCGAAAATTTCAAATTCGGATATAAGATATAGGTCCGTGATTCAAATACAAATTTTGGATCCGACCGAATTCGGATTCGAATTCAAATATGTCAATATCCGATCCAAAATCAACATATACTTTTCATTAAACAATTGGTAAACTTTGTATAAATCATGGTTGAACAATCCTTACTCATGTCCTGCTTTAATATTTATACGGTTCATTAGTTTTAATAGTTAAAATTTGCTTTAATATTTAAACTTGACTTTTGAGTTTTAAGTTCAAATTGGATATAATTCGGATTTCGGTTATTTATTCGATTGCAATTTCGAATTTGGGATACAGTATATAAATTTGATTTCGAATTCGAATTCATTTATAAAAGATCCTTCGGATTTTGGATCAAATTCGGATATTAGATTTTTATTTTCAGATTTGGATCATAGTAAATCCATACCGTATTTGACCCATTGCCAACCCTAGATATAACCATCACAACCAAGCACCTCTCTTTCTACGATTTTAACTATGGACAATTGCAACTCTTTTCTCCCCTACATGTAGTTTTGCGTGCGCACCCTACTCGTGCAACTAAAAATCACTAACTAGTAACTACCATAAAATCATATAATTCAAAAAATCCTCAACCTATTATAATTTAAAGTTATTACAACAAATCTCAAATAAAGAATAAAAAGAGAGTCCTACTATGATAAAATAATATTTTAAAATTGTCCAATTATAAGCAATCGGGGTGCACTGATTAACATGATAGATGCACCAGTGTATAGGACACGTTGCGATTTAGCTGATGGTATAGTACAGGTTCGGTATGATTTAGGTTTGGCACAAAAACTAAACCAATGCCCGACCCGCACTTAACCCGAAGAACCTCGCTCTCTCTCAACAGAGTAAAAGGGCAGGAGAAAGCGCGAAAGAGCCAAAGGTCGAGAGAGACGGAGAGGGAGAGGGAGAGGGCCAGGAGAGGACGTGCCAAAGAAGAAAGGCGAAAGAATAACAGTGGCGAGAGACGATGAAGATCGAAGAGGTTCAATCCACTACGAAGAAGCAGAGAATAGCAACACACACACACATAAAGGGGCTTGGTCTGGAGGTATGCTCCTGTTCACCTTACTCGAAAGTGGAAACTATATTTTCAACCTTTAAGTTTTGAGTAAATGGATCGTCGGCTTCATAAGTTTCTAAAGTTCTTCTTTGCGGCGTCGAAGGGAATCATCGGTGTTTCGGTTTTGAAGGGTTTAGGGTTTATCGTCTGATTCGTGTTTTGGTCACTTTTTCTCATGCGTTTTGTAATTTTCCTGCTTTACTACTCTCTCTCCGTTCTTGAGTTAATTAACATTTGTTATGTAGAGTTTCGCCTTCTGTTGTTTTTGACAATTGGATATCTATATGCACTTCTACTGCACTGCAGTTTCAGAGATGTAGAGAGTTGAGGTTTGGAGTTTAAGATTTAAGTGCCGTCTTTTTATGTACTTATCTGCCGTGTTAATGGTTTCCGTAGAATGTCGCACCTTTTTTTTCCCGATGCTCTATCCTCATTGGGTGCAGATGCTGGGAAACGAGAAATGGCGTTTCTCCGAGTTACAAATATGCGAATTTGTGAATTTATGGCTTAATGTATCGCGGTCTATTTGTTCATCTGCTATGTATGTTGAACGAGTAGAATGTCTTGCTCTTTCCTTCGATAGCCTGTCTCTATTTTTATGTATGTTGAACAAGTAGAATGTCTTGCTCTTTCCTTTGATAGTCTGTCTCTATTTTCGGTCTCGACAATTTGCACAATATTGGAAAAATCAAAATTGTGTTCGGGCATTGATTGTTTCAAAGGTTGGTGGCTCTGATAGTAGGCTCTTTAAAATGCTTGTGTCTATACACATACACACAAAATCATTTTTTTCTGCTAAGCATGCTTCATTTTAATTTCTTTTGACAAACACAACAACTTTGTGGCATGGGTATTTGTCCTAGTCCAATGGAAGGGCAATTCCGATGGCAGCAGGATTTGTAGGTCAGGCGGGTGCTAGAGAAGCAGCTGGTCTTGTGGTTGATATGATACGACAGAAAAAGATGGCTGGCCGGGCACTCCTATTGGCTGGACCACCTGGCACTGGGAAGACTGCTTTAGCCCTTGGAATCTCTCAGGAGCTTGGGAGCAAGGTACTGGATACAACTTTTAACGTTTTATCTCTGGGCTATTACTCTGGTTTAGTTAAAGGGAACTGCTTATTTAATAACGGGGTTTAAAACATCAAATATTTATGTATTAACTGTTCTTTGTGATCAGTGATTTACTCATTATATGTCATTGTGGATGACAGGAGTCTCGTTTAATATCAAAACAATTAGATTTCGAGTTCAAAGCTAAGATGTTATATTGTTATTGTAGTATCACTTCTGGCCTTTTAGTTTTTTAACAAATATTTATTTATTTTTTATAATTTCATAAAAGGTTCCATTCTGTCCGATGGTTGGCTCTGAAGTATATTCATCTGAAGTTAAGAAGACTGAAGTATTGATGGAAAACTTCCGAAGGGCCATTGGTCTACGCATAAAGGAAAATAAGGAGGTCTATGAAGGGGAGGCAAGTTACTATTACTTGTAAAGTTATCTGAAAGTTTATTTTGTCATCACTTTGTTTCTTTATTATTAGGCTTAATCAACTTTATTTAGCCATTGTTTTGTTGCGTCATTCATCTGCTCTTGTTTTAGGTTACTGAACTCTCCCCAGAGGAAACCGAAAGTACGACTGGTGGCTATGGGAAAAGCATTAGTCATGTAATTATTGGGCTAAAAACTGTGAAAGGAACCAAGCAACTTAAGTTGGACCCAACTATTTACGATGCTTTGATTAAGGAGAAGGTATGGAAATTAATTTTTTTTTCTCCTCTCCACGCAGCCAATCTGTTTTTGTTTTCTTACCTTGTGCAATGAGGTCATATATACACAGTTATTGAGATTCAGATTATCATCGAAATCCTTATTTTGATTTTAACATTTTGTGGGAAAAATATTTATGTGATAATGTAATTTTTTATGTTTTCATGTAGTTTTATTGACTAAATTTGTCCCGTAGTGTTTTTTCTTGACATTGGCATGTTCATAGTGTCTAATTTTGACAAGTTAGTTTGTTTTTTGTTGATTTAACATTTGTATGCAAACTGCAGGTAGCTGTTGGTGATGTTATATATATTGAGGCAAATAGTGGAGCAGTTAAACGGGTGGGTAGAAGTGATGCTTTTGCTACAGAATTTGACCTTGAGGCAGAAGAGTATGTTCCACTTCCTAAAGGAGAAGTTCACAAGAAGAAGGAAATAGTTCAGGTTTGTTTCAAATGAAGCAAGAATATTAAATTATGTAAACTGAAAATATTCTGACAATTTTGTTCATTTTATGGTGACAAAGCATGACTTTGGCTCATTTTGTTATGATGTTTGATCATTTGAGATACATATTCACTGTTCATTTGGGATTATACGAATTTGAGGCTAGGAGATCACTCACTTGGGCGCACTTTTGTCCTCTAATCAATTCCATATTCACTTTATGCTTCTTGGTTTATAAATTTTTTGTATGTTATCTCTTTTATTGAATGCCTCAGTTGTCATTTATTGTTTCCTACAAAAGATTTTGCTTCATATTTTGGACAAGTATTTTTATCAACTGAAGCTTATATAATAATAAAACTAGGGTTCTACGGTGAAACTACAATAGATGATTAGATTAATTTATGAGTAGTCAGCCCTGATTATCAGCATAAGTATAGAATAACTAGACCTAATTATATATAGTTTGGTCAAATGTTTTTCCAGCTTGCTGTGTGCTGGCGTGTGATGTTTCTAGGGTTCTTGCTGATGGATTGGGCCAATTTAGCATAAGGAACAGATCTCAATATCAATCACTGTGTTATATACAGATTCTAGAGGGAGTTGGAGTGGATGAACAATGTTGTTTTGCAGTTTAGTTAATTTTGTATTGTGTTGACAATAACTGGGGGACACAATAGGTTAGATTTCTTTTGGTCTTAGAAAGGGCTAAGATTTGAAGGCCTTGGCACATCTATTTAATATTTTAGTATATGATGGTTTCCGGTGGCAATTTGTTGTTGTTGTTGTTATTGGAATTTTTTTTAAAATGGTATTTTTGTTTGTTTTCCCTAATTTTAGGATGTAACTCTTCATGATCTCGATGCTGCAAATGCTCGACCACAAGGGGGACAAGATATATTATCCCTAATGGGCCAGATGATGAAACCAAGGAAGACCGAAATAACCGATAAGCTTCGGCAAGAGATAAACAAGGTTGGGCTCACTTTTTGTTGGTTTGATATTTTGTCTCCTGAACGTGGAACTTTTATTGTCGTTGTAATAATATCGTAAATGATGTCCTGGGATAAGTTGTATAACCTAAGTTCAAACCATGTGGTTAACAGGTTGTGAATCGTTATATTGATGAAGGAGTGGCGGAGCTTGTCCCTGGTGTCTTATTTATTGATGAGGTACAATTTTTTTTAAGCCAGTTGTATTTCCTACATGGCCTAGAACTTGCTCCTTCTATTCCTCTTTTTCTTTTTAAATTTTGGCCAATCCTAATACTCAGGTTCATATGCTGGATGTGGAATGCTTTTCGTACTTGAACCGTGCCTTAGAGAGCTCATTGTCTCCTATTGTAATCTTTGCTACAAACAGGGGAATTTGTAATGTAAGGTAAGGAGCTTTATTTTTTATGCAAAAAAATTGTTAAAAGCCAAGGCTCGGGACTAGAAATATTTTTATAATTCTTGATTTGGCCATATCCAGGAAGAAATATTGTGCGTATATATGACACATTGAAACAGTGCATTTTATGGCCAAGAAATGAAACCCTGACATACTATATGGACCCATGGGGATTTGTGATTTTCCAGGGTTTGGACTGCATATATAGAAAATGCATTATCATAGATATGCTTTTTGTCCTGCCTTTTAATGGTATGCCTCGGACACACACGCGCGTGCGCACAAGCACACCCACATAAACATCTTAAGCTTTTGAGTTGCATCAATGAGCTCTCTCTCATTGATGCCGTATGGCTTTCATTTTGTGTGGTATAACTCTGTTGAATTTAAGGGGGATCAGTACCAACTTCTGCAGGTGCACTCATTTATGATTCTGTTTGCTTTTGAATAAATAGACTAAGCTACCAGTATGTTGAATATTTTTATAAAATATGGGAGTGCTTTTCTACCTCACATTTCTGACACGCCGTCTTAACTGGCATCATTCAAAATGATCTGATAGAACAAGAACTGTGCCACTATCTGCATCATGTTTTATAACCCCATTACTGAATTGCATAAATGCGTATTTTCCCCGTCTGAGTTTCGTAATTTTCTTTTATATATAGTTTGATTTTAATTGTGTATTTTTCTGATGATGCTTTTGTGATGAATACTCTTTGAAAACAATACGTAATTATGATATCCTTGCTGAAGCTAGCTGTACTTGGTTCAATGTATGTTTCCATTAACAGAGGAACGGATATCAGTAGTCCTCATGGCATACCTGTTGACTTGTTGGACCGCCTGGTGATTATACGGACTGAAACATATGGACCTGCTGAGATGATTCAGGTAGATATAATTATTCATATATTTTGATAGGAACAATTATGCTGCATTCTTTTTCTACATTATCATTTTTTTGCTCTTGCTCTGCTTGTTATTTGGCCAGATTTTAGCGATTCGGGCACAGGTTGAAGAACTGGTTATTGATGAAGAAAGTCTTGCATTTCTTGGAGAAATTGGGCAACAGGCATCTTTAAGGTCTGACTTCATTTGATGTTCTAGGATGTCTATTCTAACATTTAATGCCTGGAAATTTCTTTGACATTGCATTCCGTTAGTTTAATTTAATGGCTAATACTTCTAAAGCCATTCTTGACAATTACATGATGCAACTGTGGAACTTGCATATGTGTGTTTGATTTGAATAGCTATTGAGATATTTACTTAGATGCAAGCTCAGCTGAAATTATGTCCGTGATATATGCTTGGTTGTTGCTTAGAGAAAAATTAGCTCACTTGTATTATGACCAACTCTTTGACATACATGGACAACCAAATAATTTGATTGCAATAGCTACTAAATATTACTATAAGTTCCCTTGTAACAGCAAATGCTGCAGTATGGACATAAGAAACACTTTTAATTTAAATTTAGGGTAGAGCTTATATTTTACAGAGTTTTGAAGGACCAAGTTTAGACATACCAATGTATGCTAGGTTATCATTTTTTTTTTAATTCTTTGGATTTTTCTTGTTTATTTATTTTTTCCATTTGTCATGCAGATAAGATGAATTACAGGCCATTGGATTGAAATCCTTGAAGGTTCTATTAGGATGTGCATTTATATTATTATTTATGCAAAAATGTATCTGTTGTCATATAATTGGAACATTAATGTACGTGAACCCATGCGGACACATGAACAGATACATGTTTAACAATTTTAGCCACAAATAATTTTACCTCTGTTGTCAAAAGCGAACGACCCACATCTTATCAGAAGTGACTACATGTCAAATTTTGAATGTGAGAATATTCTATGCAATTATTGGATATGCAGTCCATTTGGGTAGTGGGTTTCAAAAATTTTTTTTATTGCTTACATTTACTTACACAGATTGCTTTATTATTTCATTGTTATGGGAACAGCAGATGTTAAACAAATTGATGTTTGTATCTACAGGCATGCTGTTCAGCTCTTATCACCAGCTAGTGTTGTGGCTAGAATGAATGGTCGAGATAATATTTGCAAGGTTTGTACAATTTTCAATTATCATGTGTTTACATTGCTGGCAGAGATGAAGAGGACTCAATTCTTTATCTGAACTGACTGTTCTTTTCTTAACACGTAGGCGGATCTTGAGGAAGTGAATGCTCTATATCTGGATGCAAAATCTTCGGCAAGGCTTCTTCAGGAACAGCAGGAAAAATACATCTCCTGATCATAGTTCCTGGTTGTCTTGGTTCATGATTTCCCACAAAAATTGAGTTTGCACTCTTGCAAGGGCAAGATAGTGAAAGGAAGGCTCACAGAGGCCATTTACTTCAATTTTGGTCCAGGAAATTGCTGCCCATTTGACCTGCATTCAGAGTACAGGTTTCAAGTGGTTTTGTATGGGATGTTCCAGCTAAGTTATAGTTTGTGGCATCACCATTGAATTTCATAGTAATTATCGAAACGAAGCTTTCATGCACTAATGGTGGGTTGAGGGACTGTATTTCTCTAATGTGTGCTGAGTTCACCAGTTGCGGGATTGAGGGTACTGAATGTGGAAAGAAAAAAAAATTGTGGTTGATACTTTCTTCTAACTTAAAATTGTAAAGCAGCTGGTCATTTTGGATTCAGGTGGATGCATGTAATAAAGGTTCCATTTTAATTAAGCTTCTGATGTGCCAACAGGACCACATGACATGGAGGCAATGTCTTCTTCTGATCCTCAAAAGGTATTCAATGAGCTGCAAGAAGGCAAATGTTTGTTGTCAGAGTATAATTGCATATATCAGAGACTAGGGGAAAGGCATGAACAATGCACATGACAAAAGATTAGTGCAATGTCTTTTTATCCCTTGAAACATTGGAATATTTCATTTGAAACTACTTCATGAGTTTGTAGGTAGTCATCAAGTTAGGCGAATGTAGGTGAAAATAAGTAAGAGATAAAAGTGAATAGAAGTAAAAGTGAAGCCATCGTGAAGACATATTTGGCCTATCCTGTTCAAGCGAAAATACCTTCAAACGTGGATTAGGGTGGCAAATCTCAAATGGGCACAAACCATGGATTGGAAATAATGTGACACTGTAGGAGCCCTTGCTTATCATATAGGATAAATCACTCCCAACTCCTTAGTGGCGAAAGGTTAGGCCTGCTGCTGCTGCTATGATGGAATAAGAATGGCTAATAAGTTACTTGGTATTTCTCACCTTCTGCTAGAAAATGACTCCCAGTCACAGGTCTTAACTGACACTTGTGAGAAGAATATATACTATTGGATACATCAATAACCACTTCTCGATGATTTATGCGTGGGCCTGGGCGTGAGATGGGCTTGGACATTCTTCATAAGCCCAGCTCAAGAAAACAAAGAGAGAGAGAGAGAGTCTATACACACACTATAAAGGAAGCCTTGCATGCCCTAGGAGAAGGCACACTACTTGATCTTATCCGAGCAGGGTTTGGTCGTTCTTCAGCGGAGGGCGGCGGAGAAGGGTGAGAGTGTTGCCCTCGCGTCATCGCGCGGGTTCTTGTACGTTTTTGGTAGCGCTTCTCACTGCTCCTTCGACCCTTCTGCTGTTGCTTTCGGCCTCGCCTGCGATGAAGACTGCCTGCGGTCAGAGCCCCTTTCCGTGGGCGATGATGGTCACGCAGGCTCAATCCTACCAATACAAACCATCCCTCTCTCCCTCTATCTCTCTTTCTTGCACGCACGCGCACACACACACAACGACATCTATACATACTTCATTTTGATTTGATTTTTCACTTTCTTTCTGAGTTCAGGCTTGTTTCTTCAGCTGAACGAGGTAACAGGTGCCTTCTTAGTCCTTGCTGCAAACGCAAAACCTGATGGAAATTTGAGATATCTTCTCTTAACAAAGCCTGCAATAAACATGACGAGGGGTATGTTTGTTCATTCTTTATACTGCATTAAATTTTTCTTCAACGGTTCAACCTTGCTTGAAGTGTTCATTAGGGTTCAAGACATTTGACTTTATTATGCCGTTTTTCATGGATGGGTGATTGTACTCTTCGAATTCTTAAGTGGCTTTATTGATCACATTAGGTTTTAGTATTTTTAAAAGGCGTTTCATTTTATCACATTATGTTTCTTTCGGGAATGCTAATGGGTAGTTACTTTTTTTATAAGGGGATTCATTCATCATAAGGTAATTGTTCATTGGCCTATTAAATGAGCTGAGCATTGCCCAGCTCGGCTCGGTTTTGTAAAGTTTGAGGAAGGCTTGGGCTCAGCTCAGGCTAGTTGAAAATTTTGGGCTCGACCCCAACTCAGACTCGTAAACATTTCTTAGGCTTTAGCATGGCTTGTTAAAGCTTGGCTCAATCTGAATTGTAATAGGGCTATATGAATGCAACCTGTATTAAGTGTAAATCTATATGTCTGACAAAAAAAAAAAAAAAAGAACTAATATAATATAGGAATGAATAATTACACATTATAGCAGTATTTTATTTTTCTAAGCAGTATATGATTATAAATATGCTATGTAGTAAATTAAATGTGTCAAGTTTTAACCAAGCCGCCTGAGCGTGGTTTATGTTTATATTTAAATAATTGAGCTTTTTTTTAAAGCCTAGGCTTGCTTTATAAGCTTAATTACCAAGCTTAAAATAATTGAGCTCGAGCCAAATTGGCTTGGCTCATTGACCTAGACATCTTGTCTTGATTCTTTGGTTCACAATTAGAAAACCCAATAATCATATGGATGCATTGACCCAAATTAAAGGGAGGAAGAAAACCAGTACCATTGTTAATGAAGGTTTCCTTGATGAAATGAACTTGTAAGACTATTGGAAGGGCGCTTGTTCTCTCTCTCCACCCATGCAATGTAACACCTATAAACTTATGACAATTATTACTTATCCAAGCATAAAAGTGAGTGAGGAAAGAGAAGATACAAGGCCATACCATATAGCATACAATTTGACATGATAATGGCTCAAAGTAAGTCTTGTGTCTATTTTAGAGTTGGTTAACTATTATACTACCTACGATCTTTTTCTATGATAAGTTTGAATATTCCAATCTAACAATAAATATCAGAGCTATGGTTGAGATTTATGAAATAATAGAGGATTTGAAAATACTTAGTGGGAGCGAAGTTTTTACATGGGGTTTTTAAAAAAATTTTTTTTTAACATTGTTCAGTTTGTCCATCTAGAAATATTTTAGATAGTTAAAAATTTTTCAAATATGCACGAGGACAATGTTTGAATAATGTACTAGTAAGTGAGATATAAGATTGCTGGGCATATTTGAATGCATAAGCCTAAATTATAGGTTCTAAAGAAATGTAACTGACCATGGTTATTAAAGGAATAACATTGATCATTTTTTAATGAATTTTCGAATATATTAGATTATATAGCTGCCAATTGACTTAAGGATTGATGGCATTAAGATAAAGGATTTATAAGTTTAAGGTATTGAAAATATGAAGTTTTCCACTTTTTGATACTATAATGACCTATATATAAGGTTAGGATGGATTAAAAGTCATTCAATCATTATTAGAAATTCGTACTTGTTTAGTTGAATGGTTGTCGAATTGGTTCAACTGTAAGGAGCTGTGAATTAATTTGGTCTAAAGAAAGGGTTGTTCATTGATATCAATTTTGTTTTGATTGTGAAAGTATGGGTCAGTTCAAAAGATGGTCTTTGCTTTAGATTCATAAACATGGCAAGTAAACACAAAAAAAAAAAAAACACACACACACACACACACACAGAGCACATACAAACGTTGAAAAACTTGGTATTTGCCTGGGCAGATAACGAGTTGACTCGCAGCTGAGTAGAGGCTAAGTCAGGTTGAGACGACCCATACTTGTGTTCTTTATAATGGTAATGAGGAATCCTTAGAAAACTTTTTCAATGTCCATTTTCTGGGGCAATTTGGATCACTGCTATGGGTGGAACTACAGCAAGAGCGGGACCTACAGATTGTTTTCTCCACTGGCTTGATCAATTCTCTAAATTTCAGAAATCTATTTCTTATTAATCTATCTTTGGTGTTCGCACAGGTGTGCAAATGACGGGTGGCTATCTAGAAAACAAGAAACGAATGCATTTTTGAAGGTAAGCAACCAAAATTTGAAGATACAACAAAGTTCTTGGTGAAATTGATCATGGTGTCAAACATGAAAGTTAACTCTGCCAGACAATGCTCCACCCCCTTGCAATATATTACATTGATAGCAGAAGCCGCAGCTGCACTTGTGGGATGGTTACTAGTGTGGAAACAGGGTTGTGCGCATGCTCAGAATGGCATTCCGGGACAATAATTCAGCTGCTTTGAACAAATTCTTCTAACTTGCCATGGAGAATCAGAGGTGTGATTGAAGGTGCATAGTATTTGTGTGTATGTGTGTGTGTATATATATATACTTGGGGAGTGCACGTGTTATGCACATATCAAATTAAAAGAAAAAAGAAGGGCATTTTGGGTATACAGTGTTAGGCAACTAGTAAATCAAGACATGTGGCCTTAATAGAAGGGTGTAGGAGTTAATTTGGTAAAAAAAAAAGAATGAAGGGTATTTTGGGTATGAAATGAGCAAGAAAGGAGGCTTATTTATTTATACTATATTATGTAAAGCCAAGACACTCTTTTCTTGTTGACAGTTCATGCACAAAACTCCCTCTATTTTTTCTTAAATTAACTTTTACATCTATTTATTAACATGTATGACTTACTAACTGCCTAACATTCTATACCCAAAATGCCTTCCCTCTTTTTTGATTTGCTATGCGCATAGCACGTGCTTTTCCCTAGTGATAAACAATTATACACAGACACTTCATGAGGCCAATCAAACGGCAGATCTGTTAGCTAATTTTGTGCTAGACCAGTTCTCTTGTTTATGGATTACCAAACTTCTCTTTTCTTCATGTTCCACTTGTTCATGTGACGGTTTCATTTTAATACAATTATCCGATACTATTACAAAATATTGCTTGTAGTGAAAGGATTTCGGTTTCATGTCCCTAGGTTTGGTGTTCTGGTGAGACTCTAAGTGGATGGTATGCAAGCTGATTTGCTTTTATGAGAAAAACTTGGGCAACCCATCTTGTGGCTTGAAGTTTATTCCTGTGGTTGAGGGCTGACATGCCTTCACTTGTGATATTGTTGGTACTTCTAGTAATTCTTTTCTTTGCTGTAGAACTATAAATATAAAAATACTGGTTTTTTTTTTTTGTGTTTACTGGGTTGTGTGTTGCACATATAGGGTGCTATTCTTTCAAATTTCTGGAAATATGCCAAGTAACATGTGAAATGTTCACCCAGAGTGAGTTCGTGTTCATGATTTAAGTTGATTGTGTTCAGTAAGGAAAGGTTTTTGAATGAAAGATGCAGCCATCATAATTAGAACCTATTTTAGATAAGGGTGTGAGTGCCATTTTTGGTTATTGTTTCCAGTCCATTTCAGCAAAAAGGGGAAAGATTCCCACGAGAGAAACAAGTCAAAATCAGCACTATAAATGATAATTTTGCCTGCATAATGAGCAAAATATGAGGCATTTTTAATTTTGCAACAGCTCTTGAAGAATCAACAACTTGAAAGGGACAATTAAACAGCAGAAGGAAAGAGAATGATTTACCAAAGAGAAGTAAAAATCAAAACTAAGAAGCATTGATCAGCATGTATGCCCAGGGTCCTTAAGCACCATTAAAGAAAAGACAAGTTTGAGTATAAGATTGAAGATGTTAAGGCTCTTAGCTCAATCCAAAACTTGCTAGTTCTTACGATTGAAAATATAGGTTAATCTTATTTATCTGAAAAAGTCTGCTCTCATCACCTAAATTAAACTGACTTGACTCATTGTCAACCCCCCTATAATATTAAGTTATTGGTATCCTTGTGTAAATTTGAGCATATTGGAAGACAGATTTGGGTTGCAGCCTTCTAATCTAAATCCAACTTGAGGAAAACCTGACTCTGTGCTACCCCCAGTTGCATTTGTTTCAATGTAGGTAAGAATATCTTCTACAATTCATGTACATTGTGATTCTCACGTCTCTGAATGCATATGATCAAATTGTACCATGAAACCTTGTTCTATTAGCCAATCCGCGTATCAAGCATCAACAGAACTTCCTTTCCTTCTAAACTTGCCCTTATAAACAAAAAATGCGCGCCTCCTTTTGCTCAAACGAAACTCAAATGCTTGATATAAACATCATTCATATCGATCAATTTACTTATTGTGACTTACATTCTTATGTGATCTATGTTGCCATGAACGAATTATATTTACTTAGTAGGTTTTGAATTGATCCTTGATTGGCATTCTTGTGGATAGGCTAGAATTACGTTGCTCAGTTGGAATTGTTCAAAGCAAACAAGGACTAACAGAGTCCGAACTGTGATGCTCATTGCATAACAATAATTGTCAACATTCTGACCATAATAACAACTTTCACTCTTACTTTTACTTAATCAAAACAAAGATTTACACATCCAGAAAACCATTCTTCTTCACTCACTCGAAAATTTCAACACAAAACACTTTATATCTCTTATCAGAATAACATTCTATTTGGGCGGGTGACAAGCCTTTTCACCCCAGCCAAATTTGCTTCTACCGTAATACAAGGAAGTAAACATATTATGAAACCTTGATGGAGAGGCCCTCTAAAATAACAGAGAGATCCTCTTCCACACTAACCCCAGATGGTTAGTGTGATTTGCAGTGCACCACCAGCTAAGCAACAATACAGTCAGACGAAAATCAATTGGAGCCATTTCCCAAAAAAAAGGGCCCCATATGATATAATCATCATCATCTAAGAATACTAAGGCACTCTGTATCACATATAATCAGTGAAAAGGGAAGCTAAGTCAAATATAAGAAGGCAAGAATTGGAGGGTTGTTTGATTAGTTTTGGGAAGGAAGTGGAGAATTAAAACTGTCCTCCACTGTATGTTTGGCCAAAAGACCAGTTACGAGGTGTAACGTTGTTTGAGACTACTGAGCGTCCATCACTTGTTGTGATCTTGAAGGAGAGGGCTTGACCATTAAGGTTAGTGTTGCTCTGCCAGTTTTGTCCCCAGTTGCGGGACATAGCTTGCCATCCAGTTCCAGAACCTTTTATGGACACAGAGACAACATCACCAGCTCCACCAACATTGGTGATGAGAACAAGGTTGAAGAAAGAGTGACCATTGATGGTGAATCTGATCCCACCGGTCTTCCTGCAAGCAACCCTATAAGAAAAACAGAGGAAAATTAAAACAGGGCATTGGAGGAGATTCAAAATGAATACCAATCTGAGTTGTTTGATAGAATCAAAGAACCCCAGGAAGAAGAAGAAGAAGAAAGGCCTTTGGGTGTATAGTATATTTCTTACCTTCTGTACTGAACAGGGACTATTCCGGCTTTGTATTGAGCTATGCGTTGGAAAACAGGCTGAGAAAGATCAAAGTGCTGAAGGGGAGGGTTACACCACCCTCCTGCATTGTTTGGAAGGGCGGGGTTTGGTGGGCAGAAGTTGGTGGCAGTAACTATGACAGATCCTTGTAGACACCATTTGCCATCGTTGACACATGTGATCTCATAACATGCTCCACAGCTCTTCCCATTGTTGAAGAGTGCAGTACTCAGTGCAGCTGTATTGGTCCCATAACCTTGACTGTAAAGATTTCCATACCCACAAGCTCCTCCTGTAACACCCAAGAGTGAAAGAAAGAATAATCAGGCCAGATGTTGACAAGATATAAATCGTTCTCGGACTTGGTTTGGGATCTTTTAGGTGGTTTTTGTTCTTACCCATTGTACCCGAGGCATCGCCACCTCCATAGAAAGTTGCATGAGCATTAGTCCAGCCACCTCCATATCCGTGAACAGTCTTAACAAAACAGAGAAGGGTTACAAAGGAAAGTTCGAGAAATTCCATTTCCTGCGCAAAAAGAACATAGAAAACCCACATGAGATTTCAGTGTGAAACCTTAAGATAAGCTTGAGAAACTAAGGGAAAAAAAGGGAATAAACATGTAGAATATAATCACAGAAGGTTAGAACTAACACCCCAATTCGCACCAGAAGAAAAAGGAGTGACAGAAGATGGAGAAGATGTGAAGGAATGAAGGTGTATTTATTGATGTGGCTGGAGATAGGAGGAGGAGTCAGGAGTGGGAGAGAAGGATAAAGAAAGGTATAAAAAAAAAGGAGACAAATAGACTTGTGGTCAAAAGAGTATCCTAACAACTAACTGAAAATGAACTGTTAAAATAACAGTCATAAGAAAACTTGGACCTTTTCAATTATCCCCATTTTTCCTGAAATTTTAAATTCTGATCAGTGTTCTTTGACCTATATTTCCAAAACCAAGATAACTTTGGATAACACTATGGCAAAGGAAAATAAACAAGGGTATGTGAGATGCTTGTGAACAATGAGGATGATGCACCCTACTAGCCTTGGAGGGTATATCTATGTCTGCCTCACGAAATTATTGACTTGCACTTCAATTTGTCCACTTGTAATTTAAGAATTATAGTCAGATTGATTAAAGACTGGGGAGAGGTTAAAAAAAAAAGGAGAAGAATTATCTTTTCCTGTTAAATCTGAAGTTGAAACTAGATGATTATACCTGAGCTAATAAAATTGTTCTACCAATCGAAAGGTCAGGATTTCTGAATCAGCCAACACATGTATCTGCATGAAATGTGGTATAGGGAAAATCTCCATTCATGCTTGAAGGAGAATCTTTAGTGGCTCAAATAGATGAAGGATTCTGTATTTTTCTTATATTCTTTTCTCAGAATCTTATCCCATAAGGATAAAACCAGATGCTGGCCTAAAGTTTTCTTGGGTCCATCTGGAAAAACATGAGCTCTCAAAAGATAACCTGAGGTGGATAGCACTCAGGTTGGTGTTTGGGTGAGTATATGTAGTATCTTGGAACTTTTGGTCTGCAATCTTTAGTTCTCTGATGAAATTCTTTTAGTCTTTTTATTTCTATCAGCTTATCATGGTAACTTTCCAAGTCCCACCTTCATGAAAACTGACACCAGCCACCTTCTTTAAGGTCAATTATACTCTTTTTTAAGGTTAAATATTTTTTTAAGAAATATAGAATCTCAGTTCATAGGTCGGCGATAATTAACGATCCTAATGGAAATTATCAATCAGATGTTCAAGCAAGAATCATATTTTAATCTTTATTTTCATGAGAATTTCTGTTTCTCTTAATATTATTTGATCTGTAAACCTAATCAAGTATATGATGCCCCAGCTAGGCACATGGAGCAACGGGGTGGTTCTTAATTTGACTTTCTTTTGGTCTTTAGTATATACCTTTTGTCATCACTGTTGGGAATGCAACTTTGACTTTTGAAACTATTACTGAAATAAGAATTCCATAATATAAGTAGAACATTAGCATACAAATTTTCTGTAAATGTGAAAAGCATATGATGCCCCAGCTAGGCACATCATGGAGCATTAATGGAGTACTTAATTTGACTTACTTTAGTCTTTAATATATGTCACTTTGCCATCCCTGTTGGGAATCCACCTCTGATGTTTGAAACCATTACTGAAATAAGAATTCAATAATATAAATAGAAGATTGGCAAGCAAACTTCTCTACATCAAATTCAGGATCTAAAAGGTTTGTTAAGAGTGATTTGCATGTGGCAAACAGTCCAGCTTAAAAGGATGGATGGCAATCCATCGCTCTTTTTATCTTCCTTTTTGTCCATCTTTTTCTCTCTCTTTTCAGGCAATCTTAGCTGTATTTGTCCAGTAATCCTCAGTGGTTATGGTGGTCCAAGACCCTTTCAGTTTATTGAAGTTCTGATGATTACTGCTCAACACAAAACAGAATGGAAGTTATTGAGGTCCATCATAACTTCTCACTTCTTTTCAAGTCAGAAAAATATAAATAACTTTTCAGCTAGAACTATTGATCCTGCATGCTGAGGTCTCTTCCCATTCTCTTCCTATTCCCAATTACATTTAAAATGATTTTCTTTCTGAACTATCAAACTTGGTATGTGTTGTTTTCAATTAGGCCAAAGTTGTTAAGGAAAGGGAAGAAAGAAAAATATTCATTAATGCGTATGGCATGGCCATCCAATATTTTTAAATCCCAAGATGAGTAATTGGAAGCTCATATGGTCTCTCTCGTCTGCCGTAACTTTCAAGCAATGTATTAAGGACTAAACTAATCTGTCACAACTTTAATTAAGCAATATATTAAGATCTCAACTCTGCACTTTCTCCTGGCTCATGTTCATCATCAGAAGAGTAAAGCTAAAGGTGTTTAAGAAAGATGAGCAGCTTCCATAGTATAATATGAAGCACATGTAGCTCCTCCTTCAGGCTAGCTAACCAGTTATAAACAGTGTTATTAGCTTTGAGTGCAGTACCCATACAAGAAACTAAGATGCTTTTTGCTTCTTGGCAATTTACAAAAGCAGTGCTCTACTGATATGAAATTATGCTGGTTATATTTTAACCAGAATTTTTATGAGTTAATCCCCACTGTGTTATGTGCTAGTGTTACTGTTCTGTTGGTACATTTCATTTGATGTAAGATGAGAATCTTTTGATCTTTGTTCTTCTGTTTTTTTCTTGTGATGGGGAAACATAATCTTCTCTTTTTGTTCTTCTTCTTCATAATTAGTAGCTACAAGATAGATCAAGACAACCGGTAGATGCACAGATATGAACGGCGAAGATGCAAACATCCAAATCTGTTCAGGCTGGGAGTATAGCACATTGCTGCAAGTTACTGGAATAAACTGTCTTCATTCCATGAAAATTAGCATAACTAATATAGTCTCCATGTGGTATTTCTTGATTTGGAAAAGATTAATAGAACTACTACTTTTTAGTTAATTTCTTTGTGAGTTTAAGAAGATTTTTCCTATCCTCAATCAACCAGAAGTATGGAAGTTCCTATGTTTGTATTGCCCAAATAAGAGGAAAAACAAACCCCATCAAACAATTCCACTCTGGGCTAAAAAAAAATGGTTGAAAATTTACAATTTCAAAAATCCAAAGAAGCAGATCTCTATTATGGGTAAGGAAACAAATTGCACATGGGATCACATGGCCAGTTGAAAGCTAAAGGCTGTGGACTAAATGAATGGATGGACCTCACTATATGCAAAGCCCCACAATTTATCCAAAATCAAGGTTTCTCATGATTTACATGGTTATCAAACCAAACCTTAAAGAAGAAAAATGAAATGTACAACCACTTGCAAAGTTGTGGAACATGGCATATGTAACCCCACCAACTTGCTTTAGCCTTTTAAGCCCATGGTGACCACCCCACAACCCCATGCATACATCAATATCCATCTCACGCCACTTTAATCACTGTGGATGTTGGGCCTACCCTCTGACCCAAGTATTCACTTCCAATATCGAAGTCGGAGTTCCTAAAACCTCAATCAATGGGCTTGAGATAGAGACTAGCTAATCAGAAAATGAGTCCAAACCAAATTCAGTGAAAGTTAGTTCCCACAAATAAATTGTAAAAACCCCAAGTGGCCCATAGGAGCTGAAAATACAACGTCTTCTTTAGCCTACTTCATGCGCCATATCAAGCATCAAAATATGCAACGCTTTGTCCTACTAAGCTGCTCCAAAAAAATAAAAGACAGAAACTTTCATGATTTTTATTCATGAACTGAAAACTCAAGTACAGAACCATTCCTTCGAGCATACAAATTCGAATTTGGTAAGTAATCATACAGCCCTTCCAGTCTGTAAGCCCAGTCTCTCCCTTGTAGGCCCTACTGGAATTGGCTTCACGACACAGTAACCGTTTGTAGAAAACGATGCCATTTTTCGTCCACAGGCATTTCTTTTCTCCATTCCATGCTGTTCAGCTCTCCTCAGATTGATCTTCCGAATGTTGCTACTCAATCTTGCTGTGGTGTGTTTACCTTTACCAGCACCAATGGGCACTGGCATTGCCTCCAAACCCATCAGCTTGGCTACCACTCCTGGTTTGCACCAAACCACATTCTCTCCTGCCAAGGTTGGAGGCAGTCCAAACGTTCTCTCCAAATCCAAACCAATACTATCTCTAGAACAAACTGACTTTCGGCCACCTCTGCATCCTCCTGAGCCAACAGCAGCCAATTTTCGGAACGAAGATCGGTACATGGCGTCCCGCCCGTCAAGAGAAAACCGAGGGTACTGGTTCAGTGCATTCTTCGCACAACGTAAAATGTCGGAGTTGTTCACGCACGACATCCTGCGCTGGAGCTCGCCATACTCGTCCAGCTTCGCTTTCTTTGCAGCCTCCTCTTCCAACTCTAACTGTAATATCATCTCCTCCAAAGTTGGCGTCCTCTCCGTCACACAAGTGGTGTCTTCGTCCAAGTAGGAGGAGCTGACGAGAGAGGGGGTGACCATGAAAGATTGGTCTCGGTCAGCCTTCTGTTGGTTGAGAGTCGATGTTGAACCAATCCCATTGCAGAAGCTTCTGAGGCCTTTCTTCATCTTGGCTCCCAGGGAATTCTTGACGAGGAAGAAGGACAAGTCTTTCATGGAGGTCTGGCAATGACGACGAGCCTACGAAGATTGAGAAGGAGAAGACGGGGTTAAAGAGGATGGAGATTGAAGGGCAGCTGGTGGATAACTGCGAGCGTGACAGGAGTGAATGGAGCGGTGTGCTTTTGCTAATAATCTTTAATAGCACTCACATGAGAAAAGAGAGTTCTGTCACAGGATTTTCCTCCTTGGACTTGAAAAAGATGAGATTTTGAGAACCACAAATGGCTTTAGGAAGATCCCTCGTTCACACACTCAAGGTTCAAGATTCTAGGAACAAGCGAAACACAGAGAACGGCCAAGATCATAACCCAACCGGCCAAAATAGATTGGGCTGAGACCTGAAATCAAAAGCACAAAGGCCTTGAATTTCAGTTTCAGGGTGCGAACGACGCCAGAGGATTCACCCACTTTAAGACGAGGGAGATTCCAGTGACTTTCTTTTTGGTAGTCAGATTCCAGTGACTTGCTATGCGTACCGTACCAAGCTTAATGTAACCGTCCGGAAGTTCCACAGATCCAAATGTTGCTTAACAAAACCGCCATTCTTAAAACAAATAATATACATGGAATCACCATATTTTAACGGTTCCAAACGTAACGTAACTTGAACCTAGGTGAAAAAGAAAATGAAGCACACATCTGATTCTACAACAAGCTTAGCCTCTCCCTGTAGAACTACTTTCTTGAGGCTCCTACAGATCTCAGGGGTCGAGCTAGGTCTTGATTTGAAGATGGTCTGACCCTACCGAAAATCTTGGTACTAAATAAACCCTTCCCCATCTTCCCGTTGAATGTGAAATGCTTCTTTAGGTGATGCTTTATCAAGGAGCCACTGCCATTTCGTCGTGTAGTCTGCAGAGACCGGTTCCTCCTTAGACCCCCTTCAGCGTAATTTGGAGATGGATTGTTAAGGCCAGTCTCATCAGCCTCAGAAATCACAAGCCCACGGTTCCTCCGCAGTGATCTCAAGGCCAACTGCAGGGATTCTGAAACTGATGAAGATTCTTCCAAAGAACCAATGGTTTTCAGACAGAAGGGGCAAGGAGGGTCATGAATCTGGGTCTTTGGGGTCATTTCCTCCAAGCATTCTGCATGGAATATGTGGCTGCAGGGTAGTACTGCTGCAATGGGCATGTCATTGCCCCTGATAATTCGGTAGGAACCACATGGCGACTTCTGGCGCAAAAGTCTCCCACATAACCCACATTTCTGGTCACCTGAAGGGCATTTAGGTGATCTCAAGTGGTTATCTGTGTCCACATGCTCTGCAATATCAAAGCTTTCTCCATCAAACCCCAGATCACAACTACTAGCATTGCTCCACCTGAAGCCCTCTCTTCTAGAGCTCATGCTGCTGGGTTCTGGTGACGTCTCCATTTTCTGTAGTTCAGTAAGAGTTCTGTGGAATTTTTGTTCAATATTTGAACTGTTACCAGGCCACTGAGTACTCCTATCCTCACAAGGTGTTAACCTGCCAATGCTGCCCATGTCTACATAACCTAACGGTTCACCATCGGACACAGGATTCTGAAAAACCAAGGGGTAAACAGGTTTTGACATGAATGAGCGCCGATTTGAGAAGTTGCGATGAGAAAAAGGCGAAGGCTGTTTGCTACTTGGTTCCCATTGACCAGTCTCTGGAAGTGAGCATGGGGAACCAAAACAGTTGGATGCTGCTGATGTTCCAGCAGAAAGTAGCCTCTGTGACAGGGACCAAACAAAGAGATTATCTGTGAATTTTTTTTTTCTCATTTTTGGACAGAACCTATTATTCCTGTTAAAAAGATTAAAAAAAGGGTTACCTCAGCAGATGGAGGAAACAAAGTTGTCTCTGATCTTGATCCTGCTCATAATTGAAAATAAAGGTAGGTTACTTAAATGACAGCACAAGAATCATTGTACCAACTGCCCGTATTTAAAGGTGAAAATGACAAGATAAATTAAAAGCTAAAACAATTCTGTAATAAGCACAATCTTCATGTCTCATTTTAGCAACACAAATATGGCGGGGCACTGTTATGCAATATGGCATCTAAAAGTGGGACTTTTAAAACTGCAACCCAAATCAGGAACAAGCAGAAAAAAGGAAACACATGTAAATATTACAGTGAAAAGATAATCTATTGCAACAGAATGTTGGATGAACACAAGACAGGAACGTATTAGCAATTAAACCTGAAATATCATCGCAAATGCCATTGGAAAATAAATGTATACCATAAATAAGAAAGCAAATCAAGAGAACATTGACCCAAGATCGGCTTAACAAAGCCCAAGGTTTTATTTTTGATGAAAACTGAAAAATTTATTGACAAAAGTGGGAAACACACAAGAAACAGGCACCCAAAGAAAGGGTAGCTGTCCATAGTATAAACGCACAAAGAAAACTAGAAAGAGACTAAACAATACAAAAAAATTTCAAACCAACAATTATCATTCAATCACTAGTGTCTCATACAAAAGTTCGTCCCAACTCTACACAATGCCTCTCACGAAATCTCATTATCAGCAAGCATATTCTTTATCTCATTGACTAAGGACGTGAAAGAACAATACATCCCATACCTCCGCTCTGAAGGCATTGCAGTCCACAATAGGCTATAAAACAGATGAAGAATCCTCCTCATATGGTCACTAAAAATGTGTCCAATCTCAAGGGGGTCTGGACTCTGGACCCACAAGAGAACAACTATCAAATTTTGCTCGACAGCCCCTTTTCCAAGCCATCATTATAAGGAAGAACATCCCACAATTTTAGAAACATCACAGATCAAGATGCAATGGAAATCAGGATAAACCAACTTTCATAACATGATTAGGACTATCAAAATTTCAGTTCTAGCTGAAGTTGCTGCCCCTCATCAAATATTTTCCTGTTCGACTATCTTTCTGAGCCACGGGATTCTTGCTTGGCTAGCCTATCATATGAACATCAGGATATAATAATGCCGTTGGTAGTTGCAACCATGGTTTACAATTCCGCCAGCATGCTTGGTCTAGCGGCATGAGATAGGAGGGAACATACCCTTTTTGCCTTTTTATTTGGCATGCTGCAAAATATGGCGGTATGTTGGCAAAATCTGGCACCATGCCGGTGAAATCTGGGAATTTCTTTCCTAGATTTCCTACATTGGGGAAATTTTAGGGAAATGTGGTGGCCAGATGAAATGTGGCGGCATGCTGGCAAAAATGAAATCTAACGAAATTTCCCTAGGATGGGGAATTTATTTTCCCTAGATTTCTTGGCATGTCAGTGGTATGCCCCCCAAATTTCGCTGGGCATGCTAGGCGAGATTTTAGCGAAATCCAAAATTTTCAAACTTGGTTGTAACACACTTTTAGAACTCTATGACTATGAGTGACATCAGGGCCTTCAGAAGCCCCAAGCCCCCTTCTTTTGTCCTGGTCTCCTTACTGCCTCTTCTTTTGACACTCTTGAAGAGCTTAGAACCCTCTTCTCCCAAGTCATCACAGCTGGAAGGAAATGCCTCTCAGTGCAACTGTGAAATCTTGAGCCACCAAGTCATCACCTTCACACTATATGAAACAAAATGTAACTTCTGCAATTTGACACTGTTGGCTCATAGTACTCGCCTTCCTTCGACATTGTTGTTTGGAGAGCATGAACATGGTGTACATATCATTTTCAATTAGCGTGCAAACACAAGTCATCAGGCAATTAAAAATAGGCACAGCATTTCCATTTAACAGGGTGCAAATTTTCTATTATACATGTGCTGTATGGATTCTATACGCATGTTTTGCCAAGTATAGAAGGCCTACAAGATAGAATCTATACACAGGCTTCAAATGTTGTGTGGACTCCACCAGCTTTTGAAAAGGGAAGAAGGAAAAAAAAAAGAAAAGAAAAAGAAAACATACTACAGCATGTGGAGAAAATTATGTAACAGAGAGGGCATAATTTCCCACAAAATCATGTCCATCTTGTATGTTGAGAGAATACTAAAAGAATTCAGGTCAAGTAACTTCACATGTATCATACATATGTTGGATACCTAGCAAATGAAGGAAATGACGGAGCCTAACTCTTATGCGATGAAAAGAGGGAACAAGAAACAAAATAGGGACATTTTTCCCACCTCTTGAGCAAGAAATAACATTTTATGTGACGCATTTTTGCAACTCCTGAACAAGAAACAACAAGAGATGCTTTTGTTCCCTCATTTTTGCACAAAAGGAATTGGCCCCGACATTTCCTTCATTTTCCTGGTAATCAATGAGTCCAAGATGTAAGAAAAGTTACTTCTCATGAACTCTCTCAACATCCAAACGCAACATCTTTGTAGTAGAACTCTAGAACTGTGAGTTCAAGCAGATAGAAGTCTCGAAAAGAGAGGATAAGGTGACAGACATCAATTAAAAATGGTCAGGAATGATTTGAAATATGTGGTTTCCACAAAAACATGGCTTTTAAGTCGTGACAAGGTTGAACCAGAATGCAATTTGTGCTGACAATCCCAACTACATGATTGAAATTTGTAATAGAACTCTACAATACATTACAAAAATGAAAACTATCATGAACTCAGATTTCCAAGACCATAAACCATCCAAATTTAAAGGTGCAAGAACAATGATGCAGAATACAAACCAAGACATCAGAAGTGTAGGGCAAGGACTGTGAGGAGCAAAAACTTTTCTGAAACAGTCACAAAACACCTCTTGGAAAAGACAAAATAATTAATAAATATATTGTACAAGGCAAACTGCCAATAAAAGCAGATGCATTGTACACAAAAGATACAGCAAATCACATCTTTCATGACATTCAACAGTGGTGGGTTGTGCTTGAAACCAGCTAATTGTAAAAGCAATGATCTTTGAAAATTGAAAAAGCACAGAACCAAGCACCACACAGAATTTGATAGCTTACTCAGTTACTTAAATGAGTAATCCCATTGTCCTTCATTCAGAGATGATTTAAAACTGTGGTCAACTTAAATAGAACATGCCAAACTATTTTGCGATTACTATTTTGAAAATTATGATTTTGGTGGCATGCTTATAACTTAAAAGTATCATTTGATTCCAATACAGTACAGGTCATCCAATCATAACATAACTAGTACGAAAAATGCTCCCAAATATCATTGGTACCTAAATGAAAAGTTGATTTTAGCCAATGCCTCAAAACAATTCAATTCAATTCAATACAGATCTGGATCGGCACATATTGGTGACAAAGTCAGATCTAATTGATACAACTACCAACATTGAAACTAAAATGCACCCTTGATAATAATTACTTTTAGTAGCTTTATATTTTTGGATTCACATTCTCTATGGATGACCTCGTAAAGTGGGCTCATCTGAAGCCAATTGTTGGAAGCCATGTCAACTCCATTGCAGAAGGGAACTAGCGCAGATAAGAAGATGTTTGAAGCCCTAATGCTATTACCATCACCATTTTAGTTTTTTTTTTTTGTTTCTCTTTTTGAAAAAGAAAGACGTATGAACATTAAATCCAATGTCAATGACCACAACCTCACATATAAATCACTCTTAAATTTTGGATTAATGCAGAATTTTTATTCCGTGATCATCTGTTTTCTTTATGTAGTAAGTAATTAGTGTATAAGGTCCATATGAGGGGGATAAGTGTGCTTGTAAAGGGATGTGTTATAGGTATACTATATGTGTACCTATAAAACAGTATCTATTCACTAATATAAGAATATAGCCTCATTACCTATCAAAAAAAATGTAGTAAGTAATTAGTTAAATGAAACATCTTAAGGTGCCAATTTGGTTGCAGACTGATACAAACAAAACATAAAGATTTTGAGGAGATATTCTAAATTGCAGCCATAGAATAAGAAGGGGAACAAAATGATAAGATTTTGTGAAGCTTTCCACAGAAAAAGAAAGAAAATGAGAGTGGGAGAAAAAGAGATTGAAAAAGAAAAATGTAGAAAAAGAGGAAGAAGAAAAGAGAGAAAATGTGAGTGTTCCTAAGTGGATTTCTCCCTTGCGCACCTCTTGTCGTGAGATACCATCGAGAGAAAATCGTCCTCTAGCGCAGAGCTTTCAGCTGTTCAAGTTATTGAGCCACCCCCCCCAAAGCAAGCAGATAGAGATTTTTAATCCTTCACCCTCCCTGAATAAATCTCCTACCGTTGCAGATTTTTTGGAATATTCAGGGGACGCATCAGCACGGGTGTCTGAGAACATCATGCATTTAAGCAGGGCCCTTGGACTATCTTTTGATGGCTTTGAAAGTGAAGTTCAGGCGTTGTTCGCAACAATAGAGAAGGAAAGAGGCATAGGGAATAGATCAAGCAAGAAAGCTGATAGAGAATTAAGCAAGCTATCATGGTCAATGTTGGAGAAAGGAGAGCAAAATAAAGGGGTGCTGAGGAGTAGAACCAGTGCCAGAAAAGGGAAAAACTTTGTATCATGATCCTCAAAATTCTTTCATGGAATGTGAGAGGGTTAAATGCCCTTGAAAAGAAATTGGGGGTAAGGGCAAGCCTTGGAAGTTGGGATCCTGACATAATTATACTTCACGAGTCTAAACTTAGTAGTGTGAACCGAAAGGTGTTGGAGGATATCTGGAGGGTAAAGGATGCAAATTGGGTAACGTTACCAACTCAGGGAGCATCCAAGGGATCATCCTAACTTGGAAACATGCAAAATTTCAAAAAGCCCAAGTAAATATAGGCCAATGTGTTATATCAGTTCTTCTCAAAGAAGATAACAGGAAGGAGATGTTGTTAGTGTCTGGAGTTTATGGTCCAAACGATCAATCCAAGTCCTATAAAATTTGGGAGGAATTAGTTGAAGCTAGAGGCATTGGAGGTACCCCATGGTGCATAGGAGGGGATTTTAATGTAGTTCGATTCCCGTACGAGAGGACTGGCAGAAAGTATATGTCTCAACCTATGAAAGATTTTTCTGCATTTGTAGATCAATATCAACTGATAGATGTCCCCCTTAAAGGCTCAAGATTCACCTGGTCAAGAAATCAGCAATGCTCTACTCTCTCAAAGCTAGATCAGTTTCTTTTGTCTCTAGAATGGGAAGAGTTCTTTCCTAAGTTTGCTGCATCAAATTGGCCTAGAACATTATCAGATCATTCCCCTATAATTCTATCAAGTGTAAACGAATTTCGAAAGGCGTCTCCCTTCAGATTCGAAAACATGTGGCTTCAAGAGCCCACTTTCATGCATCTAGTGGAGCAATGGTGGAAGGAGTTTGATTTTCAAGGATCTCATTCTTTTGTATTGGCTAAGAAATTAGGGGCTTTAAAGTCCAAGATTAAGATATGGAACAGAGAAGTATTTGGGAAGATTGACAAGAAATTGGAAGACATCTCTACCAAGTTGAAAGAGCTAGAAAGCTTAGAGGAGGAAGGAAGAATGCAACTAAAGGAGTGGACTGAGAAGGAAAGGTTGAAGATAGATTATAAAAGAGCAACGGCGATGTTGGAAACAAGCTGGAGGCAGAAATCAAGAGCTTTATGGCTAAAGTTGGGTGATAAAAACACAAGTTTCTTTCATAAAACAGCCAAAGCAAGGGAGCGAAAGAATTATAAAGACCATTTGGAGATGGATGGTTCCCTACTTCTTGAAGATAAGGAGATTAAAGAAGCTGCGGTTAGTTTTTACAAAGATCTCTTCCAAGAAAGAACCAAGGAGAGGCCCCTTTTGGAAGCATTGGAGTTTGCTGCACTGTCTAGTACCCAAAGAGTAAAGCTGGAGGATCAAATATCTGAGGAGGAGGTTACGACGTCTCCTAATGAGATGAAGGGGGACAAGGTCCAGATGGATTCACTATAGCATTCTTCCAGAAGTGCTGGACCCACATAAGAGAAGATTTTATGAAGGCTGTCCACGAGTTTCATGAGTCAGCTGTTCTTGAAAAGAGCTTAAATGCCACATTTATAACTCTCATTCCTAAGAAAGAAGGAGTGGCATCGATAAGAGATTATAGACCGATAAGCTTAGTGGGGAGCCTCTATAAGATATTGGCAAAGGTTCTTTCAAATAGGATGAAGATGGTTCTCCCTGATCTCATCTCTCAGTCTCAGAACGCCTTTGTGGGAGGTAGACAGATCTTGGATGCAGTCTTGATGGTCAGTGAGTGTGTAGAATCGATCCAACGAAGGAGAGAAGAGATGGTAATGTGCAAATTGGATCTCGAGAAAGCTTACGATCACGTAAATTGGGATTTTTTAGCCTACCTCATGCAGCGAATGGGATTTGGAAGCAAATGGTGCAATTGGGTACACATGTGCATATCTTCAGCATCATTTTCAGTTCTTGTAAATGGAATGGCAACGGGTTTCTTTAGATCATCTAGAGGCTTAAGGCAAGGAGATCCTCTATCACCATTGTTGTTCTTAATTGTCATGGAGGCTTTAAGCCATTTAATTGAAAGAGCATCTTCTCTAGGCCTGATAGAGGGTGTTAGTTTTGGGGATGAAAGACTAACCATATCTCATCTGCTCTCCTCTGATGACACTATAATCTTTTGCAAGGCTCAGGCTGCCCAACTTTTGGTGATCAGATCCATTCTCACATGTTTTGAGGCTGTATCGGGTTTGAAAGTGAATCTTCAGAAAAGCGAGATGTTTAACGTCGGAAACAATGAAATGGCGTATGAGTTAAGTGATATTCTAGATTGCAGTTTGGGTGCCTTTCCAACTAAGTACCTTGGAGTTCCAATTGGAGCTCCTTTTAAGGCAAAAGCAGTTTGGGAACCGTTAGTTACCCGAATAATGAGAAAACTAGCAACATGGAAAAGCAAATTTCTGTCCAAAGGAGGCAAGTTGATTCTCATAAAAAGTGCTCTGTCTAACCTCCCCACATATTTACTCTCCATGCTTGCCCCGATTTCCATCATAAGAAGATTAGAGAAGATCCAAAGAGATTTCCTTTCGGCGGGTTGGGACAATGCCACTAAGTATCACCTTGTGAGATGGAATGAAGGATGTAAAGATAAGAATGAGGGAGGGTTGGGTATTCGAGATCTTTGCCTCTTCAACATCCTATTGGGAAAGTGGTGTTGGAGATTTGGATGTAAAACATCATGGCTATGGAGAAACTTGATTGTTATCAAATATGGATATGATCCAAATGCTTGGCTGCCCTCTCCGGTGAATGGCACAATCGGTTGCAGCTTATAGAAACCTATTAGTAGACTCTCTTTCTCTCTTTTACCTGGATTGAGATTTCAGTTGGGAAAAGGGGATTGTATCAAATTTTGGGAGGATTTATGGTGTGGTAACTCTCCGTTAAAGATGGCTTTTCCAGACCTCTATAGCATATCCTCAGCACCTCAAGCATACATTTCATACCTTTATCCTCAAGACTCTAATGTCACTACTTGAAATCTGCAATTCAGGCGTGGAATTTTAGATTGGGATTTGGATTCTCTTACTAACCTTGTTGAGTGCATAAGTGGCTACCACCCGAACTCAAACCAAGATTGCATGAAATGGATGTGAAGCAAAAAGGGTGACTTTTCAGTAAAAAGTTTCTACACTCATATGCACAAGAAGGATAATGATTTCAAGCTATCCAAGATGCTTTGGCAACCCCTTTTACCCTCTAAGATGAGTTTCTTCTTATGGATCACAACACTGGGGAAGATATTAACTTTGGACAATCTTATGAAGAGAGGATGGAATTTACCTAATAGATGTGAATTGTGCAAATCAAATATGGAATCAGTAAATCACTTGCTTATTCACTGTTCAATAACTCATAACATATGGACTGCAATGCTGGTAAGATTCAGAGTTGCATGGGTACAACCTTAGGACTTAGATATGGTCCTTTCTTCATGGGGAAAGTGTTCGGGATCTTCTCACATTCAAGTAATGTGGGGCTTAACACTGGCTGCTATCTCATGGACATTGTGGCGGGAGAGGAATAACAGAATTTTCAATGATAGATCAAGACCTCCAACGACTTTAATCCAGTCGGTACTAAGATGCATTTTCTTTTGGGTATCCTCGAATGCCTCCTGTAATGGATTGGATATCCAGGATGTTTTAGTATGTGAGTATTTTCAGCTCCTGTAGGTTCTTAAAGCTTCTATTTTTTGTACACCCTTTGTGTACATGTACCTCCTTTCTCTTATCTTAATATAATCCTTTTATTACAGATAAAAAAAAAAGATAAGAAAGAGAAAGAGAGGGGAGCTTAATTGGAGATAGCTTTTATGGAAGAAAGGAAGAACGCATGGTAGGAGTTTTCCAACATGAATTGGATCTCAATCACATTTGTTCTTGATTTTCTAGCATCTGTTGTTTTTCGACGTCTTTCTTCCATTGTCTCACATTCTGCAAATACAAAGAAGAAGAAACGAATAATATCCACTACACATACAAAGAAATCAAAAAGAGTAATGGCCCTCCTCATTTTCCAGAAGAGACTTGGAGAACACAAAATCTCATTTTGGAAAAAAAAAAAAATTTGATGATGCCATCAATGCTTCGGATTTGTTGACCCCCTGCAAAAGGTTAATGTGTCTTACAATAATTGCCTACAGACAAGCCCACTTTACAGGCTAGTTCATAGATGACTTACATCCTATATTTTAGAAGTAGGACCACTTGAGTCGTGGTACAAGTATCTATTGCCATTAGAGTTATTTCAAGTGGACGAAGTCTTGGCACAAGTTTCCATTCCACTAAAGTTATTTCCAGTCTACAAAACTTAAGCCCACGTTTAACAATAGTTTCTATGTGGTGAAAGATCGTAATTAGATAAGAAGTGAGCCCTCCCTCCATCTCTCTATCTGCCTCTATTTCTCATATATGTATGTATGTATATATATATATATATATATATATATATATATATATATATATATATATATATATACACACGCACACATATATAATTAAGATATTTTCAATAATGGAGAAAATTCCTGCAGAATTTTGCAATTCATAAGTTCAGGTTCCTGTGATTTTTGAGTTGGTGAAATACCTTCTCAAAAAAATCCTAGACCTCAAATGGTGGATCCCCATTGGTAAGCTCTAGTTTTATCTTTTAAATTCTGTTCTCTTTTCATTTCCTTTAGTTTTATATTATTACTTCAAGCTCTTTCTCTCTTAGTCCTGGCTATCAGAGGTCTAAAACTAACAATGTTTCTAGTTCTGATTCCAGAATTCCTTGAAAATCTTAATATTTTGATTTATATTTTCTTAAACCTGAATTCTTTTAGGCAGCCCTATTATTATCATCCAAAAACATTGATTTCATAAAGAGCACTAGCTTTAGATCTTCAAGAACTTGTAAATTAAAGTTACTGTGAATTGCCCCCATCAGTTTGGCATCAGAAATAGGACCTTGCTGCCTCAAAAGTTTCATAATTTCTATTCCCAATAGCTGCTAGTGGTTTAAAAAACCTATAATTATATCGCGTAAATCGAATTCAATTGGAGCTGAATTATAACACCAAAACAACATTAACAGTCCATCCAAAGGGTAGGTAAAAGATGTCATGATATCACAAAATTATCTGTTTCCATAAGGCAAGATATAAACAGAACATTTAAAATACAATCTGAAACAAAGAACCCCTTTAAATAGAACAGCAGCCAGCCACAGCAGTGATAATGTAATTCCATCCCATAAACATTTATTGGAAAAAAAATAATATATTGTTCAACCATCATCCAAAAGCCTCAGATTATGCAATGCATGTTTAAAAAAACTAACAAAAAGCTCATATTACCTCCCACCGAAGGTGTAGCAAACTCGCCAAAATTGGAATTATGCAGTGGTGGTGTCCATCGAGGCGGCTGAAAATTGGCAGATGGGCTTCTACAGTAAGAAAGTGCACCATCAGACACAGAATGGTGATGGTTGGTGTAGTGGTCACTGCTCACCCTGCTTCTGCTACCTTTGCTGTGTGAAGATATCGACGAGCCGTGCAATGTAACTTCATTGGACCCATGAGGCAAACCATCTGAATGGAACCTACAATCCCACCTCCTAATTGGTGGAGAATAGCTTGAGTTTGTCCTCCAATGAGGTTCAACAAGATCCATGGAGCGCTCTCCATTTCCAGCATTTGATTTTTCTCCATGTGGCCTAGCGGCCACACAGCAAAGTGCACCCGTCTTAGCTATATTTTAGTAACCACAACAACGGGTAGTTTTCTAGTGATAAATTATATATACCGGCAAGCCCAACATGCAAGCAGAATTGAATATTTGACACAAACTAGAGATGAGATATCAGAAGACCATGGAGGTCCAACAAGATGATGGTATTCTCTGAATTGCAGAAATAATCCCAGCAATGGAAGACTAGAAAGTTCCTCAGAATGCAGAAAATGTGCAAACATCAACCTATCAGCAGAAATATCTCCATGGCAGTTCTTCAATGTATATAAACTAGATCAGGCCTGCAATTTAGCTTTCAAGCCTATCCAATAATCTGTTTGTATCCCTGAAAGGCCACTCCTTTGTGGTGCTCCGGTCATAGCGAAGCACCTAACTTGCATTGAATACACATTGCAGCCAGAACAATGACATAAAATTAGAAAAGAGAAGAAAAAGAAGATCAGAACTTCCAGAATGAGGAATTCAAAATATTGTCTAAAACTCTATAATGCATGAACTTTTTCAAACTTAAAGAACCAAGAACAGTGTTGAACTAAAGGTAGGTGAACAAATTAATTAGCCCATAATATCATATCTTAGTTAGTTGGAACTGATAGCAGGAATCCTATTCTGATGGCAAAATATCCCAAAAACAATACATGATAACATTCATTAGGATAGACCATCAAGCAAATGGTAGGAAATTTTATAATAAACCAAAGTGCAACGGTGGACCATTCAACCAAAATTTAATTACATTAAACAACCTTCTCATGCTAACATGTCATATATCCAACCTTACAACATTGACTGCCTTTGTCATTTACATGATTTCGACGAAAATTTCTTTTCCTGATGTTTCATATTTAACTACAGAATTTCTACATGGTTTTATATATTGATCATAGCGTCTCCATTTTTTACCAAGGGCTCCTTCACCAGGATCAAAGGACACAAAATTGCCTTAAACCATGAACAGAGATACTTTTCACCTCATAACAAGAAAAGGACCCAAAAAAAAAAACGAAGTAAAGCATTCATAATATTTTTCAAATGGCAGATTTTACTAACAAAAATTATTAAGAACCACTCATATAAAAAAAAATTTAAAGAAAATGTTCCCTTAGAATTTCATTTTGGGATCCAATCAAGTCCCAGCTTATAAATTTGTTGTCCTCTATTCCCTTAATGATATGTATCTATCTGAATCTCAAAAACATTCCACAGTTTGAGCAAAGTCCAGTCAAAATGGTACATTGCCAATAAGCTTTTCTTCAAATCACTTTTAGTAGCTTAAGCTGAACATCACAAGATTGAAGAATTATTTTATGAGGCCTTTCATAAAAATTTTAACAAACAAAATTTAAAGGAGGAGGAAGTACGAAGTTTCATACCACTTGTGAGAGTGCCAAGACTGTCATATCATCTAATAATCTTTTCCTACATTGAAGTTTAGCTTGTTTCCAAATTGATGTTGTTACATGGTGTTTGGATGTGTTTCTTCAAACCAATATCTACTTCTTGGATCAAACAAGATGCAAAATTAATTGAGGTCCATACTCTTGCCTATTGGTATAGTCCACATGGGAAGGAATATAACTTTTCGAAGACCAAAATAGAATACCACAAACTATTAATATTTTCTGACTCTAGGTTAGAATTTAGGTTCCCTCAGACATCTTAAGTTCAATTTGAATAGGTGTTCCCTAAGAAACCCATGTCCACTTGAGTTTTGGAGGATCATAAGACCATGATGGGATGAATGTTATGGCATGTGGGTCAATCAAGATTTGGTGATTAAAACATAGCAAGATTGCGATGGCTTAAGAATGCAAGCCAAAGAACTTACACAAATGTCATTTTAAGGGAGACTCGTCTATTATAATCAAGGTTTGCTATGCCGGTTACCAACCATCCTTCTATATATACAAACATACATACATACATATATATAGATTATTATTATTATTATTATTTTCAGAATATGATAATAAGGACAAGGGATTAGGTACTGTGCGGCCTCACCCACCCTTCCCCTTCGTTTTTCTTTTACTCCCTTTTATTTCCAAGTACAATGAGACGAAGAGTACTGCAGCCCCCACTGACCTCTCTCTTGGTTTGTGAAGAAAGATGAGAATTGAGGCAATAGGTACACCCCTCCCTCCTCTTCTCTCTCTCTCTCCCTCATGCCCTCTCTCTCTCCTCCCTTCCCTCATCCTTCTCTCATCTCTCTCTAATTCTCAAATTTTTTTTACCTGCTTCCGGATGGTATGGCATGCATGCCATGTGGAACTTGCTCTCCTTTTTGAGCGCCACAAGTGACACTCAAAACAGGTGCCATACTAACACCCCATAGTAAATCCACCAAAACAGCCAAAATATCGCCAACCTTGCAAACACTGATTATATCAAGTGAGTAAAGAGAAATAAAAAGTTCCTTACACATTTCATCACTAGCTTAAAGAGATAGGCATATCCATATGAATGCCATACATTATAAGATGCCAAGGTCCTCCAATGTTGAAATGAGTGACTTATCCATAGAAAGTATTAGCATTAATGCTTTCCCTTATAAGAAGTCTTATTCTCTTTGTTTTTCTTCTATAAACCAGTGATATTTAGCTTTTTTATAAAATGTTGTTCTGATAGTAGGTAACTATTCAAATTAGGTTTCTTGTGGCAAGATATTCAAATTAGGTTTCCTATAACAAATAATAGGGGGGAAAATCAATACATTGGTGGTGTTGGTTTTTTGTTTGAACATGTAAGAAACATGTATTCACAAAAAACTAAAGCATCATATTCTGAAAATAGTTTTCATCTGTGAAACGTCTGTCTTGCAGGCTGCTACTCAGTTGTATTAACTAAATGGCGCCATATAGAAAAGTATACTAATGTATGAGACCTGTGTAGGATTTCAAGTGATCCAATTTTAAATAATTTGTTTATGCTCTCGTAAAGCCAAATTGACGGCAATAATATTGACGAATCTAGACCTTGCTAGATTCCTCAATACCTTAGTATACTTTTCTATGTGGCACCATTAGAAAATTTTGTTTTGCACAGACTTAAGTACAAGTAGTGAGGGGGTAGCGAAGAATTTCATAACAATCTAATGCAAGAAAAATATTGATGAATCTAGACCTTGCTAGTCGTATCCTATTTTGATTTAAATCTTACTCATTACAATTTTCTGAGCTGACTATGCCTTGACAACAGCAGGTCAGCATTGTAAAATGCTGGATCCTATACCCATATCCATTTATTCTCTGGTAAAACCAAACTGATGGCAGACAGCATTTTCCAAAGATAATCTACATCAAACTTCAACCCTGCAATCTATTGCACCCACGTGGGTGGGCGAGTGAGGGAGAAGAAGAAAGAATTGGAGGAAAAAAGACAGTCTCATGCGCAGTGAAGGACTTATATCCATAAATTCCGTATGAAACCAAACATCCGAATTTAAAACTAACAGATACATCCAATGAACATGAGGTTGAACGTTCTATATCCATAGATTTAGGAAGAAAACGAAGTAAAATAAACACAAAAGTAACAAATTCGTCCAATGGAAATCAATGACGGATGATCAATAAAATAAAGCAACGTTTATGAATATGCATACTTACACACATGAAGATATGAGAAAGTAAACACGGAAAACATTTAAAAAAAATGATTAGAACACAAACACAAAATGGAATATTTACACTTTTCAGAAAAGCGTCCAACAAATGCATAATTGTAATCTGCTATTTTTACATGCTTATATGCATATATAAGCATAATAGAAGAAATATATTAAGGCAAGTCACAAAAAGAGAAAAGAATAGATGATCCAACAACAAATATACAACAAGTACGAAACAAACAGAACCAAGTACGAAAAAACCCACGTTATCCCGATGATTCATGGATTGGCATAACGATTTATGAAAGTAAACGAAAAGGCCAAAAAAAAAAGAGGAGAGAGTAAAACCTAGAAAGCAAATCGGCGAGCAGCAAAACCTACAAAGTATATTGGCGAACAGATGCTCCTCGATAACAAGGATTAGAGAGGATGGGTTCAAATCTCGGCCGGATTTCGGTTCCGGGGACGGAGTGCAACAGAAGTGTGAGAAACCCTAGCTTTGATGAGAGGCGGTTAAAGGAATGGGCGACTTTAAAGTAATCTGAGACAGACAAAAAGGACAGAAGAAGAATATAAGAAAAGTGCGGTGATGAAAGAGATGGGCGAGACAGCCAAGCCAACATGAAACAACGTATCATTATCATTATACGAGTAATAACACCGGCGTCCCAAAAAGAAAGGGCACATAGAAAGCGTGTCAATTGAGGCCTAGTCTACTTGTCACTATGCGTAAGAGGATTAGGTAAGTACCTTGCTCCGCCCTACACGTTGCAAATTAAATAAGGATTCAAGTGCATCTTGGTGTCGTAGCTGGACGCATAAGTCGTTGACACTTGACTCCAATCTCAACCAGTGCCGTCTGCCCATTGCGCGTATGGAAAGGAATTACTTGGTTCTAATGACGCCGATGGTTTCAGATGCAAAGAAATCGTCCATGTCGTTCCGCGTGGCTTTTCTTTTACAATGAAATGGAGTGGCGCTCCGCTGCCCGCAAGAGTTGTTTGCCGCATACCTTATCTCTTTTGTGTTGACAGCCGTATGTATTGGGCAGATGGCACCAGAAATGACACGACATATTCGTTCGAATGCACAATTGAATTATTTTATTTAAACTCTTTTTTTTTTTGGGTTTATAGATATGATAGAGGAGTCAGGTGCACCCCTGCATGTAAGAGTAGTTATCCTGTTTTTTTGGACCGTGACCAAAGACTGGACCGTCTGTGCCCTATCTAGGTACAATTGTGCAAACTAAATCAGACCCACAAGGTTAGCCGGTCCCGCCCGTTCTGGAAAAGAAAAAAAAATTAGTTCTGTCAACAATGAGTGTAGCTTCAGCCTTCAGTGATGTCTCCCTCTGAGAGAGAGAGACTCCCACAAGACTCCTCGTTCCCATCGTGAGATGTACTCGAATGTTGGACTTGGAATCTTGGAGGTGTTTCTCTATTCGGCGAGCTGTGGCTTCACCGTCGGTCTTCGGCGTCCCTCAATCCTGCTTGTCTCTCTCTCTCTCTCACCTCCTCTCCATCTCCCTCTCTCTCTCTCTCACTCCATCCCGCCAACTTCTCTCTCTCTCCCCCTCCATCCTTCCCTTCCTGAGTACTTGTGATCAATGTTTTGAGTTTGATTTTTTCCCCCCAGCGATGCGTTTTGCTGGGGGAACTTGCCAGGGTAGTTTCCCTAGCGATTTTTAGGTGAGACGGGGCGACATGCCAAGTAAAACGGGCGAAACAGAGAAGAAAAATACAAATTTATTTAATTTTTATCAGCGAAACAGGCGGCGTGCCGACGAAACGGAGCGGCATGCTAACGAAATTTCCCCAAAATCCAAAAAAAAACCCAATTTTGCCCATTTTAAATTTTTCGGCGTTTCGACGGCACGTCACCAAAATTTCGTTTTAACAATCAACCTTGCTTGTGATGTGTCGTTTTGGTTTGCAAAATTGCAGATCTTGTAAATATCTAGAAAGTTCTCGAGCACTGGGTCAAAAGGGTATCACTCGGTTTGTTCCAAATCGAGCGGTCCAAATTGTGGATTGCTTGAGTTTGGATCATTCTTAGCAAATGATCCCGGACCGGGACCATTTGATCCTGGTACAAACCGGTACCAGGCGGTACAATAAACCATGGTAGTTATGAGAATGTATAAGTCTTTTAAATATATATAGTAGTTATGAGAAGATAAGTTTTTGGGAATAGTTTTATTGGATAAATGACTTTTTGTGGCTAAAGAAAGAGAGCAGCCAAAATCCTAGGGCCCGCGCGTAAATAATAATATAGTTGTGAGGAGGTGTCAATACATAATTTGGCTTCCCTTTTTTCATTTATTTTGTTATTATATCATATTTGGCACAGCTTTCCGGGGCTGAAAGCCTTTTCTATACTCAAAAGTGCCTCCCACCAAATATTTAGGCCTCGTTTGGGCCGGATACAAATGGGTTTGTAGAAGTTAAAGAATAATTAGTTTGGTTTTGGGTGAAGGACCAATTGAATATTGTAAAGCTTATAAATATTACAAGTTTGTCATTGCTTAAACTTAGAAAAAGTTTTTATAAATGACAAGTCTGTCCTTATCATATAAAGAAGCCTATAAAACAAATTTCAAGTATATCTTTCAGAATTTATAGATATTAGAAGTATGCCATTGCACTTTTGCAAAACTTATTTTGAAAATCGATAAATAAGTATTGGGGGTAATTCTAGATTGTAGTATATATTTTAAACTCATTCCCCAAGTGGAACCAAACATCCATTTAACCCCTCAAACTCATTCTAATCTAGGGTTGGCAATAGGTAAATACGATATGGATCTACCATGATCCGAATCCGAACTTTAAAAAAAAAATTCCGATATTTGAATTTGATCCAAAATTCGACGAATCTTTTATACCTGAATCCGAATTTATATACAATATCTAAATTTGATAACCAAAATCTAAATTCGATTTGGTTTGAACCTAAAACTCAAAAATCAATTTTAACTATTAAAACAAATTTAAACTATTAATTTTAGCATCAAAACTAATGAGTCATAAAAATATTAAAGCAAGACATGAGTAAGGATAGTTCAACCATGGTTTATTCAAAGTTTATGAATAGTCTAACTTGTCTCTGGTCTAGGTTTGTGTATAGTATATATTGATTTCAGTTCGGATATTGGCATATTCGAATTTGAATTGGAATTCGGTCAGATTCGGAATTTGATATCCGTATTCGAATCACGGATATATATCTCACATCCAAATCCAATTCGAAAATATCAAATTTGGATAAATATTTGACCCATTGCCAACCTTATTCTGACCCCTTGAACTCATTCCAAGCTGTGGAATGAGTTCCCAAAAAGAAGCTTGGAATGAGTTCCCAAAAAGAACGCCAAACGATACCCTTGTATTTTATGAAACTGTTAAAAGTCATTTTGAATTAAATGGCTTATTGCAAAAGGCCACGGTGGTGAAGCCAAAGGAAGAATATTAAAAAATAAAATAAAAGTTCGTAAAAGAAGTTAAACATCTATACTGATATATAAAGAGAACTACTAAGATTCTGGTCTGATCATCTATGTTTAAAATGCTCCAACTAAACATATGTAATTACTTTAATTCAGGTGTCAATAAGAACTACTACCTGAAACATGAGTCAATCTGTAACAACACAATCAAACTTTAAAAACTACCTGCTCAATTAGAAAGGTATGTGATCTATTTTAAAGTGAGCTACCTATCTAAGCGGGCCCCACAAATTTGCGTAGCTTGTGCAATCCCTAGTCATTCTAAATTCAAGTTAAACTTTAATTTGAATGGCAAAATTAGCCTTAAATTTCCACTGTAAATTCTTTAAAAATGCAAAAGTATCCTCATAGCCTAAAATAATATACAAGAATTGAGGGTATTTCATATAGATTTTCATGCCAAATACATTTTTTAGCAAATAATGTATGATTGAAAGCCGATCTTTACAAAATTCTTCATATCAGATTAAATTACATAATATATAAAGAAGCTTAAATTACATTATATATGCATATTATAATTGAAAACATTAAAAAAATTTTAAATTTGACAAATGAACACAATTTATTATACTTATAATGAAATTACGTTGCCAGTAACATATACTATTTTAAAGCAAAGAGCAAATGTTGTAACATAAAATTTTGTTGTACTTAAATCTCTTGCCACCAGTACTAATTACAGAACAAGCTAAGGCAAAGTGGTTTGGGAAGGTACAAACGCTAGTAAGTTCACGGTCTCCTCCTCTTACAGATTGCTCTCTTGTGTTACTAATCTTGGTACTGAAGAGAAGGATTGGCTCAAGCTATGGCACCTCCCGGTCCCGCAGAAAATCAGGCTATTTCTCTGGAAGACAATACTTAATGGCAATGTTACAAATGAGTTGCTGCAGTCCCACCTAGGACTCGTTGCCGAGAGTTGCGTCCTTTGCCACAAAGAGCAAGAATCCTCCTTTCATCTGTTCTTTAATTGTGACTACATCTGAGCTCTATGGTTTGGTTGCATGGGAGGTAGATTTCCAAATCAAGGGCTGGTAAGAAATTGTAAAGATTGGATTTTCAACCATGTATTCAAGATGGGAGGTAATGGTGAGCAAGACCCCTCAAAGCTTATGGTGGCTTGGGCCAATATAAGTTGGGCGGTCTGGCTCACTCGAAATAAATTTTTATTTGAGAACATTCGGCCATCCATTACACTAACTTCCTCTCTTTTCCATAAACTGCAGGAGGATTCAAACACACTATTCAAGGGAATCCAGGAAAGAAAGCTAAAGAAAGGGCATGAGTTATACATCAGATGGCTCATACCAACTGATGGGTGGATTGAGGTCAATATCGATGGAGTGGCTAGGGGATCCCCTAGGGAGGAAGCGGTGGGTGTCGTCATTAGAAACTCAGATGGGAATGTTCGGTGTGTGTTAGCACAAAAGATTGTTGTGGCAAATGCAATTATAGCTGAAGCCCAAGCGTTCGTTGAAGGCCTCAAATGTGTGTTAGCCCTAAATGCGCAGAAGGTTATCATTGAGAGTGATTCCCAAGTCATCGTTAGCTGTATAAAGGATATCAATAGGAGCATTTGGAAGGTAGACCATATCTTGGACGAAGCTTGGCATCTCTGCTCTCTTTTCTTCTCCATTCATATTTCAAAAATCTTCAGAGAAGCCAACATTGTGGCCGATAGTTTGGCAAATTTTGTGTTGGATCAGTATCCTTGTTTTTGGAGAAACCATGTTCCGGAGCCTGTTTCACCTCTTGTTAAAAATGATTTTGTAGGCAGAGCGCTGCCACGTGTTATCCCAGATCAATACTAAGTATCTTAGTTTCTTATGAAAAAAAAGAACAAGCTAAGGCAATAAAATAGGGTAAATTGACTTTTAGTGATACTTTTTCAAAATAATTCAGATTCACTTGACCAAATCTTGATAATTGGTTTTTAGTGATACTTTTAAAAATAATTGAGAATCGGTGTCTTTTTACTGTTTGTTAAGAGTTTCTTCAAAAAATGCCCACAACAAACTTGCAAACCTCATTTATAACAAAATGAGTGAAAAGGTTTTCAAAGTCTTTTGAGGGCATTTGGAAGAAATGTTTCATGAATAGTAAAATGACACCGATTCTCAATTATTTTTAAAAAGTATCACTAAAAGTCAATTACCAAGATTTAATCGATTGAATCTGAATTATGTTGATAAAGCAACAACCATAGATCCTATGATTCGATGAACCTAGATCTGTCACATATTGAGAGATCGTCTTCTTCCATGGATGAGGCATGATCAACTGTTAAATCATCAAACACGAAAGGAACCCAAAGATTGAAGAAAGAAAGAGAAAGAAGGAGAGAAAGAGAAAAGCTAGTTCTTTTCGTTGGAGGCCCCCCGCAAGAGGTTTTTCCGTGTTTAGGTAGTGCTACAGTAACTCCTTAAATTTAGGGAGTCACTGTAGCACTTCCTAAAAATTTATGGAATTAAAATAAGGATAAGTAAACCCCACAAGAACAAGAATCATTTGGAGATCTCTTTTTCAAATTTGGTATCTCATTTTAATTCTCTGGAACCTGTGTTTTTCCCTAATCCCGTCATTTCTTTTCCCAAAATCAAGAGCCCCAGCCATCAACCTGAAGCAGAAATCAAGAGCCCTAAACATTATCCCAAAATTACGTGAAAGCATATTTACTCTCACTGAAGCATTAGTTTTTGTTTTTCATTTAACCTTATTACATGCATATTGCAGGTATTCATGGAAAATCGGCATGGTCTGCACCACAATCATAGCAGCTTCTACATTCTAAATCTTAGCTGGGCTCTTCTCAAATTCTATAAGATGCAAACAATTTTTTTTTTCTTTTTCTTTCATACGTCTTTCATTAATACATTTTTAAATATCGTCCTCACCACAATCATCCAATGAATAGGATGCTTATTGGTTGCCAAATATTCTGTTGCATAGAGCATCTTATGGTTCTTCCCTAAATTGTTATTCAGTTGGTGCAGCTATCTCTTAGTCGCAGAACACTCCAGAAGGCACTTTTTCTAAAGATAGATCGTCATGTTTTCAGGTATTGAGCATCCCACAGATATACCCCATTGGGACAATGTTCTGGGATGACAAGTACGGGACCCAGGGAATATCTCAAGATGTAAGCATATCAATTTTTTTAACATACTTGCCTCACTATTGCTGCTAATGTTTATGACATCACTAAAAACCAATTTACCCAAGAAAATATGTCAATAAATAACGATTAATATTTGATGACATGAGAGAAATAAAATGCAATCAACCGTAAGTATTTTAGCAAATCCGCGTAACAATGCATGGTTATTAAGTTTCAATATACCTACAAAATCACTTTATCACTATCTCCAAACATCTATAGTTGACGAGCAATAGATCTTCATATTAAAGAAACAAGAAAACAAAAGGGAACTCATAATTAAAGCAAGAAAAAAGTGAAATTATAAAAAAAAGAAGAAGCAAAGGGAATTCATAATTAAATATTCTCATTTATTATTTTGAATTTGTATGTCTAAGTCAAAGAGCATAAAAGCAAGAAAAAAGTTGGAATTATTACAAAAAAAGCGAATAGAATGGCATCAAACTGGTGAGTGAGTATATTGCAAGAAATAATTCATCATTTAAATTAATAATTGTATTATTAAACACGTCATCATTTATAATTAACTACAATTTTTATTAAAAAAAGGTATATATATTAAATATAAAAATTAAAAAGAATATGAATGAAAATACGTTAAAATTTAGGCATGGGTGCAAAAGTCCCACAAGGCAAGCGAGTGCGCGAGTATAGTATGGAAGGCTGCCCTCCCGAGAGCGCAAGACGGATGAGCACGGTTTCTTCGAGCCCTTGAGAGTTGAGGCACCGTTTCTTTCTTCCCACAAACGAAAGGAGGGTTGGAACGGACGGACGATCGACTGGCAATCTGTTCTTTTTGGATCCCTTAAAGCAATTTTACTTGCAGTGGCATCCATACCAATTCAACCTCCTTTAGATCTTGCTCGTTGTTTTCGCTGCAATTCTGACCTCTAAAATTCTCAGCTGTTCTTCAGGCAAGCCTCAAGATATCTTCACGGATCTTTCCATTGGAATTGCTAGATTTCATCACTTCTTTCACTCTCATGTTCTATTTTTTCAGATATTGATTTGTCTCTTTTATTTTGATAATTAGAGAATCGGTACCTCGGAATTGCGATTTGTTCTCCCTTTTCCTAGATATTCTAATATCCGTCTGCATAGGAGCTTTAGTTACCATAGTATTCATAATTGGATAGAAATTTTAGTTGCTTGTCAATTATTTAAGGTTATTCTTGTCACTGTGGCCCTTTCAGTGTTTAGGTTTCTGATGTTCACTTAAATTTGCGGTATTCTGTAGCGCTGGTTCAATCTGGGATATTATTATTTTAATTATTTGTTATTCGTTGTGATGATCTTCCCAGGCCTTTCAATTGACTCATCGATGTGGGTGCGTTTGTGGTTATATATGATATTCATGTAACATAAAGCTTAATTATATTTCTGTGATTCTTCCTTTGTGTTATATCGTCCAGTAGGAGGAGATGACGGCCGTTTATGGGGCTATATTGGCAGTTCTGTTTGTTTATGCTCAGATTCCGTTTGGGTTAACCTTGCGATCAACAGTCCCTGCATTTCTGTGGTATCCCTCCCAATACGAGTGAGTATTTTGTACTTTATTCTTTTCCTATTGAATTTCGTAATTGATAAGGCAAAGAAAATGAAGAGTTTCTGGCTCTGCGCTTGGCTGAAACAACTGTGTTTCGTTGTTATGTGAGTCTTATTTTTATACTGTATTGTCTTTTCTGCACCATCTGCTTCTATGCCACGTATTCTGAATCGTGTCAGGTGATGGAAAAGTTGTTTACTACTTAATCCCCAGTTATTACTAAACGGATGTGTTTTTATTTCTTCTGGTGCATAACGAATTATTTTATGAATACATTTGTGAATATTTCCTTAATTCAAAATTTTAATTTTTATTCATTTCTTCCAAGTTCATCAGTATTCTTTGGGGGTATCTACAAGCCATGTAGATTCCGAGCTCTGTGCTGCAACTTCTTTTCAACTGACATATCATGCAGCTACATCTAAAAGTTGTAGGGCCACATGGGCAGACTACGTGAATTTATGAAAGACAAAGATCTCATGAACATGGGCTGAGAAATCCTGCAAATTGAAAGTTCATAACATTTTCTTTAATGTGTTTTATAGTGATGCCTGAGGGGTCAGATGTTCCCACGACATTAGAGCTGGGTTGAGAATATTATTGTGTTGGAAAATTGGAAAAATATTCATGGCGGAGAAGACTGGTGAACATACTTGAAGGTGTGCACTTTAAAGAAGTAGGTGTTTGGTTGTGACAGTGATGATAATTAAGGATTCCTTACAACACTGTGAACTAGAAGAAGTTGCCTTTTTTATTTTAACCAATATGAGTAAAACAGAGTTTCCATTCTGCAGAGTCTGAGAGGTTTATAATATCCAAGGACCAACAACTTTATCAGAAAATTCTGTAGTTAGCATGAAGCAAATTTGTTGGAGGACTAATCTGAATTCGGAAAGCAGTGAAGTCATTTATCAACTTTCTGAGGTCTATTTGGTTATTATATATATGGATTTGGGTAGTCAGAATGCTTCAAAAAGAAGAATAGTTTTGGTTTCCTTATCACACCATTTTAAAAATTTTCTTATTTTTATTTTTTTGTTGGAAATCTCAGTATTGAACAAGGGATCACAACTTTTTGTGATGGTAAAAGCTTTGGGCTGGTATAGAAACATGAGTTGAGTCCAAATGTGGTCACTTTGTACAGAAATGTCGAAGGACAACTGATTCTGGTTCACCCCTTTTGGGACTTAGCTTCTTTTTGACCCCTTTAGGGACTTAGCTTTAATGGAACCGCCTCTGGATTATAGTTCTTTGTGGATCTCAGTATTAGAACGGTGTAGAACTCCTTCACAACCTAATATTAGTTTATTTTATGCATGAATTAGAGATTTATTGTTGGTTATTTAGATTTTTCTGATTATTTATCCAGTCACATGCTGGCTTAGGAATGGGGGTAGTTTTTCTTTGTCCTTATGCTTGTTTCTACTGCCTTTTGAGTTTATAAAGTTTGCATAAGTAACTGTATTGATGTTGGAGATTATTTTCTTACTCAACTGCAGATATTCAATCAATCAGGTGAAGAATGCTGTAAACTATCGCACCCTATCCCCAAAAGATTTAGCTAAGTCTGTTATGTCAGAAGGAGGCTGGTCAGACTTACTGGTATTCTTTGAATTTTGAGTTGTAACTGCTGCAGCTGTTTATTTATCTAGGGATAGTTAACTGTCTTAAGCTGATGCTCATCAATTTCTCATAATAGGCATGTTTCCTTTAGTGTTCAGGAAACAAACTTCAGCAGCCTGTGGATGTTGCACTTGTTTTTGTTGGTAAAGAGGTAAGAAGCTATGGGGAAAGTAGTGTTACAATTTGTTTAATATATTTATTGGTTTGAGCTTTGTCATTTTGTGAAGCACTACTTATGGCAACTATTATCAGTAGCAGCCTGTTATAATCTTTCTGATCATTACCACTTTGTGAGATTCGAGTAATGTATTAATCCATTTTTAAAGTCTTTTCTTTTCTTATATTTTTTTGGGCACAATATAAAGTTACCTTAAAAATTCATGTGTTTTTGTTTAGTTACTTTCCCTTTATTTTAGTTGATGTGATATTTCTTCTACTAATATCTGCTTGGAATATTGGAAAACAATTATTATTTGGATATTCTTGGAGCCGTCACATCTAAGGTTGTCTTCCCATGACTGTTAAAGCCGTTATTAGGCATCTAAGTCCCCATACTTGCATCTTGTGTTCTGTAGTAGGAATTTATTCGTGTTGTTTCAGTCTGTTTGTTATCAAAACTCTTACCCACCATTGTCCATGCTTTATGATAATAATTTGTTATTTCGCCTCATTCGCAGTTGCAATCTTCAGATATTTCTAGAAACAAACATGCAGACCCAGCTCTTATAGATTTACTCAAGGTAAATATAATATGCTTTATGGCATTGTACCAGTCTTTGTCATAATCCCAAGGGTCAAGCTCTTTAGGACTAACAGAGTTGGATCAAAGTTCTGCAAATTTTGTGATTTAATCTTCTTTGCTCTTCACAGGTCTCCTATGGTTCATCGAACTTTTCCATGGCATTCCCATATGTTGCATCAGAGGAGAAAGAGATGGTGGAAAATTCTTTGATTTCAGGGTTTACTGAAACTTGTGGGCATGGTTTTAGAATTGGTGATACTGCTTTCATGGAGTCATGTTCTGTAGAGGGTGAAGATATTAAGAAACTTGTGGACCAGCAATCAATCCATGTAATGACACTGATAATGTCTTATGACTTGTGTTATATCATAAAGTCAATATGTTGCCTATGATAAAATGGAATGTTATATGACTCGTTACAGTGTTCGGCAGGATTCTGGCAAAAATCTGATTCTTTCTTTTTGGTTCCTTTTTTTATTTATTCTTTTTGACAATTTACAGGACTATCTGGTTTCAAGAATGGAAAAGAGACCCAAGGGGCAAGCTGATTTGGTTGTGTTCTGCTACAGGGGCTCCCATTCATTGAAAGAACCTGAACAATCTCATTCAGAAGGTATGATAATCTTCAAAAATTCCTTATTTGAATGATTTTTTTTTGCAGCATGATGTACTCATCTTTTTTTTGAATAATACACAGGAGAAGTTTTGTTTGAGCTTATTAAATCTGTGGAGCAGTCTGGTGCAAAATTCTCGGTACTATATGTTTCAGATCCATTGAAATCAATTCGATACCCATCTTATCATGAGATAGGAAGGTTTCTTGCTGAACATACCATTGACAATGGTTCAACCAATTCCACAACCTGTGATAGAGTTTGCCAGATCAAGTCATCACTCCTTGAGGGGCTTTTTGTTGTAAGTTACCATCCCTACCTTTTTTTTAATCAGTTTTTACTAATATTGGAACTTTGTTTCCTGGGCATTATATACCAATTTAGGATTGTGGGAGGGTATCCTTGGGAGGTCTATGCTCCTCCACTATGATTCTTATAGTATGAATTGCATAAATATGAGCAAAATAAAAAAAATGAACCATAACCAAATCTTTGTGATATTTTGAAGCAGGATAGGCTGTTTAATGTTATTAAAACCAATTTGTTGTTAGGGGCATAATATAAAATCCCATTAGGCTATCGACACTCACCTTTCTTTACACCTAATCAAATCATGTAAACAACAAACCCTTAACCACCTGAAATTGTTATAGCGAAAAGTAGTATTCTCTATTATGTGCTTAATTCCTAAGCCTCTCAAAAAATACCCTCTTTCACACGAACTTATGAATTGCAAACCAAAAAAGGGGAAACTATGTGAGTGAATAAAAGAGATGAAGAAGAAAAATAATTTTACTTCTAGAGCTATGAGAGCATAATTCAAACCCTTAGTTGATTGATTATTTTCTGGCCTTCAATGGATGGATAATAATAATCATACTTATCATTACATGTCATTTGTTTCGCAAATTGAATTGCCTTGATTAAAATTCAGACTTTGCTCATTTACAGGGAACAAAATGGATTTTGGAAGTTTCAAAGTCAGTATGCTTCTAGTAGACCATATATTCGCACATCACACAGCACCTTTAGTTTTTCTTTTAGAAATAAATCAACAAAAATATTTGTAGTTAGTTGTCATTTAATTGGATGAAAAATTGGCCAAATGAAATAATTTTTATCTGAAAATATAAATAATGATACCCATCAATAGATTGGGCATCATTAAACAAAAAATTTCAATTTTATGTGTTGCGTCTTGGTTTATTACCTTCGAAACTAAAAAAATACATTTATGTCAAACTCGAGCTTTTGAAAATGCTCCAAATATTTAACAAATACATAGAGAGGTGTTCTAAATTCACAAAACACTGGGAATTTAATTGGGGTGAATATCCTTTCTGGCCTTCCTTTATCCCTCTTAGATTCATCAATGTGAATCATCTCGCACGTTGTTTGATATATCTTATTAGGTTTCTACTTTACATGCCCGAACCATATGATATTGTATTTTATCTTCTATAGGGCTTGATTTTCAGCGTTATTGGATATGTTTGTCTGTTGACTTGTCTAGTTTTTCTACACATCCATCTTAAGTTCTTTGTCTCGACAATACTCATCTATGAGTACCTTGCTTCTTTGTGACTTGTCATTCCAGTCCATACATTAGGGCAAGCATACAAGATGTCTTATGAACTTTGCCCATGTGAGTACAACCTTGATCACATAATACTCTAGGGTATGTATCTCTTCAGTTAGTCCACTGGGCTTTAATTTCAGGTAACATCATTTTTAGTATGTATAATTGATTCAATAGTTAGAGTAGTTACTTTTAGGATGTGTTTGGGGATTTTTGGAAAAGAAAATGGTAGGGAATCACATTCTCTTTTTTGGTTGGAAATTAGGGATAGGGATTTGTCAATAAAATTTATTAAAAAGTTTTGTCAATAAAATCTATTATTTTTTAAAGGTGTGTACTTTGTAAATAGGAGTAAGATAATATTGCTTCCTTTGACTCTCTAAAATAACTATCTCTCCTCAATTCTATTGACATTAACCAAAGTTTCCTAAATATGTAAGATCTTACCCAAATAATAATTGCCAATGATTAAAATGTACTATTCTTTTCTCTATATTTCTCATCTTAACTGAACTCTTGAAAGGAAATATAAATCATTTCTTTTCTTTTCTTTTGGTAGTTTCTTTTCTTTTCTTTCCAAATCCATGGTTCTAAGCATGGTTTCAGGAATGTCAGCTTTGATTACAAATGATTTGATAAAGCCTGGTTATTCCTGTAGTTGTATTAATTTCTTTCTTTAAGTTAAAAGCAGATCTTTGCCTTATAACCCAAGCTTTTTAAGCAAAGTTTTCTCCACCATGTCACTATTTTTTCTTTGTATATTCTGCGTGGGAATTGACAATCTTACAAGTAAATTATTTTTTCAGCATGATGGATGCAAAGTTAGTTCTTTTTTTTTTTTTTTGGTACCATTGTGAGTTTTGACTCATTTATAAGTTGGCTGGACTGGAACATGATTATTGTTTTGGTGGGTGTTGTAATTTGGATTGCCACTGTATCCAACTTCATTGGCTGACATTTCCATCAGTCGGATTGCTTATCTTTGGCAGTACAAGAGCTTTTCAAATACTAGATTCCAAGACTGTCTTGTTGTAATGAGACTTATGTTATACCCAAGAGATGGCTCGTTAATTTATTGTAAATTTGGTTATTTTAGTCTAAGTTGGTTTTCTCAAATTCCTGAACGATGCTATGTTTCATGCTACCAGTGGGTCAGGTTCAAGTTGAGTTTTGTGTGGAAAGTATTTTCTTGACCCAACCTGAGCTCTTGTTGATTGGACGGGATAGGAGGGGCTAACCCACATTTATCCTAATCTGACTGGCTATTATTTTATTCAGAAAAATAAAAATATAAAAACCCTGAAATATTATTTAAGTATAGAAGTTTGAAAGGGAAGATTAACAAAATACAATGTAAGGCAAGAGGAATGAGGATTGAAATGATGGAGCAAGGCCTGCATTCATACTCAAGTCTCTTGATCATGTTATGAAGTATACATGTTATTTCATTAAGTGTATAGCGATTAGTGAACCATTTGGTTGGAAGGGTCAATAAGAAGCCAACTCATTTATCAACTGATACTTAATCTGTTTTTAGGCTGGATTGGGATTTTCCAGCTCTTCTTTGCTATAATTTTTTCCCTTGTGATCACATACTAGGAAGCAAAAACATAGATTTAGGATTGAGAAATTCTAAGGTGTTAGTAATTTTTCTTACCATTTGTTAGACATCGGTTATCTTGAAAACAATCATCTTGTGGCACCAACAGGGACATGTTTGAACGAGCGCAACTTGGGTGAAAATAGTTAATGATATGACCAATAAGTTCGTGAAAATAGTTAATAACATGACCAATAAGTTTTAGAAACAATGGACTTCCATTTGAAGATGTTTATGTGCCTTTATCTTTATTATATTCATTACGAGTGGTAGAAAGTGGATTTGGGTCCGCATCATAGCATATCAATGAGACTAGGATAGCCAACTCAACCTATTTCATGAGGAATAAATGAATAAAAAGAATTCTGGGGTACTACCTTGAAGTTGAATTGGAAAAGGCTTATAAATTAGGGAAAGAGGAGTTTGGAATGTGGAGTTAAAATTCAATTCTATAAAGGGGAAAAAAAGCCTTGGTGATGGAACCATAATGTTTAAAAGGCTGCCAATCTTTGTTGAATTGAAGAAGGCTTAGCAAATTAGGGAAAGAGGTGTTTTGAATGTTGAGGTAAAATTAATTCTATAAAGGGGAAAAGAAGCCTTGGTGATGGAGCCATAACGTATAAAAGGCTGTCAATCTTTATTTTAAGATTTAACAAAGAAATAACAAGCAAGGAAACTTTAAAGAGTAAAACTATCAAAAAGGAAACTAATGTATAATAGGAGAGATTAAAATGCAGGCATAGGATGACCGATGTATTTAGCTAGGTATAAAAGACACTGACAAATATACTATAAAAAAGGGAAAAATAGAGGACTCCGAGAAATATATCCATGAACTTATAAAACTGAAAGGGTGGAAGACAAGGGATTTAAATTAATTAGATGCAATAAGAGTGAGGATTTGCGTGTCTTGTGACTAAAGAAAGGTAGAGGGATTGATTCAAAAAACTTATTAAATGTTAAAGGTATAGGGATCTTTGTTTCAGTTGTAGATGTGGTTGTTGGATAGTCAAAAAAAGGCTGCTATGTTTATAGGATTAAGATTCCTGAAGTGAGGTACTTTAGCCAAGATGGAAATAGAGAAGGCGTTGAGGCTAGATGATATTTCAATTAAAGTGTGAAAGTGCATTGGAGAGATTGCTGTACTGTGGTTGAACAAATTATTTGGTGAAATTTTTGAAAACTAGAAAAATACCAATATTCTTGGAGGAAAATTATGGTAGTACCTCTGTATGTATCTATAAATAAGAGAGATATTCAAAACCGACTTGAATATTGTTGAATTAAGCTTATAATTTATGTCATGAGATCATGGGAAAGAGTAATGGAACTAATGTTAAGAAGAATATTTTGTATGCCAGAAAAGTAGTTCAGCTTTATGCCCAGGAGGTCAATTATTGAGGAAATCTTTCTACTAAAATAATTAGTGCATAAATATAGAGGGAAGAAGAGAGACCTTCCACATGGTTTTTATCGATATGGAGAAGCATATAAATAGAGTTTCTAGAAAGCCAACTTGGTGGATTTTAAGTAGAAAAAGAGTACCGGATTTCTATTAAGGTTATTAATGGCATTCATAAGAGAGTGATAACTAGGTAAGAGCAGTGGATAGCAAGAAAAATGAGTTCTTAATGACAGGTTTACATCAAGTTCATATATGAGTCCTTGTCTTTTTGGTTTGATTATGGATGAATTTCATCATTTTCAAGAAGAGGTGCCTTATGTATGCTATATATCTTGTGGTTTTTTGGTGGACTAAACAAGAGAGGAACAAATGCAAAACTGAAATGGCAAAAAGAATACCTTAGAATCAAAGGTTTTACCATAAGTCGAATTAAGGCTGACTATATGACTATATGGGATGTAACCTTCACAAAAATGGTGGTAGAGATGAACCAATTGTAAGAGTTGGGAATCAAGAGATTTTTAAAGCAGTCAATTTTGTGGTGAATCAATTGTCTATAAAGAGAGACATTGAGGAGGATTTTTCACTTACAATTAGAGTTAGATGGCCTCTAGAATATCACTTGATTGACTTCTTCCACTCAAACTAAAAGAAAAATTTAAGGGATGGCCTTTAGGCTTGTTGTGATAATATGTATGGATTAGAATGTTGGCAACAAAGAAGTAGCATACACATAAGATGGTTACTAAAATGGGAATGTTTATATGGATGTGTAGGAATAATAGGAAGACGAGGTAAGGAATAAATATTATCCCAAGGAATATTGAACTGAGAAGAAACCTGCTTGATTGGGAGCTAAATAATTATGAAGAGCTTTTGCAAGAACTCTATAGTAGTCAGCTGAGTCACGAAGAAGATATCAGAGTTTGGAATAAGGATAAGTCAGGTACTTTTCGGTGAAATCAGCATTTGAAGTCTTGAACACCACGGGTGTGATGTTTCCGGCTGCCAAGGTGATTTGGAATAGTTGTATCCCAAGCAAAGTGGCCTTCTTCATTTGGGCAGCGACCCTTGATAGAATTTTAACAATGGACCAGCTGAGAAGGCAGGGATGGAAAGCCCCAAACAGATGCATCATGTGTAAACAAGAAGAAAAATCTGTGGCTCATCTTCTCATCCATTGTAAAAGGGCTAAAAAATTATGGAATGCGATGCAAAGTAGGTTGAAATTGTTGTGGGTGCAGGCTGCAGATTTTAATATGGAAGTGGAAACATGGGGATGGAAGAAGGGTGAATCAGCTAGGGACTTGATTTTGAACATTACCCTGGCAGCTATCACTTGGGTACTATGGGGTGAGAGGAACTGCAGAAATTTTAAGGAAATGGAAAGAAACGACTAATATCTTGAAAGGGCAGTTTTGAAATTAGTGTTCAGATGGTCAGCGAACCTCCCCCTGATGGCTAATATTCCTCTTGAAAATTTTCTGGATTGTAACAGAATTTCTGAGCTAGGAGGATTTTAGGAGGCTGTCTCCTCTCTCTGCCCTGCTGTCTAATCTATTTTTGTTATATTTCAGTGGCTAGATCTGGGTACACACAGTTTGTGTGCTTTGTACCTATCTATTTTAATTAATGAAGTTTGCTTACTAATCAAAAAAAATTATCCCAAGGTATTTAGATTTTGCCCAAATTAAAATTAAAAAAAAAATGTCAAAAGGAATGGAGATTTCTATGGCTTTTACATAGTAAGAAAATTGTGAGAAGGTGTGTGGTGGTACTCATGGAAGGATCTAGAAGGCCAAGAGAAAGACTAAAAGGAACCTAGATGGAGTCAGTTGAAGGACTTACTTAGTTGTTATTTGAATAAAGATACGTTTTGACAGATTGGGGTGGATAAACAAGATCCATATTGCCAACCTTTACCAATTAGATAAGGCATTTTATCATCTCTAAGTCAACTTCGGACTGAAATAGAATTCTAGTATAAATCTCAATTAGTGTAAGCCCATGTAGGAATTGAGAACCAATAAATTGCCAAAAACTCGATTTTATGTCGTGGACTGTTTTTCTCCTGATAAATTATTTGGACCAATTATTTATAAGAGTCGGAAATCCTGTTGGATATTATGAATTGAATTAGAGATGGATAGCTTACGTTGCAGAGATTCTTGTAGTGCATATAACTAATTTATTTGATATAAATGTTTAGTTGCATGATTAGGACATTGAACTGTCTTTTGGGTTAAGAGATCTTCAAGTTGCTTGCAGGTTGGTTGCTACGGGATTTGCTTTCCCGTGCCACATGGTAGTATGAAGGGGTGATATCTTTTACACCATATTATTTCCTAAATTTCTCTATGCCTATAGCTACTTTGGAATCCTTAGATTTTTTGCCTGTAATGTCTAGATTTCTAATACCGTTTGTGTCCATACTGTCCAGGCTATCGTTTTGCTTATAATCTTAATCTCTGGCCTTTGCTGTATGATGGGCATTGACACTCCTGCAAGATTTGAGACTCCCCAAGAATCTTAAGATGCATTTTCTAAAAAAGGAGTTGCGGGACGACATGACTCTCTCATGCATATCTCATATTTCTTATGATGTCATTGTGATAACTGGATGTAATCCTGTAATCTCTGTTCTTCACTTGTTGAAATGCATTTTCTTATCTCTACTCCATAACCCAAACATCAACAACTGTCATCAAAGAACGGAAGTAAATTATGATTTGTTATTTAGAGTAGCATTTGGAACATTATATTGTGATTCATTAAATTGACTGGTTATTAGCTTTAGTTTGTTGCATTATCATGAAGCTCAGAGACATGCTGCTTTGCCAGGAGAAAAATAAGTTCAATAAATCTCTAGACTCGTCACTCGTATGACGGACCAGAAAGAGCATAATGCCATTTAATTATAACGCCATTTAATTCGGTTAATTCTTGCTGTGTTGTCCATCGAAGTTGAGCTGCTTCTTTATGGGAACGGTTGTGGTTTTGTGTAGCTTGTTATTGTACCATGCTGTCCAACCCAAAGAACTCTATTCAGCAATTGCATTAATTTGTAGCTGGTCTACTTTAATTACATATGAATTAGCTCCTAAACATTAGCGCTATCTTGTGCTTCTTCTTCATCCATCTAAAAAAATGTGTGGTATATATTTTGCACAATTTCATACCTGAAGGGACTCCAATGGATTTGCTTCCAATGTCTATACGTCGTAAAAGTTGGTTATGGATCCATGGTAGCAATTGTGGCTTTGTATAATTCTATTGCATTAATTTGATTATATTAGACATGAAAAAAGCAAAATTAGAAGCAAACACAATGAATGTTATATTGGGGTTCAAAAGACGTGCAATGTGTAGGTTATGGATATATATATATATATATATATATATATATATATATAATGCTGTCTAGTTTATCAGCATTAATCAAATTCTAAAATTTCTTTCAAGAGTCAAATAAAAATCCAATTCCTGTTAAGAGCCTAGCTAATAGGAATAATTTTTATTTGTTCTAATCTACTATTAAATCATGAACTGCCTTAAGTGTTTTCAACTTTCACATATCTAAAATGTTCTTTCACATATTTAACATTATTATTGTCGTGTAGAGTCTTTCTCCAATAAAATCCTACTACATTACAACTCTTCTCTAACAATTATCTCAATAAGTTTTTCTCCAATAAAAACACACTTTACTATTGCCGTATTGAGAAAATATATTGTATTTATTTTTTCAATAAAATCACACTTTATTATTGCCACACTCATGCTTTGACTTTAACGATAATAAACTATTTCTCTATTAAAATCCTATTTCTTCGCTAATTAACGATAACTAAAATGTAGATAATTATTTAGATTATTAGTTACTAATGTAGATTGATAATTTTTTTTATTTTATTCTTATATAATATAATAATTCATTACCCTTTTTCAGAATTCTATCTATATCTATTTGAATTATCAATTAAAGAAAAATTTTCTTTTCTAAATCCCACTTATTTAAATAAATCTTAAAATAATTTCAAATCCTTATCCAAACAAAACGAAAAAGAGAATCCCAAAAATAATTAGAAATCTTATCTAACTAGTAAGGGATGTTAATTAATAATGTAGGAGGTTATTTTTTTATTTTATTCTTATCTTAAATCTTCTTATTAATAATAATCATTCGTTACCCCTTTTATAAATCTATCTAATTTTACATTTTATTATATTTTTATTTAAAATCTTTATCCCTTTTAGAGTTCCATATGATTGGAGCAACTCTTTAAGAAAAAGGGAATTCATTACCTTTTTTGGAATTCTATAATTTTTATATTATTTCTCTTAAAAAATTTATCCTTAATTTTTATTTTTTGTCATTTTTGAAATAAATTCATTATATTTAATTTTCTAATTAACGCATTAATGAATCAAAACAAAAAGTGAACCTATTATTATTCAAAATCCTTATTAATGAGATTGAATTAAAAATCTATACTACTATTAAAAGCACGAACTACCTTAAGTGTTTTTTATTTTCACATATCTAAAATGTCCTTCTAACGATTATTATTTTACAATTATGGTTTTTTGTTTTTACTATTGATGTTAATCTATAAAATCCTATTTCTTCTCAAATTAAATATACAATTCTGGTTTTTTTTTAATACTATTGACGTGAATCTATTAAAATCACATTTCTTCTTCAATTATATATAACAAAAGATAAATAATCATTTTTCATATAAAATAACTAAATCATATTTCTTCTCCAATTACATCATGAGTCCTATTAAGTTTCTTCCCTTACCTATCTGTTAGATTTCGTACATTTACTAATAGCTATAAAAAAAATATTTTTTTACTATTGATGTGACTATTAAAATCCTATTTTTCCTCCAATTAAATATATATATACTATTATTAAAATCATGAACTATCTTAAGTGTTTTTCATTTTCACATACAAAAAATACCCTCCACTAAAATCTTTATTTAATTTAAAAAGCAACATTTTTTTATCTAATAAAGTTCTACTAAATTAGATAAACCTTGATTATATAAATATCTAGGATTAAATTTTAATTAATAAAACCCAACTAAATTAGATAAACCTTAATTTTACTTATATAAAAGACTTTAATTAAATAATAAAACCTAAATTATTAATAACAATGATTTCATATATTTATCTATTATTCTAGAATATTTAATTCAAAAACTACTTGTACTTTATCTAAAAAAAATTTTAAATAGAAGATTTAATTTCAAAATTAAATTTTTTTGGTATTTGTGTGAATCTAATAAAATCCTACTAATTAGATAAGGCTTAATTATATTTATCTATAAGATATATAATTAAATAATATCAACCTAAATTATTGATAATAATAATTTTGTATATTTGTACAATATTCTAGAAAATATAATTCAAAAGTACTTATACTTGTCTAAAAGAATTCTAATTGAATAAAATAAAAATAATTCCTAATATTTAAATATTATTAGTAGCCATTTAATTATTTCAAATTCCGTAATACTTTAACTTGAGAGCAATTTATTATTAAATTTTATTATTAATTTACACAAGAAATATAAAAGACAAATACACTATTGGTATTTTATTTTTTAACAACTACTATGTGCAAATATGTGTATGGTATATTCAATGGGTATATAGGCTATAATTAGGGTTAATTTGAGTGAGTTAATTCAGGGTTAGCTATATACCTTAACCCATTCAATAGATAAATAACTATAATTAAGATGCAACGTAATATAATTGCTAATTTTTCTATTACTCTATAAGTAAAATATAATAAAACAATTATTTACCTGTGATTACTAAACATTTAGTTTACTCCAATATCTCAATTAAGTACTGCGTAAAAGGCAAACCAAAATCAAATAAAATTAAATAAGAGTTGGAATAATTCATTAAAAAATCAAAATTAAACCAAAATTACATCGAGGGATAGTGAATATAACTTTTATGGAATTTTATTTACTTATTAATGATAATAGACTTACCTATTTCATTAACGAGATGCATATTAAAAAGGAATAGAAATTTGCAGGAATTGTGGTGATGAAGGTTGTATGAATAAAAAAACTTCCTAATTCTGTTACTCAAAAATAAAAAACAATTAAATCAATCTTAACGTGCAACACACGTTCACAATTGCTAATTTCTCTAATAAAAGTAGGAATACTTTTTGCTTGAGATTTTTTGAAACTTAATCAAATAGTTACAAGTTTAAACTTCCTAATAATATAGAAAAAGGGGAGAATGCATGATTAAGAAAATTTGTCAAATAATTATAAATGACAACGTTACAAACAGCATTTTATGAGTTAAGCATTTCCTCTCTTTAGATAATTTGAAAACATCGTTAGTGCATGAAACCTAACTGAATATTGTGTTTTATCAATGTATGAAAGCCAACTGCATTTTGCGTTTTCGATGGTTGCAATTGTATTTCGTAGTACTATATGATATTCATGTTTGTGATAAGACAAATATAAAACAAGAGCAATAAAATGTCTGCGTTGTAATTTTTCAAGTTTAAAATTAAACTTTTTTTTAATTAAATTAAATCTAAAGCTATGCATTTTATATTGAGTTATATTACAGAAAGATTTACTTTCCTAATTGACATTTCAGTTATTATTAATGTACGTGACATATTGCAGTTTAGTCATTTTATCCCAATATTCAAATTTCTGTACTTCTTTTTGGAGGGCAATGGAGAGTACGTATTTGAAAGGCATTGGCCAACATCTGCCTGATGCACCTAGAAAATTTTAACTTCTTCTCTTTTGCCTGAATTTAAATGATTTTTTTCCTGTTCAGATTCCAAACCCAAAATCATTAGGGAAGGAAAAAAGAAATAAAAGAAAAGAATAAAACATGTGCTTCGAACATTTCTCATATATTCCAGGATACAAAAATGAACTCAGGTTCCGAATTATGATCTATCGATCTGCTTGGAAAATCAAACTTGGCCGACCTGTTAAGATCCATGAAAAGTGCAAAAGGCTTCTTTCAAATTATCATGATAGTTCATCAATTTCCGTCTTCTTGGGATTGAACTCTGGTTAATTATATCCAAGGATATCTACTATTTATCTTAAAGGAAATAATGAAAAAGGGGGAAATATAACAAATTAGCCACACACACACACATATATATGGTGTCCTCCATGAAAAGAGCACTGGACTTTTTGTTTAAATAATGAAAGATCCCATTTTTATCTCTTTTAGATTCTGTAGAAGTAACTGACTAAAAGAAGGGAGAGAGAGAGAGGGTAAATACAGCAAACTGATACATTAAGCATTTGAAATGAGAGAAAAAGTCCGACGATGAATGGGCATCGTCTACAGCGTACAGAAACCCACTTTTGGCAGTTTATAGGATCTTTTGTTAGTGTTAGCGCATAGGGTTCCCTGATCCTCAGTTTCAAAAGTTCTTCTGTTTGATTATGAAGCCTACCAGGGTATTGATGCCCGATCTCATGGTAAGCGCACTTCTTTGCCAAATGAGAGTTCCAAGAGATGTTGTTAAATGCATATTATATTATATTATTATTATTATTCAACTTCCTTTCATTTGTTCTATGAAAAGTACAGAAAATATTCGAGAATGAATTTGAAAAATCTTAAAGGGATAACTACCATGGTTCTAAATTCACCCGAGATATCTGTGATACTCCTGAGAAACCTATCTGATCTGCTTCCCCTTTTTAAAATTTTTTTTTGAATAAAAGCAGGTATTTCACCATTATTAATCTAATCTCTCTCTCTCTCTCTCTCTCTCACACACAATCTTCATTCGCCTGCGTTTAGCAGAAAAACAAATATTATTTAACAGTGCATATAGACTGCATGCATTTGTCCATGAAATTTGATTCACCCATTTTCCTGAAAGCAACTGAAGAGACTAGCTTTCTGGCCTCTCTTTTCCTGTCACTCTTCATCTCATTATTGTTTGCCTACTTCCACAAGACATTTCCTTTATTCTCGTCCTCTTAATTATACATATATATCTCCATTTTCATTTTCAGGTGTTTCTAGCTGCTTCTTCTGATGTCAGATGAAGCTATCACACCCACTCAAGGATAGGATGAAGCTAGGGTGTGCATGAATTTTTTTTTCTTACTCTAAACAAGTGTCTGTTCCATTAATTAACCAAAACGTATCATCTTTAGAGAGAGAGAAAGCGAGGAAGGGAAGAGAGAGAGACAGAGAGGGAGAAAAAGGGAGACAGTATTCTCTTTTTTGCAAACCAAGGAACATGGTGTTGTTGTAGCATGAGAGGGAAAGAAAGAAGAGAATCCCAACTTGTTTTTCTGTATAAGCAAGCGTTAAAAGCAAGAGCCAATGCCCAACATGGCAGACCTTGAACGTCGAGTCCCTCTCTTCCCCAGATTAAATACATCTACCAGACTGCACTGCTCCTCATATATTTCCTCCCCATCACCTTGAAATCTACTGTCTTTCCTGCAAATTACCCTTTTTATCCTACTTCCAATAAAATATAACATTTTTCCATATTCTTGGCCTTGGGGCAGGGAAATATCTAGTTTACCATTTGTAGCATATAATGCCCCCCACTCCCTCTCTATCTTCTTTACTAGTATTACTATTTTTGTCATATCTTCTCTCCTGCCTTTTCATGACACTGTAGGGATATCATAAAGATACACATCATTATCTCTTCACTCATACCCAACAGAATCCCTTATCCAACTCTGGTCGGCAACACAATATCCTTTACTACTGCAACACAATATCCTTCCTGCAACACAATATCCTTCACTTGAACAGCTAGCTATAATTTAATTTATTAATAATCACCTCTCTATATGATATTTAGTTTTTAAGCCTTCAAATTTGTAAGTAAAAAGGCAAAATCTAGCTCTTCATTTCTTTCTGTAAATTTGTGTATATTCAGATAAAATGAGTACATATTTTTTGAAGAGGTATTATCATATATATAGCTAAGCCACCCATATATTTCGGTTTATCTTACTTTAGGTACCTTTGATTACTGTATTACTGGCTAACTGTTAGGTACTTTGATCTTTAAATATTGCTGTTTTATTAATTAGCAAACTGTTAGGTACCTTTGATTGCTGTTAATCTTCTTAATTTAACTGTCAATGAGTTTGCCAATTCATCTATCATCCAAGACACATTAGAAATTAACCTATATATCCTGATGTAACTAGTGCTTGGCATTCTTCCTTAACCTGTACTATAATTAAGTAAATTCAAATGTCCTTTTTCAATAACACATACTACAGTGGTTTTCCCTTTAATGACTTACTTTTCTGAACTTTATACGTACCCTTTATACTATTGGGCAAAAGTGGATCCTTCTAGGAGCTGTCCTGATCGCCTCGATTGTAGATAATGTATCAAATGGCATTAGATTATAGACAGATATTTTGATATCATTGCATCACTACAGACTCTCACCTCTCTCCCTTGAACTCTATATATGTAAGGCTCATTGGTATTCCCTTCTTCAGCAAGTGATGCTCACTTTGGCTCTTCGATCCACTCTCTCTGCTGCTGATGGCTTTCATCCATGGCCTAGCTTGGAGGACCAGAAAGTATAATGCAGCCAAGGATGACTTGCCGACTCTTTACAGCATTTGCTTTTCCTTCTCCGAAAGGGATTTGAGTAAAGGAAACTGGCAAGTTGTCTTTGGCTACATGTTGCTTTCTGCTCTTCATGCTAGGCCTGTTTTTGATGAGATATTCTTACTAAGTAGCTAGCTTATACCAAAAGTTTCCATCAATGAGTGAACTGGTGAGATTTAGAATTCATGGTAAGTATCTTTTGCTCAATCTTAATTAATTTCTTCTTGATTTGTTTGCATAGTTTATTGATTAAAATATTAAAAGATGGAGTAACATCATCTATGAACAGTTTTTTCCTAATTCATTACAGGTATATGTTGCAGCTTGATGCATTTCCTCATGCACTCATCAAATAGAAGTGCTTAAACTGCATATGGTTTTGCTTTTATGGGGAATCAAATTAAGCATGAGGAATAACAATTCATGAAGACGACCTCTAGATCTGATTCCATTATAATGCTGCAGATATATATATATATATATATATATATATATATATATATATATATATATATATATATATATATATATATATATATATATATATATATATATATATTGGGATGGTGTATAATGGTGTTTTGAGTTACCATTGTAAATGGAGTATTTAATTATGTGAATGCAATACAAATTCAAGATTTATATAGTGAGTATATGCATATCAGTTGATTTGCAATTTAAGTTAATGTTTTCTTTTTTCTATTCCTTTCCAACCGATAAAATAGATGTCTGCGATGTATACCTAGATTAAGCCAACAACGCAATTATTGGAATCTCGTGCTGATCGATGTTATGCAAAAATTTCAGAAACGCTAGTTGATGGGAAAGGATGGTGCAGAAAGATCGAGCTTTTGGCAGTCGATCGGGTTAAGTACCGGAGGAGAGGATTTCTGGGAGAAATTTTATTTAGAAAAGAGAAAAAGGAAAGGGATATGTAGTGGAAGAAGGTCTGGGGAAGAGATCATAGAAGGGTGAGAAGAAACGTTAGATCCCTTCATGCTCTTGGTACTAGTACTATATATATCGATCCCTAATATTTTCCTTCGTCGTAGCAGGAGCAGGAGGTGAGCATATCTATCATATCAAAGACGGATTGCCGCACTATTTAACACTTGTGGAGTTTTCTATAGAGCAGTACCGGATCTGCCTCACGGTCACGGGTGCCTTCCCTTCCCTTGACAGTACGTATCTTCTTCTTCACATTGATTTAAAAAAGGCTAAAAAACTGGATGAGTCGAAACCCTAAAAGGGTACAAGTCATGAATATTATTGATTTGATTCGTACGTCTATTGCTTTTAAAACCCAGTTTAACAAAGCTCTAAATTAAAACATGGAAATGCTATCAGGAGAGATGATACTTTTTTTTGGGTGAAAAGCCAAGCTTATATACATTCATGAACAAAAACCAATATTACATAGACACCACAACCTGCCAGAAAATATAAAAGGACCATTGGAACAACAAGAACCTCAAGAACAGGACCACCAGCTCAGAAACTCGATCAACTACGTCTCAAAAGAAAAATGTCAGAGCTGCGGCAGGAGCCACAAACACCAGTTGGAAACCAATGGTAACTTTTGACGAAGGATCCGCACCGAAGTGGATTAACAAAAGGGAGGGAAGCATTGCCCCAACGGCGATGTGAAAAAGAGCTAGTGGACGAGAATCCGGCAAACCGGATCTCAGCCACTCAAAGAGACGTAGGAGAGATGATACTGCTAATTCATCTATCAGGCCTTGTAATTAATATATTGAGTAATAGCTTAAGATGAAGAGGCCGGACTGCTTCTCAAATTAAAGGATGTGAAGAGGGTTATTTTGATCATCTTAATTCTTACATTTGTTTTACAAAACAAAATGGCAAAATGGGTGTGTGATGTTCTTTTTGGTAGAAACTACAAGAGAGCACGCATTGAAGTTAGAAAACCAAAACGTTAATTTTCTTGTAATTACCTAGAAAATAATTTTATTATATATGTTTTAAAAATAATTTAGAAACTAAGTATATTAAATATAAACAAAACGAAATATTATAATAAAAGATTAAGATGGCTAACGAAGTGATTATTTATTTATCAAAAACCAAAAATAACCATCTCTTTCTAAGATAGGTGATCTCTATATAATAATTATCTACTCACATAATTCTAATCTATAGAAATTTTATTTGATATAAGAAACTAATAGAGTTTAAAATGGATAGTTATAACTAATTAGGAGAACGTACGTAGGTTTTTGGAATAAGGATTGGGATAATGACATCATTAACAAAATTTCTTATCTATAATTTAAAAGTCAATTTAGAAAAAGTTGAAGGGCCCTTTGGGTAGGAAATGTCAAAGCTCGAAACTTGTAATGAGATTAGAGCCAAACACTTTCTTTGATGTCTTTTCTAAATTCAAAATTTTCTTTACCCCTGCTTATATATATATTTGATTGATTATTCTCCATCGATCATACATCCCCCCTAATATTAAATCTTAAGTGATCGTGTTTATAACATGTTTATGGAACTTAGACCAGGTTCCATATGTTTAAATAGAGTCGGCAACTGGCTGGGCTGGGCTTAGTATAGACTAAACACTCCCTGATTCAGTATGCAGGTTAACACAACTGGTTCAGGTGTTTGAAGCTAATATGTTTCAGATGCCTTAGCTTGAAAGTATTGGAGTTGGCATGTTCTTGTCTTAAGTTCTTAACACATGGAGAAATCCTAGTTACAAAAAATTGCCTGTCTACAAAGAAGCCCATTGTAGTAAGTTTAAGGGCAAAATAAATTTTGGATAGGCTTTGCCTTAGCATCAACCTGCCACAGCTAGCTTGGATTTATTGAGTTCAAGTCCAACTAATACTTTTAAAAACTAGACCTAGTCTGGCCCAAAATAGAGTTGGGAACACCAGTTTTGAACAGGCCCAGACAGTGTAAACCCCATTAATCACTCAAAATTTTTTTGGTGAGCGAATGGATGTGTGTGAGCCCAATCCTGCAGTTTTTATAAGCAAGAGAAGAAGAGAAAGAACCAACCAAAGTAGCAATAATTTTAGGCCTAGACAGTGGAAAATAGTATAATTATCAGAGAAGAAAAATGTAATTGAGATGTGTTGAGTTTGGGACAAAGGAGGCTTCCCTCCTTTATTAGAAGGTAAGAAGCAAGGTTTATTCTTTTGGTGCCGATGGACGGAAAATTTAAAATGGGCAAAAATTGAGTTTTTTTGGATTTTGAAGAAATTTCGCTGGCACGCCACCCCGTTTCACAGAAAAATTGCCAAAGAAACTACCTTGGCGAACTCCCCCAATGAAACGCATCGCTGGGGGAAAAAATCACCAAAACTCAAAACACTGGTGAGAATAAACCTGTTATTGCCCTCAAGTAATGTGGAACAATGCCCTATTCACAAATAAAAACTACATGGAGTGACCAAAACATGTCAGTAGAAGGAGCTTGGTGGGGTTGCAACTTTGGATGGGATGACTCAAGGCCAAGGATTACAATATCGGTGCTGATGGGCGTGCCGCCCATCGGAAAAATGCCAAAAAATTTTAAAAAAGCAAAAAATTAGAAAAAAATTTGAATTTTTTTTATTTTCCAAAAAATCGCTGATAAAATTTTAAAAAATCGATTTTTTTCCTCTTTACCAAAAAAATCGGTCGATTTTTTTAAAACCGATTTTTTGTGTCAATTCGTTTCGACAATTGAAAAAAAACGATTTTTCGGCGGCACGCCGCGGCGTGCCGCAGAAACTGAAAACGCTGCTCAAGGCCCAATCGATCAGGAGGCTCCTTTTTATTGATTAGGTTTGAGTTGTCATGAATCTGACATAACAAAAGATTCCAAACCCTTATCCACCAAGCAGCAAACTCAGTAGAAATCAAATAGGTTGTGACAATGAAATGCAGTTTTTTTTTTTTGGTAGTAACAATGAATGAAATGCAGTTGGGGTTGGCTAACAACATACCCCTTCGGTTGTTAAGAGTGTACTTTAGGTCTATGGTTTCAAATATTTGGTTTTTTTCATCTATGTGAAACCTAACCTTGTCTGAGGGTAAGAATTGGTTGAACTCCAGATTCATGCTGCAAACTAAACGACAGAGGGTACATGTCCTCAATTCAGTCTGGTATGTTTGGATGTAGCATTAAGCAGGCAAATTCTAAAATTAATATTTTCAAGGGTTCCGAACCGCCCGAACCGGCGAAAATTGAACCTTTTGGTCCTGTGGATGTGCTTTCAGTGCAAGAAGAGGAGGAAACAAAAAACAAAGCAGCAGCCCCATGGTGGCTAGGCAGTCCAGTCAAAGGCTACAAATAATATTCAAGTCATTTTCAGACATTGACGTATTAGTATTATCTCAAACTCAAACCTAAACTCTGCCCTATTTGTTAAAATAAAATTAGACGACCAAATCTTTCCTAGTTTTTACAATTTTTTCCTAATTTTTTTAAATTTCTCAGAAAATATTTATATATATATTCTTCTCAAATAAAGGTTCTTTATACTTATTTTACAAAATGAATTGTATCATGACAAAATAATTTTAAAAATATTAAACCAACTTTATACCTGCACTGAGATTCAAATTTGATTCGCGCAATGTTGGGCCGGACCGGGCTTCCAAATGCCTAGCTCATCAACCCGACCCTAATTATTTTCTAGCTTTAAAAGAACTGGCCTAATAGGCCCATGAGGCTCAAATTTTAGGCTTAAGACCAATTATAATGTTAGTGTATGTTAGTATGCACATGATCAGTTTTTAATGGAGCTATAAAGTATTATGTTTATAATGGTTAGAGCATGATTTGATTTGGTTCCTTGTCTTGGGCCTCAAGAAATTGACTTTATGATGAGTGTGATAATAAGAAATTTGTCCAATCTCATGACATGCTTTGTAAAATCAGTAAGGTTAGTATGGTTGATTTTAATTACGGAAGTATTTTACCAACTACTAACCACACTAATCATGCATTAGATTTCTTGAGACCCAAGCAAGGGAAGAGTAGCTCATGGATTGCCTGTTAGAGTAACCAAACAAAAGTAGTGAGTTCAATGGAATGAATGGGCAGTGGACCAAGGTTGTAAAATCCAAATCTGCATTCGACCGGTAAGAAGTCAGTCTGCTAATTTCAACCGGTTGTGTTGGGCCAAAGTTCAGCATACTGCAAATGGTATAAGGAAGTAAAGTTGCGTTCTAACCAATAACTTTAATTATTGGTCTAGTGATAAGTGCTTGATCCAAACAAAATTTTTTTAGAGACAATTAACTATGAAAATTCCCAATAATTTATTGGTAATTTGGGTGAACCATTTTGTTCTTAATATAGACCTCCTAAAATCCCAAAAATAGAGGATTGATTCTTATTAAATCATTCAATTAGACATAATGGGGCACAGAGAATGCCATGTCATTGATTCCCATCAATATCACTCGATTCCAAATGACTTTCAGGAGGATTAAGCTTCAGTTGTCTCTATCATATGGTCATCTAAATTATGATGTTAAGACATTGTAATTGCTATTCTTGGAGCACAAGTGGGTTGGGGCTTTGGATGGATTTCTCATTGCGTTTCTTTAAATTAAAGATCCTAGACATAATGTGGGCAATAGCTTACTCCTCTCTCATTCATTCGTTCATTTTCTGAACCAAAAAAGTTGGCCTTTCTTATTCATGGAGATTGGCTTTAGAGAGGGGCTAACAAATTATTATTTGGAGTATAATATAAAGAAAAAAAAAGAAAAAAAGGCCTTTCTGTTTCTTATTCATGGGAATTGGCTTTATATCAATAAATAATTATTCCGAGTACAATTGGAAGTCTCTCACCAACCCATGTGCCTAAAAAGAATGCAAACAAAAAGGATCAGTTGTAGTTGTCAGTAGAAGTAGGCAGTTCCTTCGAGTACCCAAAAAGCTTAGATGGGCCCCGGCACCACCTCCTTACTTCTTGTCTGCCCTGTACATATCACGGGCTACATTCACACCAAACCAAAGTCTATCCAAAATTTACTAGTATATAACCATATATATATATATATATATATGTATGGGATACCCAAGGACAAAATCGATGCCATATCAGCTAGTCCCTCACGCTAGAAGATCTGCTGGTCCAACGGTGGAAAGTGTGTATATATAGTCTTCATACACCTATGTGGATACATACATCACCGTTGGCCTAGCAGATCTTCCACCCAAGGGCTCCAATAGATTTCAAGTCAACAAAATCCTATTCAAAAATGTTGTCTACCCCTTTGCGCGCATATCACGGGCTATATTCACACCAAACGCAAATCATCCAAATTTACAACATCCTAATCCTGTTCAAGTTTACTACCTTGCTGTGTTGTACTTAAGGTGATGGTGTAACTATGTATATCACAGGGTCAAACTTAATCCCGTTTTTAAGTAAATCATTACATACTAATTATCTCTTTAAGTAATAAAATTCTACTAAAAACAAAAAATTTTAGTTAGTACAAGTAGATAATGCATTTATTTGACTAATTATTTATTTACATATTAAAAAAAATGTAAAAAATAAAATATTATCTAAACTCCAACAAAATCACTCAATAATTATGAAACTATTAGGATTTGAAAAATGTCGTTATAACTAAAAGTGGGTGGGATAAGGAAGTAATCAATTAAATCTCATGGTTATCTTATCTTTAGAAAGTAAATGTCAAGGAGAATCTCGTAGTTCGTCTTATATAATAGTTTAAATAAATAGATGAGGATAAATTATTTATTTTTTTTAACCTTCCAAAAAAATACCCTTCTAACAATTTTTAAACCTCCATATGCCTCGAGAAATTAGTGATGTGGCTTTTTTGATTCCATATGTGCTGCACGGGAGACACCTATTATTTATAAAGATAAACTTGGTATTTCCATATTTTTAGAAAGATGATGAGGTTATGCGCTTGAGAGCGTTTCACTTGGAGCCACTTAGTGGTGCCAGTGTGAAACGTACGGATGGATGCCATTTTAAGAGGGGGCCCCATATATTCAAATTCCATCCCAACCGGTGGTTTTATGGAACCACCGAATTTTGGTTGTAGAGGAAATGCTTCCTATGCGCTTGCACTGCATTAATATCCTTCTGGTATGATTTTTCTTTTAAATAGATCTTTACTATTATTTTTCTTATGTACAGTTTTAGAATTACATGTGCCATCCACCATTTTAGTGATGTGTCACTAAGTCGATCATGTGACCATGAGGGTAATTATGTTATTATCTTCATAGTAAGGGGTGCCATGGTCATTGTATGGTAGCAATAAGCAAAACAAAATTGTCCTTGCTTTTTGGAATTATTCTTATTGACTAGAACCCAAGAACAAAATGAATAAATAAGTGTGGTGCTATTTAAAAGAACCAATTTTACTATCCCCCAGCCATCATTTATGATTCGCAATTTCCATAAAGTGGCTTTCACCTATAATTTTGACATTTATTCAGTGTGGAAGCAGCAAAAATAAGTTCGCGAATAGCACTCCCTATAAACAAAACACAAAAAGCTACTGTTGGGAGAGAATTTTCAATGTCCCAGGTGATTGGTCTCTTTGCCGTAGTTTACACACATATTAAGAGAGAGAGAGAGAGAGAGAAGCCACGGTTGGTGAGCATGAATGAGTCATTAATGGTGGCCGAGTTAATGTGATGCCATTGTTCCTGCAATCCATCATTGAATGCCTATGAAGGGTGTTTTGTCAAGGTGCAACTCGTCTCTGTTATCCCTCCCTCTCATATTGATGGTAGTTCAGGTACTTTACCAGTAACCCCATCACAGAACTAATTGCACGTATAAAATCTTAATATGTATAGTGCTTTCTTCCTTTTCAAAGCTTCCACCTCCACTTTGGTTCTTGCGGAAATCCCAATAAAGAAAAGATTACAGTTTTTGCAGGATCATTGTTATGTGCCTAAGATGCAAATGGCAGTGAGTGAATGGAACAGAACAGATCTCTGTCATCTTTCATCACCATAAACCCACTTGTGATCTCTCTCTCTCTCTCCTCTTGTGGACTTCTTTCTTCTTTGCTCTTACTATTATTGCTGTTTCAACATAATCATTATCATCCTTTAATTGCATTCTCGACGAGTATTCTCATTCACAGTTTTGATTCAGTGGTGATTTTTGTGGAGGTTGTCTGGAGTGACCCACTCCTCGACTCCTCTGGAAGACACTGAGGCTTGTTATGGAATTCACATTCTCTATGAAGCTTTGAGGGGGTAGGTTTCTGGCTATGTCGATGTTTTTCTTTGGTAGCATCCTTATATTGTCCATTTTTGGATACCCAGAAAGGTAAGGCATTGCATTCTCTAGTATGAACCTATTTCTAAGCTTTTTGGTTTTTTTTTCTGATAAACTGCTTTTTCAGTGACAGATTTCTGTCTATGTTGAATAGACTACTTCAATTTAATTACCAGAAAAGAGTAATTTTCTGGTTTCTTTACTGCCCGAGTATAAAGTAGTTCAGTCTATAGCAATCAAGGCTATAGATTGCATTTTTCCCTTTCTAATCTGCTTATCTTTCTTCAATGGAAATCCAATCCCCATTTCGATTTAGTTACATTTTCCTTGTTTATGTCCCTCCACTCCCCAGTCCACCTCTCTGGTTTCATTCTAGTGAGTGCCGTTTCTGTTAATTGATTTTTATTCTTATCAATATGCATGGTTTCTCGGGATGCTTGTAAAGCCAAACAGAGAAACATCTGTTCATTATCATCTCACTTGTTTTCTTCTTCATCTAATCTTCTAGCCGAAATTCTCACCTTTTCTTTTGTCACTATTGAAGATATTATCCCATTGAAGACCATGGAGTCAAGAACAGCAGTTCAGAACCTTACTGAGTCAATCCATTCTCTTCTAGGACTAAAAACACATCTTACTCCTAGTTGGGCCGATTTGGTTTGTAATATTATTAAAGGCTTGCCATCTGAAGCACCATCCAATGGTTCAGATATAAGATCTGTCAACCCTGAGACATGTAAATCTTCTGAGCTCAAAGATGCTGATGAGGAAGCTGCTGTTGCGAAGACTCAAGGTAGAATCTCTTTATTCAGTACATTCAGAAACATAACTCTAAAAGCTGATCTTTTTCTCTCTTCTGTTTTTTTCTGCTAACAGATGAGCTTGTCACTTTAAATGCACATCTAGAACAGTTGAATTTACAGAGGAGGCAGGTGCTGAATGATTATCTGGACTTGAAAGGTTTGTAATGTTCTTTAATTCAAGATTGAAATGGGATGTTAACTGAGATTCAAACCTTAGGTAAGAAAGTCAAATAATTTATCTAATTTGGCACACACTACTAAGAAGGCAATAGCTTGGATATCTTTTTTGGTTTCTAAGCTAGATGCAAGACCTCAGGATTGACATGGAGTAGGTGGAGCATTTGAGTTACGATCAGGAGACCAAATTTAGGGGACTTCCCTTTTCAGAAACCAAAAATATGGTTTTGAAGGAATTTCTTAGGACAGAAATCAGCTTTGAAAAGCAACTAACAATCACAAACTCAAAAGCCTTGAACTTTTCAAATGAAACAATATGAAATCCCATTTATGCTTCCATATTATTGTTGTCCTTGCAGGGAATATTCGTGTTTTTTGTCGTATAAGGCCTGTCACTGCAGGGGACAAATTAGACAATCTGCAAACTGTTCTATCCTCAGACTCATGTGATGTGCTACTGAAATTAGCTGAATACAAGAGTAAACATTACAGTTTTGACAAGGTTTTCCAGCCAGGTTCCTCACAAGGTGCTTGACATCATTACATAAATTTTTGTAGCTGCTTCCTTGACACTACTGTCTTTTTTTCTTTTTCTTTTTTTCCCCTTTTAATGAATCTCAATTAAATTCCAAGTAAATAGCTCATAAATTGTTTCATTCTGTGTCACAACCATGAATTCCTGGACCACCAATTGAGTTGGGCTTCTTGAATACAAATACAGAGGAAGTTTTTTCAGAAGTGGAGCCGGTGATTAAATCTGCATTGGATGGATATAATGCATGCATTTTTGCCTATGGACAAACCGGTACCGGGAAAACTTTTACCATGGTGAGGATTGTATTACTAGCTCTGAACACTCAATAAGGATAACCAATATTTTAGGCATCCTAAGACAAAATCATATGCATGGTGAATCAGTTCTAATCCAAAATGTGTCTTGGGTCAATCAATTCTCAACTTCTGCCACTCTTTTCCCTTTTTCCCAAGAAGGGAACACAAAGGATACTTGTTTCATGCACATGTTTTAAAAAGCAATAACGACTTTCTTCTATATGAGTTTATAAAAAAAAGCCAATAAAGCTCGTGATTCATGTTTATACTCAAGTCACCATGCCAGGCTCAAGATTTTATTATTTTTAGTCCTTTGCATGCAGAATTCAGGAAGCTTATGGATATTTCATTGATATAATGCGATTTGTTTTGATTTAAATTTAGGAAGGTACATCAGATTGTCCGGGGATTGTACCACGAGCAATCAAAACACTGTTGAATCAAGCAGCAGACAGCAGCCATACATTTATTCTCACTTTCAGCATGCTAGAGATTTACATGGGCAATCTCAGAGACTTGCTTGTCCCTCGGGTCATAAAACCAACAGATCCTATGCCAGCTTGGTAAGCAAGAGTTCTTTTTTTTGGTTTCGTTTTTATTTATCCAGGCCACTCGGCCTGCTTGATGCATTTTGTAGGTGTTGTTATTCACTCACGCTACCAAGAAATTAGTAATCCAGTGTTAATGTTTACGTGCATATGCATATGTCTGTAAGCATAAACATATGTATAACAGTAGTAATTAGAAGAGGGTAGTAAATTTTCCCGATGACATAGAAACATGTTTATCAGGCATGGGTATGAGATAATTTAATACTTAATACTATATTTTCAAAACATTTCCCCGTATATTTCAATATATTTTTGAAGAAGTCATCTCATTTGTCCTTTCATATTCAATATGATTCAATCTACATTCTGCAAGTTACTAATCAATGTATATATATGCAAATTCATCATTTTAAGTCATGATTTCTTATTTATAAGAGATTTTCTTACTCATAAAGTCTGTTAACCTCAATACACAGCCTTTCAATCCAAACGGATCTCAGTGGTGGGATCAAAATTGACAACCTTGTGGCCATCAGAGTGAGTGACTTCAACCAGGCCATACGGCTTTATAGACTAGGAAGTCGATTTAGATCAACTGCTTCTACAAATGCAAATACAACCTCAAGCAGATCTCACTGGTAACTATTTTCCTGGAATACTGTGATTTTATGCAATTTCTACAACTTGGCAATGAACCAGTGACATAGTCACCCAGTTCAACATGCTTAGAGAGCAGAGTCTGTCTCAACTTCTGAACCAAAGAATTTTATCTAAGGCCCAAAAAGTTTGACCTTTCACCTCTGCTCATCACAGCTTGGTTCGCATATCCTTGACTTGTTTTCATGCTCCCGAGAGGCGAAGGGAAACAAATAAATTGTGGATGGTAGATCTTGGGGGAAGTGAGCGTGTTCTAAAGACAAAGGCATGGGGGAGACGACTTGAAGAAGGAAAAGCCATTAATCTATCACTCTCTGCCCTTGGAGATGTCATCAGTGCACTTCAAAGAAGAAAGAACCATGTACCTTACAGGTAACTAAAGTGAGAAACAGTAATCGAACTTGCTGATTGTTAAACTTCAGCCATGGCTGTTGACATTGGTATGATTTTAGTTAGTTACAAATTTCAGATGGACCAAACTTTGGTCAACCCAACATTTGGGGGGACAAAAAAAGAACAAAACAAAAAAAAAAGACAAAACAAAACTATAATTTAACTTTCAAGTAAAGCTAATAGCGAGTGAGTCCACTGTGTATCAATATTGACAAGTGGGCATCTTGTCTTTGTATGTTAAACTAGCAAAAAGCATAGATTCTAAGTTGAAGCCTTTTCATGTGTAACAGGAATAGCAAGCTGACACAAGTTCTTAGGGATTCCCTTGGTAATTATGCTCATCTTTCTCCAAATTTAATGAGAATTGTCATCTTTCAACCAATTGGATTGATGTTCTATGTTTATCAACAAATTTTCTACAACTGCTTAAGGAAATATCTAGCTATGGGATGACAGGTACAATCCCTCCTCAACCTGTACCTGACGTGGTACAGATTCAGGGTGTCCGATCCTCCCTTATGATACATGCCATTTCTAATATTTCCATGTACAGATTAACTGTTCCACTTCCACATATATTCCCGATACATTGTTTATGGAGGATGTTCCAAGAAAAATTTTGTGCATCATGTTTGCATCCAGTTGTTTAGCCTTAATATTGACTAGAACTCTCCAATGCCATGTACAGGAAGCATTATGAAGAAGGAATTTCTGGTTATCCATCCTGATCGTAAAATTTCTCTTTAATTATATTTTGTGCTTTGATGCTTACAGGAGAGGATTCAAAAACATTAATGCTTGTCCATGTCAGTCCCAAAGAAGAAGACTTATGTGAGACTGTGTGTTCTTTGGGTTTTGCAACACGGGTGAGAAGCATTCACCTTGGGATTGAGCAATCAACAGTGAGTTCCTATAAACCTATTTCTTCAGTCTACTATATTAATCATTTCCCCTATACATCTATACAGCACAGTGTTGAATTTTACATGGCACAGATTGTGTGTCATAAGCATGAGTTCAGATTTTTCACTTGCCTGTGCACCTAAACATTGAAAATTCTTGGAAGCAGGATGCACAGGCCAAGAAAGAAATCGAAATGACCAAACTTTTAGAGAAGCTGAAACAGCTTGAGTACGAGCACCAAGAGCTCATCAGCCATATCAAAAAGCTAAATGAGAGATTAAGACAACTAACAATGACAGCATCACTGTCCACTGATCTTCTAGAATCCGGAGATCTATCTAACCAAGAACCACAGTCTAACACGCATCTGGTTAAGCACAGCAATGCAGGTGTCACAGCAGTGCTTCCAATAGATCTACCAAGATTTATGAGACCAACCATCTGCAGTAAGAAGAAATCTGATGCAGATTATCAAACTCTAAGAAATGCAGAGAGGAAAATACCATTGCCTGCAAGAATAAGAAGAAGAGCTGCTTCTGTTCGTGCTGGGTCCGTGTCTTTCCCCATCAACAATACATCAGACTATGGTTCAGATTACAATACTTCCAGGACAAGCTGTTTGGTGGGACTGAACATGAAATGTAGTGCAGATTATGAAACGGAGTACAGTCATGATGCATCGGACTGTGAAATCAAAACAATCGTTTTTCCAAAGGAGGAAGGATCACCAAGAAGTTTGGCTTCTTCAGAGACTCCCCTTAGACAGAAAACTACCGAGAAATATGGAAATAGACAGACAAATAAATTAGTTTCTTCAAAATGCTCAAATATTAACAAATGGCTGCGATTACAACGGGATGAACAAAGTACTGTTACTCATACTCATCGGGTTAAAAGGGTACTTTCCATCCCCCTTCCAGAGAGGAAAAAAAAGATTGTGGAGCAAATTGAGACAAGGATTCTGCATCATGAGAAAGTAAATAATTTTGGCTTTACAATGAAAAAGATATTCAGCTACCATAAACATGATAAGATCAAGAAAGCCGACGATGCGGGGGTAGCCAGAAATTCGACTGCAGAAGTGAAAATTGATGAATTACCAGATATGGTGGATGACATATTGATTGATGAATCTGGGTTCAACAACATTTACTCTGCTCATACAACTGAAGACAAGGAGAGCAAAGAAAACTGGAATTCCTTAGATGGTTCAGGGGACAAAGAATGCAGCACAAATTCTCTGCTCGATTTGCATTATGATAGTTTTAACCAGAATGAAGACTATGGTGAAGAAACCAAAATGCCTATTGAGCAAGTAATTGTAGATGCAACATGGAGTTTGTCCAATGGTTTCATGTTTGAGGATAGCAATTGTGACCTTTATTCTTCATCTGATGCCAGGAATGATAAAAGCAAACTGGTCATAACATCTGAATTTTTATCAGGAAGTAAAGCGAAGCTGACTGAAACAATGAATCAAGATTTATTTGGTTCTGAAAGAATAGTAATGTCTAATGGGCACCAAATGTATGATCTGATATCAAAAGGTTGCACAAGAGGAGCAGATCATCATAAAGGAGACATTTATTCCCCTTTTCAAAGCATGGAGAATGGGACAAGACCTTGCTTGCACACTCTGAAATCCCGAAGAGCTTTGGATATGGACCCATCCGGTGGAAATTGGAAGAAACTTACAATGTCCTTTGCTGACTGCCAAGAAAATACGTATGATGTAGGTAAGAAATTTAAGTGCTAAAAATACAAACTTTTTATTAGTTTCCAGTAAAAACATGACTTAGACTGATCTTGTCTAGAATAGAATAATAGTACCTACCTGTTAAAGATAATCTTGCCTAATGTTCTTATTATTAGTTCTTCCACTTTCTTGATCAGGGGTATGTAATTACTTCAGACAAAAACTTCAGATTGTATGTGCCAGTGCTCTTCTAGGATTGGGGTTTGAAAGCTTGGGATTTGGGAGTGACTTCTTCCTTGGATTGATACTTTGAAGGAGCTTACGTTAAGTCTTTGTTATCTATTTACATGGTTGAGCTGGAAGGGAACCTCTGATCGAGCTCAATTTCAGACACTCAGCCCACCCAATTTAATTGTTATTCTCAAAGCATGTACAGTTATATTATTGTGTTACATTATTAGCTGAAAGAAACAGGAAAATCAGCACATGATTTTCTTAAACTTTCCATAAAAAGTCTTTGTAAACCCCTATCTCAATTAAAGTAAGAGGGATTTTCCAATTTTCAGCTATAGAGAGAGAAGTCAAGATATGTTGGAGAATTCTTTCAGACAAACTGACATGGCTATGATGGAACCAAGAAAATATTCTTTTGTTTTGATTCTACATGGATGTTTCTGTCAGTGCTCCTAACAGTAGAAACTAAGTGTATGCATGAATCAACTTCTGTGTCTCCATATGTAGCAAGTTCAATTAGGTTGTATAACATGAAGAATGTACAATAGCTCAGTACGACATCACTTGGTGTGACTCTCTGGCAATGGGGCCAACATTTCTACTAGATTTTTAGATTATGAAAAGGTTCGTTTCTAAAATCTATGACTAAAAAGCATTATCATGAACCAATCTTTCATAAAAAGAGATTACATACCCACTCCTTTTGTGCAAGTGCTTCTAAGAAGAATTCTCATGGAAATATATAGAGATAGAAAATATATAGAAGACACTCAAAAAATCACTTGATCTCTTGCAGATCAGTGACAGTCATTGTGATCCCTCAAAAGCTGCATACAAGTTTACTATCTTTCATTGCCATTTTCAAAGATGGTAAAGAGTCTGCAAGTTTTGAAACTTAAAACTCAACTTCATCGTCTGACTGACCTAGCCAACGATGCAACATATACATCTTCCCACAACTCAGGCTATCTGTAAGACCTGGTCACTTTGTTGTTGCATCTGTAGTACTTCACATGGTGTAAACTCCAATCAAGATGCGGGGAAATTACTCTCACTTGCTCAAGATCAACAAATAACATTAAACAGATTTCTTTCCGGTATTGGCTTTATAGAAATGCAGATAAAATTTAGGAAATATCGTATACATGGAACACCTTGCCCAAACAAGATATTTTCAGCTTTACATGTTCCCAGTAATTTACAAAGTGACAGCATTTAGCACTCAATTATAGTGATCATAAGACTAAAAATAAAAATGAGACCATAAGATTCATTTATCCCACCAGACTGCCCATATTCAAATTCTGGAAGCAACAAATAGCTGGTGGCAGAAAAGAGTATATGTATGCTTGTATGAAGCTACAAAATAGCTTCGAACCCTGATGTTTAGCAACTAATGTACCTTTGTGTCAATGCAGTTGCTCAAATTTTGATGAAGTAATCAATGTTGTACTCCACAGTCATATAGACGTTTCTGAATCAATGTAAAGACACCAAGATGTCAAACAAAGTCTGCTCCTCGGATCATATGATGTGGTAATGTTTCCCATACAGCATAAATAATGAATTAAACTCCAAGTCTGTACCACCTGTAGCTTTCTGTCTATTTGGGAAAAAAAATACAATGTTTTTCTTATGTAAAATGAAGTCTTTGGCGTTAAAAGCACGTCATGTATCTACTTTCAGTAGATGGTGGGGCAGACTGTCACAATGAATTTCCCATTCAAGCTGTCATTAAAGCTGGCTTGAAACAAGATCATGTAAGAGTATGAGAAAAACTATTTTCTCATCTCTTATTATATTCAAGCAGTCCTGTACTCTCCTTTAGGATGTACCCTGCCATACTTAACTGCCAGTGTAACTCAGATAGAACTTCATTTATCTTCTCAGAAAGAGGATGCGATGTGTCTTCCGAAGTAAATTCATGAACCCTGTTGTTCACTTCAATGGAACTCACTCCTGGAATCTTCTTTACCATGTTATCTGTCATCAACTTTCTCACTATACCAACTTCATGCCACCTACCAACAGTAGCATACAAATTTGACAGAACTGTATAATTCCCACTATTATGAGGCTCCAACTTGATCAAGTGCCTCAAAGCACGTTCCCCCAGCTCCACATCACCGTGGATTTTAGATGCAGCTAGAAGAGATCCCCATATAGCTTCATTTGCTTCATAGGGCATTCTCCTCACTAGTTCTTCCGCCTCTTGGAGGTAACCAGCACGCCCGAGAAGATCAACCATACATCCGTAATGCTCAATTTTAGGCATGATTCGATAATGAGAATTCATGCTGTTGAAAAACCAGCGACCCATATCTACCAGTCCAACATGGCTGCAAGCAGAAAGGACTGCAATAAAAGTGACTTCATTTGGTTTTAGTCTAGCTTTTTCCATGCGACAAAACATTTCTAAGGCTTCTCTGCCAAGACCATGAAGAGCCAACCCTGCAATCATTGTAGTCCAAGTTATAACACTTCTATACTTCATCTCTTCGAAGACTTCCAAAGCCTTCATTATTTTCCCACATTTACAATACATGTCTATTAGCGCATTGGTAAGAGGAACAATCTTATGTAATCCACTTTTGTCTATGTAGTTATGAATCCATTCACCCAACTCAAGAGCACCTAAATGGGCACAAGCCGAAAGAACAGCCAACATGGCAATTTCATCAGGTTCAACATCCTCAAGTTGCATTCTTCGGAAAATTTCAATTGCCTCATTTGGTCGGCTCATCTGAGCATAACCTGCAATGATCGCCGTCCAAGATATCACATTCTTCTCAGGCATACACTCGAACAAGGCCCTTGCATGATCAACATCGCCGACCTTGACATAACCCGCAACCATCGAGTTCCATGAAAACATGTCTCTAAAATGCATTCCATCGAACAGTACACGGGCGTCTGAAACAGCTCCACAGGATGAATACATCTGAATCAGAGCCGTAATCACGTGAATATCTGACTCCAGCCCAGTTCGAATTGTTTTACCATGAATGTCTCTTCCCAATGCAATCGCAGACAAATGAACCACAGCCTTCAATACGAAAGGAAAAGTGTAGGTATCGGGACGAAAACCCGCAACAAAAAGTGCTTTATACACAAGGATAGCCTCTTTCTCAGAACGCGCGTGAGAGAGACCCTTGATCATGGTGTTATAGAGATAGATATCTGGTTGGGTTTTGTGGGTGAAGATGGAATACCCATAATTTGTGAAGCCCAAAAAGACGCAAGCATCAATGAATTTACTAAGAAGAATGTTATCCTGATCAAGCCCTCTTGTGACCATGAATCCGTGAGTTTGAGCTATGTGTTTGAAGTTAGAACACTGTTTCAGCACAGAAGTAAAATGTTCTGCAGACGTATGAAGTTTATATTTGGATAAAGACAAAAGTCTCTGGGTAGAGACAGCCCGCAGCATTGCATTCTCATACTGCATTCGTGCAAACACATACTGGAGCCACCATGGGGAAGTCTGTTGCTTTGTTGGTGATGTGGGTGTTAGAAAGTTTTCAACTTTTTGAACTCTGAAAGTAGCCGTTAATGCTTTGAGGTTACCTGTGTTTTTTTATAAAAAAGCCAGGCTAGTCGATTTCATTAATGTGAATCACAGGTACATTGAGATCAATTACAACCCAACTAAATTGAAAACATGCAAAATATTACCATAACTGATAATAAGGTAAAACACCGTGGATGCCATACGGCCCATACTCCAACGCTTACTTGCAACAGTTTTCATAACAAAGATTAGGTGAATGGATGAAACCATTACTCCCAACGATAGACCGTCGGAAAAGCCTAAAGAAGGGTCCGCAACTAGGCGGATTGATAATCCCTTGGAAGGGGGAGCCATCGGCTGTGGAAACCAGACAGCGAATGAGGTTATGCCTAGAACTCCGGCACAACCCCGAACAAAAAACTGCTGCAAACAAGACAAGACTACAACACCAATAGCATCCTGCGCCTTCAAACTAAACACAGATAAAACTAAAAAACAATAACTAACATCAAACTCGTAGTCCTCTCGGACGATCCCGCAAAAAGGACGAGGGCGATCCCTAAGGGGTAACACTACCACAAAAAAGGTAAATGCTATAGCCTTCATTTGAGCCCTATGTTGGATCTTTGTCACAAACAGCAAGCCAAAAAACAGAGACTTCTCTGGAGGATGCCGGTGGATCATGGGAAAAGGAAAACAAACAAACAAACAAAAAAATAATTTAAAAGTTGTTTGTGATCATCAAGAAAAATTAAGTTACATGGAGCCTACTCTGTCAAATGTCAAATGCGATAATTACCCAACTATCTTATCATGTAACTTAAATTTTTTTGGTAAGCATCTTATCATGTTATCAGAAACATGAAGGGGGATATGTGTAATTAATGCATACTTAGAGGTTTATGTAAGCCACTTTATTTTTGTGGTAACTCATGAGGCAAGAATCAATCAACAGTTGGCCTCAATAGCTACTCCTACAATTTCTGCAAATGCGATTTCTCGATAGCAATCTTCTCGAGGTCGTGGGAACTCCTAGCATGGCAGGGGTGTTTTTCGTGGCTCATTCTCTCGTGGCAAAGGCAGAACTCAAGGCTTTCAGCTCATGTCCTCCACTGCTTCTTCACCAACTTGTCAAATTTGCAATCATGTTGGCCACACTGCCATGACATGCTTTCATCGGTTCAATCAAGCTTATCAACAGCCTCCTCCTCTGTCTCTTACTGCAAACTATAGTTCTTTACCAGCATCACCTTCTTACAGATCTCAATCTGATTCTGTCTCCTCTTATTCTTATACACCTTTATCATCATCTGAGTGGTATCCTGACACTGCCGCAACAAATCACTTCACTAATGACTTCTCTGCCTTGACTATTAATCCTTCGGAATATCATGGCACTGAACATGTTCCCATTGGAGATGGATCTGCCTTACCAATTCTGCATACTGGGGATTCCACCTTACCTTCTACTTCTAGCAATTTTCATTTACTTAATCTTCTTCATGTTCCTTCTCTTCATAAAAATTTAGTTTATGTTAGACAATTTTGTGCTGATAATTCTGTATTTTTTGAATTTCACTCTTCTTCTTTTTTTGTGTGAAGGACTCTCACACCAAGGCCCTGCTTCTACAAGGTCCTGTTAAAGATGGTCTTTATGTTTTTCCAACTCAACCACCATCACCACAAGCTCACATCGGTGTGAAGACTTCTTTCAACACCTGGCATCATTGAATGGGACATCCGGCTTTTCGTATTGTTCAGCAAGTTCTCCACAATTTTCATCTGCCTGTCTCCTCTTCCAAGCCCACTTCTCTTTGTTCTTCTTGTTGTCAAGCCAAATGTCAAGCTCTACTGCATCCCTCATCCACCTCTAGATCATTTCGTCCTTTGGAACATTTGTTTGCTGATGTTTGGGGTCCTTCTCCAACTCTCTCAAGACAAGGCTACCGTTACTATGTTTCCTTCTTAGATGATTTCAGTCATTTTACTTGGTTATTTCCTCTTAAATGTAAATCTAATGTGTTACCTGTGTTTCAGTCTTTTAAATGTCATGTTGAAACATCTCCTAATACCTCTATTAAATGCATTCAATCTAACTGGGGTGGTGAATTTCGGTCTCTTAATTCGGTCTTAAATTCTTTGGGTATACAGCATCTGAAAAACAGGGTTTTGACTCTAACAACACCTAGAGGGGGTGAATAGGTGTAGCACAGCGGAATAAAATTTTTCTATCAATTAAAGACAAGTCCTTAATTAATAGGCATGAACAAATCCTCAAGGTAATTCCAGAAAATCAAATAACTAATCAAAAGCAATTAACAAGCCACCCAAATTGCAAGCAAATAATTAAAGCATGTAAAGTAAGACAAAACAAGCAATTGGTGACAAAGGGAAAACTCTATGAAAACTCTCACTAGAGAAAAACCCTCCGGGCTATGCAGGAGCTACCTAAAAGATCCAATATGAAAAGAAGACTTACAACCTGTAGTTCAGACAACTCAACATCCCTATGCTAGACTCTGCAACTCACAGACTTGAAAATATCTGAGGAACTCCTCAGATTTGCTCCACAGCAACACTTTAGAACTCTGAAGATCTTCTCACACGATCACCCAAACGAACTCGCCTGGTATCCGTAGGAACTCCCACGATCAATCTCCCCAACCCGGAACTCCAAGGTAGAGGAAGGAAGAAGAAAAGAAAGGTTTTATGGCTCAAAAGATGAAAACCTAGAAGAAGGGTTTTCAGAAGAGAAAAGGATATTTAGGGCTTCTAAAACGTGGCTCTCTTAGGTTTAGAAGGTCCCTAATCCTATTTAAAGGTTCCCCAAAAAGTTTGAAGTCAATCCGAATTGAAGTCAATCCTTTCCAGCTTGGCTCGAGGGGGGCTGTTAGCACAAGTAGCTCCACATCAGCTCCAGCTCATACACCATCTCAACATGCCACATCAGAAGCAGTCTAGAAGTCTCTATAACATTCTGTAAACATTGTCTGTTATAAAAAACAGTCCATGTGCCTGAATTCTATTAGCTGTAAAAAAAGCTTTCTGTTATAACAAACAGACCATGTGGCAGAATTTTATTAGCTTCTTACCTGTATACATTCACTCTGTTCTCTTGTATTACTGAGACATAAGAAATGAAAATATCTTTTAGAACCTTGTTGTCGTCTCTTTCTTTTCTGTCTTTTCTTAGCCTTTAACAATGGTTTTAATATTTTTCCCATACGATACGAATTTAAGAAAGACAATTGATTTTTCAAATTGAAATATTGAAAATGCGAGAGCATTTTCCCTAGAGCCAAAATCCGGGGGTTCTGTAAAACCACCGGCTGGGATAAAGTTTGGATGTGTGGGCCCCACTCTTGACATGGGCATCCAACTGTGCGTTTCACACTGGCACCACTGAAGGGCACTAGGTGAAACGCTCTCATTGAATGCACCAATTCAAACTCCCGTGAACGGCGGTGCAGACGATTTCCATACGCCCGAAAAGGCAATGTTCGTTACCGTTTGAAAACTTAAAACAACGCATTTTTTCCTGGAGCCAAAATCCGGTAGTACAGTGATACGACCGGCTGTGATGTTTTTTGAGCTGTGGGCCCCACTTGAAAGGAGCATATGTCCATCCGTTATTCTAGTATCATTGACTAGCACCAGAGAAAACCGTCCAAAAACCTTTTGCTTAGGGCGCATTTTAGCGAGGCAGTCAGCAGTCTCCCTAGGATGGAAAGGGGGAGGATAGTTTTTAACTGCTACAAGGGGTGAAGGTAGAAATCATGGTAACAACGCGCCCATAGAGAGCGTAAAAACGCGATTTGTTAGGGAGGCTGGCATTAAAAGGAGCATGACGATGGGACTCAGTCAAACGCCATGGCTCCATGCCCCGACTCTAACCCTAATTTCCCGAAGAAGAAGAAGATGGAGGAAGAGGAAGAGTGTACAACCTCCCATCTGAGATAAGAAACCGTAAAGCAGTGCTCTCCGGATCTCCTAAGGTAGTCTCTTCGAAACTGTTATTAAGGTTCTCTTCTGCGTTCTTCTTTTGTGTCTCAGATGACATCGCTCTTCTCCCCGATTGTTAACTGCTGGGAGTGGCTCTTCTAGCCTGCAAACCAAGGCTTGATCCGTAACGGGCTTTGCAGATTAGGCGTTAAGATTTCCGTTTGACATGGAAGGGAATTCGGGCGGAAACGACGTGGAGCTGCTCTGCAAAACCCTTCAGGTGGAGCACAAGCTCTTCTACTTTGACCTTAAGGAGAATCCTCGAGGTCGTTATTTGAAGATATCCGAGAAGACTTCCGCAACGAGATCGACTATCATCGTTCCAATTAGCGGCATTTCCTGGTTCTTAAATCTCTTCAATTACTACGTTAATTCCGATGACCAGGACATTTTTAGTAAGGAATTGCAGCTTGACACCAAGGTATGAGCTTCCAGGATTTGGTGCTTTTCTTTAATTATTTTATTTTCTATTTCTTTTTGTTTTACTTTTATCTGCGTCATGAAAAAATAACATGTATATCTCTGATGCGGTGCTTACGTAGGTGTTTTACTTCGACATTGGCGAGAATAAAAGGGGTCGCTTTTTGAAGGTAAAGTCCTCTTCCCTCTGTTCTTGTGCTATTTGGTTATTGGATACTTCTCTGACGTATCTTAAAGAAAATTGAGTGCCTTCTGAAGATCAAGCATACCTTGCTTTTAAAATAGTTTTGTTTAATTGACTTGAAATAGGGTTGATAGCGAGGAACTACCAATTTGAGATAGATTGAGTCAGAAAATTTTATGAGTTTTAATGTTCTGTCGATAATAATTGTAACTAAAATTATCGACTGCATTTCTTGATAAAAAGTTTGTAGATTATGGGGTTGCTGGGAGTATTGACTTATCAGTGGTAGTACAACACCAACGACAATGACAAACAAAAATCCCTTATCCCAACTATTTGAGATCAGCAACACAAGTACTATACCTCCATTATCATCGATCAGAAGGTATATCTCTAGTCGAACTGCGACCATCCAGTTCCTTTCTGACTGTCTCCACCTTGGTTCTTTTTTATCTGCCTCTATCCCTTTTAAATCCTTCCATGAGTATCATCTCATGGTTGTCTATTTTCTTCTTTCTTCTATATATTCAAACCAATTACCTTTTCTTTTTGCCTATTTAGGCAATATCTAGATATTCATTCTTACTTTCTCTCTTGTGCTCTTCCCATTTACCTATTTCATCATCCACATCTCAACAATGCTCATCCTTTGCTTATGTTGTTCCTTTATTGCCTAAAATTTTGATTAATACATCATAATATGCCTAATGGTTGTCTTGTAGAGTTTCCTTCTTAGTTTAAATTTAATCATGTTAAACTTTAGAAATGCCTCTATTCAAGCCTTACAGCTCTAATTCATAGTTTAACTGTAACATCATTATCACTACCTCCGCACCATGTTCCCCCTGATACTGGTATAAATAATTGAACCCAGATAGCATGATTGATTCCTAACTCATGTTGTTGCTTTATCTTTGCTATCATTTGTACTAAACTTATCTTTCATGTACTCAATCTTAATTTTAATTGTTTTAAAAGCTTTTAATTTCAAGGCACCCTTTATAATATCATTAGATTAACTCTTTTGGAGACTATAATATGCTTTTCCTAAATCAGCAAAAATTATATGAAGATTTCTTCTCTTATCTCTAAACTTGTCTACTTAGTTAAAGTAAAAAGATTGCCTTAATGGTAGACCTCTATTGGATAAAGCTATGTTATTCCTCTTAACCCTTCTTCATCACTCATTTCCATAATTTCATAACATGTCTAATAAGCTTGATTGCACAATAATTTGTACATTTTTAAACATTTACTTCTATCTTTTATATGTACTATTTCTGGTTCTCAAAATTCCATTGAAGAATTTGGTCATCACAAGCTGTCCAACACACTTCTACTTTTCAATTGGATATCATCTGATCTTAATGCCTTTCCATTTTGGATAAAGCTCCCTTCACTTAAGGCAGGCTAATCCTAGAAATATACTAGTATTATCTTAACTTTTCAATAATTATATGTGCATTTAAAATAAAGCTCTATGCCCCTTCACCGTTTGATAATGTTTGGAAATATTTTTTCCAATTTTTGAGACTCTTAAATCCTCATTTTTTATGCATTTAAGTTGATCCGAGTCTCTTAGTCTTCTTTTTTGTTAATCTTACAAGTTCACAAATATGTTTCTCACCTGTTTACCTTGCTTATTATATAGTCTAACATATGCTTATTTAGTAGCTTCATTTATTATCCTTTCAGTTTTGATTTAGAACATTTAAATTTTTTGGAATAGTAAATTTTTTTATTCTTAAAATAGAGACTTTTCTCCATAACAATCTTTTGGATATTATCACTCCACCACCAACCTGTTAATTGGGATTGAATCTTACTTTTAGATTCTTCTAAGAACTGTTTGTCTTATTTCTCCTAATTTCATTTTCCCATATCATCTCATGACTGTGTTGGTTTTGTTTCCTATGTTTTCTCTTCTATTGGCTTATTTGAGGAAACCACTAATTTTTCTTATACCTTTTTTTTTTATCAATAATAAATAGACTTTTATTAAGATGAAAATAAGGAATGTACAAAGGAAATGCCACGTTTATTCCTAGAAACCTCCGGTTATAACTCAAAATAGAGCCTCGCCATCCCCAGTTACAGATCTTCTCATTAGATCCAACTCATTAGCTAACCTAGGCACCCGGTTGAATGAAATATTCAACTCAAAAGAATGGATTTGGCTTGCCGGATAATGTGTAGAAGTCGCCAAGGTTCTGTCCCCTTCCTTGCCATCCGTCTAAAAATAGAGCCTGCATATCATTCTGCCACCGCATTCCTAAAACCCTACTTTACTTGTTTTAATCCTGTAGGTATGACTTGCAACTTTGCTTAAGTGGAATTTCTGTCTCCCACCAGCCCAAAGAAGCGTGGATTATCTTACTTGTATGATACCTAAAAACACCTCCCATCCCGGACATTCCTGGGTTTCCCAGAGAACATCCATCAAAGTTGAGTTTAATTGTGTCTACACATGGAGGATTCCATGATACCCTAGTAGTCTCAACAATTAGAGAGGATGAGCATGTGACTTCAAAATTTCTCACCACTTTTGATGCTGACATGCCCTTAAATTCCTTATCTCCTACAACCCAAGTTTCTGTTGCTGCCAATATAGATTCAGTAATAGCATGAGAGGTAGATCTCCTATCTACAAAGATCCTATGATTCCTTTCCATCCAAATGTACGACAAAATAGCACGGTAAAGGAACCAAATACAAGGTACGTCCTCTCCCTCTAATCTCAATGCACAACCACTAATTGCTCAAAGCTGCTAGGGTGTCGGGCATCACCCAATGCAAATCAATCATTGAAAGGAGTGTCCTCCATATGTCACTAGCCATCCTGCAATGAATAAAGATATGGTCTGCTGTTTCACTCTGGCCCATACACAACACGCAAACATTTGGAGATAAGGCAATCCACTTCTTTCTGTTTTGAAGTTGATTGGCTGCAGCAATTTTGTTTAACAGCATGGTCCATGCAAAACCTTAAATTTTTTAGGGATAGCTCCTTTTCACAATAAGTTATGTGAAAAGGCATCTAGGGACATAGATTTATCAGCACAGTGAATTGAGAGGAAACATCTGCAAGAGAAAATATTCGAAGGATCTGGTCTCCAAATGCAGGTTTCTAGACAGACAACATCAATAAGAACATGTTGAAGGGTATCAAACAAGGAGCGTAATTCCTCAATTTCTTCTAGGCATGGATCCGTACGATTTTTTTTTTTTTTCAATCGGTAATAATGAGAAATATATTAAATCATAAGAGCCAAAATAGGTCATACAAGTACACGAAAAGTGTACATGATCAGCACCTACATAGCTTGAAAGCTCTCACATTCAAAAACTCTTGACGGTCTAACCCTTTACATGATTATTTGCTAGATGCCCAGTACAGCAGACAGCTGAGGGAAGATTATAGTAAGACCATTGAGGAACTAGATATTTCATTAAAAGTTTTCATATTCCTCTTTTTCCATAGCGACCAAAGATTTGCTGCTGGAGCCAAGTTCCACAAAACCTCATACCTCGATACTCCTTTACTATAATTCCAAGACAACAGCACTTGATTCAAGTATTGAGGCTGTACCCACATCATTCCAAATCTCAATATGAAGGCTGTCCAAATGTTGTGCGCTACCTTACAGTGAACAAGCAAATCATTTGCAGATTCCATGTGAGATTTATGAAAATTTAAGTTCCAAAGAAGTCTTGGGCTGGGCGGGGACCAAGAGTGTACCCCGTGGACTTTAGCATTAGGGAAATTATCAAGCCGAAATACCTGAGGAAACTGACAGGACAAGATGCTATTACCCCACCAAAGGTCTTTCCTGAAAGGAATAGAGGTACTAGTGCCCATGCAAAAACGAGTATGTTTATGGATGTCATCTGCTAATGCCATCACTGCTTTCTGTGGACTATCTCTTGACACTCTTTCTCTACTGTTAGCATCCCATCTATTGTTTAAAAGGCCATATTTGCTTGCAATCACTTGGTGCCACAAGATATCTCTCTTTGCTTAAACGCCAAAGCCACTTAACCAACAAGGAAGAGTTTCTAGAGGATAAATTTCCCACATTAATTCCACCTTTCTTCTCCCCCTCCTTCTTTTTCCCCATCCTCAACTTCCCACCTAACCAGATGGTCCTTTTTATGTCCTTATACAAAAATACCTTTACTGTTTCTCTACTGTACAAACCCATTTTTGGAGGCATACTAAAATCTGATAAGAAATAAACTAGTAGATTGGCTTAGTCAAATTTGATTAAAGTGATTGTACCTTAAAATGACAAAAAATTCTTCTTCCATGCTAAATCTCTAGCGTCACCTAAGTCGGTTAAGGTCCAATTAGTTAATTGGCCCTAAATAGGTTAAGGGTCAATTAGCTACTGGGCATCCTAAAATACCTCTAGCATCACCTGCACTTATTCAACTTTGAGACAGTACTTTTTTACAAATTAACTTTTAAGCCAGAGACCATGCCAAAAGTCTGGATAATCCTTCTTAACCATTTAACGTGGCCCTGATTTGACTTCAAAAGGAAAATCGTATCTTCAGCAAATTGTAGTTATGTCACCTGACGAGGGTAGATTAATAGTTTGGTCATGTAAAGAAGAGACCAAGAGATGCACCTGTAAGAAGGTGTGAGATTATGCATATTGAAGGTCCTAAGCAAGTAAGAGGCAGAAAGACATGAATGGAATCTATAAAACAAGACCTACAACAGTGAAGATTAACTGAAGATATGATTTTTGATGGAGTAAGATGGAGAGATAAGATTCATGTCGCCAACCCCACTTTGGTGGGAATTGGCTTAATGATGAGGATGATGATGGTTCTTGAAAATCCTGATTGGATTCAATCTTTTCACTCCCCCCACCTGAACAATTTCATCAATATTGCCCATGGTAGTTGTGTTACAATGGCAAATATTGCATGTGTTTTAATGACATCGTTTTTGTTTTTCTTGTTAATTTCCTATTATGTTGCTCATTGCCATTACATATCTAAGCAATTGTAAATCATAAATCTTTCTCATTATTACCACTATTTTGTTTAAATCTTTAGCTATTCCATCCCACTGTTTTGTCTTGAGTGTAATTTACATTCCTGATCATATTTTGTATTTTTTGTTAAGGTTGACCATGCAGTTTATTGGTGCCTGAGAATCCAGCTTTTGATTTGATCTTTCTCACATCATTTCAAAACTTGGCCTTTATGAATTTGCACCCCGGTACCTTATGTTTTAGACAAGTCGCTGGAATCAGTGCAACTTGGCCATGATTAGGGTGGGACCTCGTTGTGCCATCCAACCTGTATCGGGCAGCACAAACTTGGTACCACCTGAGTTCTTTAAAAAATTTAGTTTCCCTCACCACACCAGCCTTGTGAGAGAGAAAGAGAGATTAATTACAGAGAGCACACATTGCTTGGACTTATCTGCTGAGAGAGAAGACTGTCTTGGACTAATCCACAAGATTTGCTGAGAGGGAAAGGACTTTTGTGGGACTTATGCATGAGATCTGCTCATAGAGATGGTTGTGGTGTTGGGGCAGTTCTCCACAAGGTCTGCAAAGATATAGATAGAGATGGGACTTGTCCATGAGATCTGCTGAGGGAGACTTTCAAATCCCTCTCCTCTTATCCCTTTGGGGTTTCTGGAGACAGAGATATAGATTTGCTTTACCGCTTTAGGATCTTGGAGAGAGAAATATCGATCTGCTGAAGCCAAGACCTGAAAATTCCAGTTTCTGGAGCGAGCTGCTCCCGTCCATGGCGACTACATCTCCAATGTCTACAAACCTACCATCATGCTGCTAGCTCGCCTCCTTCTACGCTTTCTCAGCCTAAAACAAAGTCATGTCATTGTAACTTTTCTATCATTTTTCTGAATGTTTACAATTTTTTGAACCTTTACTTATTCATCTCGGCCATCTTGCTTTGTACCAAGATGTGCCGGCATGACAGGTACCAATACAATTTTTCTTAGTTTTTAAACGCCCTGTCACCCTCATGCTACCCCTGTCTATCAATCTGAACATGCTCGCTTTTCTCTCAAAAGTTGTTTGTACACTCCCACTTAATTTGCCATCAAAATGGTGCCAAATGTGTTCATAATTCAAGCTGAAATAATTTGTCAGTTAAACCACCCGATAACTTGGGAAATTTGCCCTTGTCCCTAAGGAAGCATAAAGAAGCATCTATAAGATGTCTTGGCTTTTCCTCTCAACTGATAATTTGATGTGTTTGATTTTTGGCCCATCCTTGCTTGTCAATGTTACTGCTATAACTACCTACTTTAACTTATTATAAAAAAAATCCTGCTATTTTAAGAACATATCCTCCTATTAAACAACTGTTGGACATTTTATCATCCTGAAGTGTAAGAAGCTCATTGCCATGTGAGACATACCTATTATTGATTTCTCCCAGATATGAAATTATCTGGCTTTTCTTCTTTTAAAACTGGATGGCCTATTCAACTGGTTCTTTTGAGAACCATAACAGGCTATCTGGTCAAACTGAAGATTGTTGGCTGGCACTCTCTCAATTATTTCGGGGTGCTTTGGTTTGAGAAGGCCGGATCATATATTTATTGTTAATAATTTTCTTATTAATTCTCCTTATTTTAAGGAAAATTTTGTTTGTCTGTTACAGTCTAGATTTAAATTTGGCTGGATTCTCTAAGATCTAGTTTTGTTTTCCTTTTGGTGGTTATCAAAATGAAACTTGTAAGCTATGGTTGGAATCTTGGATTTAATGAAAAAATGAATGGAAACAAAATGGTGAAAGGAAAGAAAAGAAAAGAAAATATTTATATCAAGTGTTTGGATAATATGAAAAATTGAGTGAAAAAAGGTAGATTTTGATGATTTTTTTTATCAGATCTCATATATTCTGGGAATGTTTTGGTGTTATTAGCAGCTAATAAAGTTAAGTTAGAGTACTAAACGAAGTTGTAGTCTTTTCTTTCTCTTATTTTCTTTCAGAACTTCCACCTTTTGTAGGGGAAACTTTTTGATCCCCCAAAAGGGGAAATATTTAACAAATTTTCTTTGAAATTTCTATCCCTAATTCCAATTAAACGGGAGAAAGTGATTTCCCTAGCATTTTCTCTTCTTTTCTCCCAAAATCCGCTTTTACAAACAGTCATAAGAAAATATAATATGTTGTATGCATGTGTGTATAACAATAGCAAGTAGATAAATAAAAAGGCAGAGTATGTGTTGGAATTAAGGTGAGAGGTATTCTAGTCTATGTCTCTAAGTTCAGGTGCATGGTGATATGCCTCTCTCTGTCACTTGGCACAATGACGTCATCAATCCATACCATCAAGCTGACAGTTAACTCCAGATAGGGCTCATTGACAATATTTCAACATAATAATACATGTTTAATACACTATGTCATGCAGAACAACGGCTGTCCAATTCTATAATGTTTTGAACTTCTGCACAAGCAAGACCAAGGTTGTCCGCTTAGAATGGAATTTTAATTTTGAATCATAGATGATAAGATTTATGGCATTCTTAGTCTAGGGGTTTAGATTTGGGATTTGTCATTGGTTAAAATAACCAAGTCATGTTTCTTTTACCTATGTGTATTTACTCATTTTAGATTACTATATTCAATGTACGGAATCAAACAAAATGGAGAAGATTTTCATTAAAAAATAAAACTAACATTTTTTTAAGTGTTGCAGAACCAAATAATTTGAATCATATGAACCATACAATTAAATCATAAATTTTAGGGTATCGTGTCTGAATCCTATGACTTGAATTGGTGCAGGGGTCCAATCAACTTGAACAGTAATATTTGTACAATGCATTGTAAGTAACAAATGAAAGATGTTAGATGTAGAATAGCCTTGACAAATGGTTTTAAGGCTGAAACTTGATATGTGAGGTGGAGACATTTGGACAAATGAGGTTCTTTAAATAAGCTGCCATGCATAAAATCCAAGCCTCACCTCCCCAAGTTCGAGGTCTTTAGTGTTTCATGAGACAACCTGGCCTTGAGAAGATAAGATTTAAAAATAAAAACACACACACACACCATATATGCATAGAACGGTACATATATACATACATATGCATACATGGTTTGGCCGCTTTGCTTTGGGACAGAGATTTTCTAGAAGGTAGCAATTCCTCAAGCTGATAAGGTTGAAACCTAGTTCATAATTGACCCTTGTTTGAGTGTTTGATCTGCTGACTGAACTTGTAGACCTTGTAACCTGCCCCTTTTCCAGATTGAGAAGGGGTTAAGAACACCGTTTGCGGCAACTTGATCAACACAAGAAGATAGTATTATTCTCTGTTTTCATTAGCATTTTCTTAGAATTGAAATTGATGAAAATTGGGATGTGAAAGCAGCTTGAAATTTTTCTTCACTGATAAATAGTAGAGTTTAGTTTCAAGCTAGGAATTAGGAACTTTCTTGGTAGGTAATTAGCTGAGTTGACCAAGGTTTACCAAAGGTGGGCAGTTCCTCAAGATGGTAATGTCCCACTTGTTATTATACCATATACCTGATTTTGAGTCCCAACTTCAGAACAAGTTGAGCTTTTGATGGATATAACCAGATGCCTGGCAATTATATCCATCGAGGGCAAGAAAAATATGACCTAGGTTTTTCGGCCACAGCTTTAATTTTTGACCTGTATGTTTTGATCATATTATCAAAGATGCGGAAAAAATTACTGTTCTCCTTTTTTTGTTATCACGTTCACATGGGTATGCTTTGTGAATGCTGAGGGAGTTTTTGTGCAGGTTTCAGAAGCATCTGTCAGCAGAAACCGTAGTACAATTATTGTTCCCGCAGGAAGTAACCGTGACGAAGGGTGGGCCGCATTCAGGAATATCTTAGCGGAGATCAATGAGGCTTCAAGGCTTTTTATGTTGCCGAATCAGGTCTTTGTGTAATCCACCAGTTCACTTCCCATAGATAGTGTTTTCTTCTTCAAAGTAGCCTTACTTGTAATTGTGTCTGCTGAAATAGCAAAATTCCGAGGCATCAGAACGCATTGTGGGGCTATCCGATGACGTGGGTGCAGGATTTATATCCGGTCACAGTTCTCAACCTGCCACAGCATCAGAGTTGAATGTGGAAAGGTCCGTTGAGTTGCCCCCACAGGATGACATGGGTAGCATGGGGGTTTCCAAGGTGATAAGGGCTGATCAAAAGAGGTTTTTCTTTGATCTTGGGAGCAATAACAGGGGACATTTCTTGAGGATATCTGAAGTGCGTAAGCAATGTTTAGATTTTTGAAGGTAAGCAGCTTTCCTTGGAATCAATTTGGATTTGGTTGTGATTGTTTCAAATCATTCTTACAGGTGGCAGGTGCAGACCGGTCTTCCATCATTCTCCCCCTGTCCGGGCTGAAGCAGTTCCATGAAATGGTAGGCCATTTTGTGGAGATCACCAAGGATCGGATTGAAGGGATGACAGGTGCAAATATCAGGACGGTGGAGCCCCCACAGAGATGAATACGATGGAGTTGAGGTAAGTCAAAAACTGGGAATCTAGCATGTTGGGTAGAGTTGTTGGAGTATGTTAGTGTTTTGATTGTACCACGGTTATGTTGTGTTTTATTTGCGCAAAAACCCCTCCACCCCTCGTCCTATCTCTTGATTTCTGTTTGAAAATAATCTTAATTTCTCTGACACAACCATGGGAGAAATTGGAGTTTTATTGAAAAAGCTTAACTCGGTCAAAGGAATAACAAAAGGACCAGAATTGGAATCCTGTATATGTTGCAACTGCATCTCTGTACCTATGTATGAATGAAATGAGTGGCACCCCTTGTAGGGATGGATTCACTTAGAATAACTATAAACTAGCATTGTGGGGGCAAATAGCTTTAAGAATTTTAAAGGCCTCTAATCTGAGAGAGAGAAGGCATTCTTCTTTGTGCTCATGTATATGATAGGAAGGACAAAAATTAGGATGTCTTCTGAAACAAAATTTTATGAGATATGGAGGAGAAAATATTTCTAGTAGCGATTGATAAATATTAAGTTCTTTTGATTGACCATGTTGTACCTATAATATTTATTTAAATAGAATATGAATTTATTTTTAACATTTTCGGTGTTCGGATTTTTTTAAGCTACTAAATTTTACAAATGTGATTATATTTTTTAATATGCCAATGACATATTAGAAAATTTCATAGATTTATATTAATATTAATATTTAAATTGCCTTATTATAATTATTTAGTTATAATATTTTTTATCATGTTTAATTATTTTATTAGGCTTTGGATTATTAAGACTGATAAATGATCAACCACATGGCCCGTGCATAAAATGATCATGGCATTTCCAAACGTTGTCAAACTATGGTGTCATGCTTCTTAACCGAGCGGTCCAAGTCGTGATTGGTCGGTCCAAATCCATTAAGTAGAAATATTTTATTTCTTTTTTTTTTTTGGAAAATTAGGAAAAAGGGTCATTTTTGGCCTGTATTTATAAAAACAGTCCATAAAGATCTCATTTAACAAAACGGTCACACTTTTTTTTAAAAATAATTGACCTGAAGGGGTCACTTTTCAAAAAAAAAAAAAATTTTAATAAATAGTATCATTTTATTGTAGATAATTTTACCCTTCTTAACATATAAAAAATTTAAGATTTTGAGATTTTAATTTTAATAATAAAACTATTTTTAAAGGTTTGAAGATGGTAATAATTAATTTAAAATTCATTAATGATTTAAAATAAAAAATAAAGAATAAGAAAATTTTCATATTACTATACTTTTGTTACTTTTCAAGCCTTACAAAGGATGTTAGCGTCATTTTAAAAACCTTAGGAAAAGTGTTTGTAGTTGTTAGAAAACATTAAAACTATGAGCGTAATTTATTCTTTAAAGGTTTTTCCATAAATAAGAGAAAATAAGAAAGGTTTATAAAATGCAAGGAAATAATCTATTGCACACTCAGAAGACTCCTCTTGACTTGTAGTGATAAGAAACATTAAATGGTTTTTAATATTTAAAAATCTCCAGAATCAGTATAAGGGTTTTAGAAAATAACAAAGGTTTATAAAATGCAACGAAATAATCTCTTGCGTCTTCAAAATACTCTTTTAGTGATAAAGAGCATGAAATGCGTTTTAATATTTAAGTTTCTCGAATTAGTTTTATCTTGCATTTGAAGAAATCAGAGTGAACGAGACGAAGTTTTTTGAACGAGACGAAGTTTTTTGAGAACAGGAAAGAAAAGCTACTACTAGGAGAGCCACATTTGAGAACCTGAGCGAAGCAAAATGGAAAAAAAAAAAACAAAAAAAGGGAGAAATTGGTTTTTAGTGATATTTTTTAAATATAATTCAGATTCAGTCGATCAATTCTTGGTAATTGACTTTTAGTAACACATTTTTAACATAAGTGATAATTAGTGTCATTTTACTGTTCGTTTAGAGTTTCTTCCGATAATGCCCTAGAAAAACTTGAAAACTTCAAAGTCTTTTGAGGCATTTGCCAAGGAAATAGTAAAATGACACCGATTCTCAATTAGGTTAAAAAAGTATCACTAAAAGCTAATTACTAAGAATTGGCTACTTGAATGTGGATTAATTTAGGATTAATTTAGGAAAGAAATAGTAAAATGATACCGATTCTCAATTAAGTTAAAAAAGTATCACTAAAAACTAATTACCACTAATTGAATCTAAATTATTTTAAAAAATTATCACTAAAATCCAATTTTTCCAAAAGAAAAAGGGTAAAAATTTTCTTGGGATCGACACATCACATCCGAAGCCCATTGTTCTTTAAATGTGAACATTAAAGACGTTGTCGGCTGGCTTGTAATGATAAAAATTTAAAAATCCACTCTTTTTTTTTTTTTTTTTTTTTTTTTGGTAAAAGTTCAAACCTACATGCATTCATTTATAAAAACCAAAATTATAGAGATACTCACACCTGCCGGATTACACAGGAAGACCATTGAAACAACAAGAACCGTAAGAGCAAGACCATCAAAACAGAAACCCGACCGACTATGTCTCGGAAGAAATGTCAGATCTACAGCAAGATCCACAGTAACCGGTTGGAAACCAGCTGTAACTTCTGACAAAGGGTCTGCACCGAAGCGGATAAAAGGAAAAGCTCCCAAGTGAAATGAGGCTAGCATCACCAACGGTGATGAGCTAAAAAGTGGACGAGGAACCGGCAAATCAGACCTCGGCCACACATAGAGACGTAGAGGAGGGGGGTTGAGCTTGGCAACCCTGCACCACGATTCACTAAACACAAAGAAAAACAAAAAACAACCATGAACAACACCATCAAAATGAATCAACACACCTCCGGTTGGGTCAACCACAAAAGATACAGACGAACAACTAGAAACTATAGACACATGTAATGATAAGTAGCATCAAAATGTGAAACGGGTGATAGGGTGACTTGTAATTTAAAAATTTAGAATCTCTCTTACCGAGGAACGACGATTGAAGCCTGCGACCCGAACGACACCAAATCGTGCGAGCCTGACATATCAGCCCAAAAACATGCTAGGCTACCACTTAAGACGCCACCCCCATACTGCTTAATATAATAGAAGCTATTATTTTATACAATTAAATAAATAGAAGCTATTATTTTATGCAATCAGAATTAGGGCATTGTCACTTAAAAAGAACAAAGGATCCAATGATTTAAGTGGGTTTAATACTTGTTTTAAATTCGAAACGATGCGCTTTCGTTTAAAACATCGTTGGCTGACAGCACAACTACCTTATCTCCACTCCACCTAAAGCCTGTCTTATTAAGCTAATCTCTCTCTCTCTCCCCCCATTATAATCATAATTAATTTCTACACTAATCTAATCTCATCTTCCTGATTCTTCTACATTTATACGTGCACATTTTTTCCACACGTGTCGAATGAGTTGCGGAGAGTTCTAATAAAATGACAATTTTAGGCCTCGTTTTCTTCTTTTCAAAGGTCAAAAGTTCTCAACAACGATAGAACGAGAGACACATGGCTGACTTTGGGCCTGTTGCTTGTATTCGTCAAAGCAACGGATGTTGATATCGATGAGGTCGGTGAGACGTAAATCAATGGAGGGTTGTTGATCTCGGAAGGGTCTGGAAGCTGGGCCCACGAAATTTCCTATAGAGTCGTAATCGGATAAGAGGCGGACGCGACACAACCCAAAAATTATGCTAGGCATGGTCATCCCGAACCATGCCCAAACCGTCCGAGCCTGCCACCTCAGCCGAAAAGCCCTGCGAGCCTGCCGCCTCACCCGCCACCACGCCTTGTACGAATGGATTCACTTAGAATAACTGTAAATATCTTTACCTAAGTGTATCTGACCTTACGGTCAACTGATGCCTGATGGTCGTTGAAGTTGATTTCTTGGGGTGAGGGATGGGCTAAACCTATTTTACCTGCACCGTTAATATTGCCCTGGGTAAGTTCCATGTTATGCAATGTTCCATATTGTGCGAATGCTCTTGGTATCATGTGATTTGAATTCGAAATTGTTGTCATTTGTCATAGGCTGTCTGTGAGCCGAACCTGTTTGGTTAAATTGGTTTTGTCACCTTAACGAAAAAGGGCGGTCAGACTCAGTCGAATCGAGTGACATGGATTATTGACTCTGTTGTAACGCGTTCTTATAGCAAAGTGGAGTTCCTCCTTTTTATGGTTTTCCAGATCGAAAGATGCGAAACTAGGTGCAGCTGAGGTTTCAACCTTCAACTTTGAGGAGGCTTTTGTATAAGTTGAGAAATTTATCATGTTTATCGTAGAAAAAGCAAGAAATCTATCGATCACAGAAGCCAAAGATTCTTCTTTTAGCTCAAGAAGGGAAATCTATGGCGGCTTAAGAATTATAGACAAGAAAGCTGGGTGTTAGGTTAATTTAACATGCCATTCTGTTACCTTCCCATATGTAGCCTCTCCAATTGATAAGAAGAATTCAATTATGAATCTGTCGTAAATCCTAATGGTCTTTGAAAGCGTCATCAAGATCACTTCCATGTGTTGAGATTTTCTGATATAAACATGGCATTACTTATAACATCATATAAGCCAATTCACAGCCTTTGGTGACCAATTCACATGAAATTTAGGAACAAATGGGGGGAGTATAGTGGGTCCGTCCGACACGTCATCTTACGCTAATGCCACAGCCAGGGGTTGAAGCCTTGTGCAATGTTTACCCAGAAGAAACGCAATCTCAAGCCTCCTAACTCGTGTTTTTTTTTATTATTATTATTATTAGGTGGAGTTTGCGTGCTCACTTTTCATTGGATTGGGATTATGTTATTACCGACACTTGCGTGTGGTTTTTGACTTCTGAGGTAGCTACTTGAATTGAAAGGACACCTAACGGCCAAATGATCCCAATCCAATGAAAAGTGAGCACGCAAACCCCTTCTCTCTCTCTCATAAAATTGCACCACGTAGCTCCCTTAATAAGAAAGAGTATTGAGTTTTGACCCCACATCTCGGAACCACAAACACCAAATACTTATCCACAAAGCCTGATCTGGATCTATCGAAACAGGTTCATGGTCCCGGAAGCTTCGCTTTTGAGTCTTGACAGACGATACGATACGAAAGCATATCCTCCTGATGATTCTGAAATCCCTCCTTGAAAAGGACTTAAACATGATCCATCCAACGGTTCATTTCATTGAAAGAAGCCTCACAAACAGAAGATACTTGCCGATATCCCAAAAGAGGGCTGGTCACACATATACTGTACAAGTACAACAACAGCCGAGACAAGGCCTAATGAAACCCACCCCATCTCTGAGCTCTCTCCTCTCGCCATTCATCATCGCCTCCCAACACATGGAAGGGGCGTGAAGAAGAAGATGATGGAGACCTGTACTACTGTACAAGAGGACTTTACAAATTAAGGAGAAAAAGCTCTCCAACTCTTCTCATCTCCCGACACCCACCAAGGCTCGCTCCTCCGAGGTTGATGGACCAGATACAGGGAGCCTTACTTTTGCTGGAATTACTTCCTTCTCCGCAGGGATTGGCGCCGGGTGGAAAGACAGATCCTTGTTTGCCGCCAAAGCAAGGAGCTCCTTCTCTTCTAGCCCCTTTGGAGGCCCAAGGCTGCACCGATCCGTTGTGTGCTTCGCTAATGCATCCTTAAATTTCTTGATCTGTGTGATTATATTATAAGATATAACCAAGTAAAAATCAATCGCGTAAACAAAGAAGTACACAAATTGGCTAAGATTTAACAAAAAAAGCACACAAACTAGAATTTTGTTCTGAGCGAGAGAGAACAAAGGCCAAAAAAGAAGATCTCGGGACCCCCCCAATAAATTCTCATAACAATTTCCTACCCAAAAAAAAAAATCTCATTATAATTACTAAATCAAACTGGGTTCTCAAAAAGCTTGTGTACTTTACAACTTACAGTAGCATTTGTGCAACTGAAGCTGCACAGACGACCATGGGCTCCTCTGTAGAAGCGGAAGAAGGGAAGAACGTGTACATTTAGGCTATAACACATGGATTTATGCTCCTCATAGTTCACCTGAAGGAACTGCACATCTGGGTTCTTCTCTGCAAATTGACAGATCTGCACAAGCAGAACACAGAGCATATAATCTCTATGACTACAACATAAAAACGAAAAAACCAAGTTTTTGGGTATCTGTGCACACCTTTGGATGGAGGGCTTTGCAGCCTCCACAACCTGGAGAGAAGAAATCCACAACGACTAGTTTATCGCCCGCATTTAGCAAGGATCTCACAAGTTCTTGTGCAGAGCGGATCTCTTTCATGTTGGATTGCAGCCCCTTCTCCCACCATTTTTGAGCTTTCCCAATTGTAAGGCTCATCTGTAGTTTTCATCCAAGCCAAAAAGGTCAAAAACACGCGTTACAATAACATCCTCTCGGATCGAAATCGAAAGAGGGGAAAAACCGTCAATTTTAATAAATCCGATAAAGACAGAAAATTTTCTCAAACTCCCGAAAAAATATACAAACAAATAAAGACTTCCCCGTACTGTCAGACCCCGTAGCCAAGAAAAGAACACAAAAAAAACAAAAGGAACTGCGACTAAAATAAAAATAAAATTTTTTTTTAGCTATTGAGTGCTTTGTGTAACGGAAATCTAAGAATAAATATTTTGTTTCCCTTCTTTTTTTTCTTTTTTCTTTTTTTTTGGGTGTAATAATAACAGCAATTGAAAGAAACCTCTTCGTGACCGTAACTGGAAGCCCTACCAAAAAAATAAAGACCGTAACTGGAAGAAAGCCCAAAACGGATAATTAATAAAAAAAAAGGAACATTTTTGCACAGATTTATCTCCAACAATCCAATCCTTTTTTTTTTTTTTGACGGGAAGAAAAAGAGCGAGACCTTAAGATATCAATTTTTTGTGTAATATGAATGAATAATTAAATATTACAAACCTGTGCAGAGAAAGTTCGGGGATTCGCTGACTTGGGCTCCTTTCCACCATGTTGAATGAGCATCCGTCGTCCATGAAGATCGCAATTTCCGGAAGATCTGAGAGGTTCGAATCTCAGGGAAGGAAACCCAGTAAGAAAAGATGTTTTCTTGGTGGAAACCGAGATGCAAATATGTGGGGATGGCGAGAACAGATTGCTTTTGCTTAGAACTTCAGCCATGGATGCCGACCAAAAGCTTTTGAGCTTCTCTTACAACCAGAGAGAATACAGGAGAACTGAATGGACAAGACGGAAAAAGAGGAAAGAAAAGGCACAAAATTTCTGAAGAATACTTGCAGAGGAAGGAAATAAAAGAGCCAGTGCCGTTTGAAAAGTAAAGTGCCGTTGCCACTTGACAAGAAGAAAAGGTCAAGTCATTTCGTCGGGAATGGGATAAAGGTCGGCAGATGAGGATCATAGCCGATTTAAACGGTGGATGTGGAGTCAACGTGGGGCTCCATCTACCACAACACGTGGAACCATGAGCTTTTATCGTTAAAACTTGGTGCTGGATTTCGGGAGAAACTGGATAAGAGTTATCTTCAAACAATTTTTAACAAGTGGGAGTGATATTTCGTTCTTTGGTCCCACAATGAAACTGAAACATCTCTATTCTTCTACGTGTGCTTCAATGTATGGTGACATCAAAACAAAGAGAAGAAATGAATCAATAAACTAGACGTGGCTATTAAATTTTTTTTTTTTTGAAACTTGGGGTATCCGGGCCAGCTTGCGCGCACCACGATTAATCCCCAAGGGCTTGTGCAGTCCCCCCGTCCTACACAAACCAAGTAATTACCAGGCCAAAGGCCCTGGGGGTAGCCCCAAAGAATTGATATCACTTGATAAGTTTTGAACTTGAGACCTTGGAGGGAGCATACCTCCAGGCCCCAAGCCTTGACCACTAGGCCAACCCTTTGGGCTATTAATTTTCATTACTTGGTTTTCTTCGATCTCCATTTTTACCTATCAATCTATCTATCTATACTGTTAATAAAGGGAAGAGGGGGAATATTCCCTCCAGATTCTGGCCTCCTTTTTTTTTTCCCAAATATTATCCTTCCCAACTAAAATAATCCCAACATATAACCACCCCAATCATCTCTCATTTTTAAATTGAAACCCTACAACTATTCCCTCCCCTACGTGCAGTTCTACACGTGCACCCTACTAGTAAGATTGAAAACTAACTAAGAGGGAGGGTTTGACGATCCGCATCGTGAAAACGTTACGCTTAATGGGCATCCTCCAATACACTATAGACATGCCCTCACATTCATTGTGTGGGACCCACAAATGAACGGTGAGGCCCCACTAAATGTGAAGGGATGTATACAAACATAAACCGTAAGGAATGCAAATCCCTTAAAGGCTTCACAGCATACCTTACGTCGTGAAGAATTCTTTGACGCGTGTACCGGAGATGGCGAAGACGGAAAACTCCATCCCGTTCGTCAACTATTTTATGTTTTTTTAAACATTGAAAAATAAGATGAACATCCACTCATGACAAATCATTTTCAAATAGTGTTTTGGACAGGTTAGAGTCAACCTATTTATTCTAATTGGATGGGGTTCGGATTGACCCGACTTAAGAAAATTCAGTTTAAACCCGACAAGACATACTTTAACATTGGGTGGGTTGAATGGGTTGGGATATGGTTTACTCTTTACATGTTGTATTGCTTAAAATTATTAAAGGAAATATCATTAAAGAAAATGTGTTAATACATATGCCTAAGGAATGTAAGAGGATGTTGAGCACTCATGTGACGACAATGAGAGATCAAATAGACAAGTGGACATCAACTTTTTCTTCTTCTTAATTCTTCACCTCTCCTTTTTTTCATTTGTGTTTTTTATTTTTTATTCAACAAGAAGAGTGGAAAAATAACCTTTTCTGTTTTTTTGAAAGGTCTTAGTTATTATAGAAGATTAAAGATGGTCCTAAAGAGTGAAGGGGTATGGATGGATAAAATTCCAAGTAAAGGTGGCAATGGGTTGGGTTGGGTAGGGTAGGGTTATTAACGGGTCAATTGCAAAATGGGTTGGGTAGTGTTCGACCTTGTTTACTGATTAGTTTAAAAACCATTAACCCTAACCCTAACCCCAACCCGGTAATAAATGGGTTGAAACCGACCCAACCCTGATTAAACGGGTTCAGGTTGACCTGTTTGCTTATTGGGTTGGGTTTGGGTTTAGCTTTTCTCAACCCATCTAAAAAAGGGTCAACTCGAACCCAACCCCGCCAACCTGTTGGGTATCCATTTAAATTTTAAGTTTATTTTTTTCCTTATTTTTCTCTCTTATATCCTGTTTATATTATATTTTATTATGTTGTCAAGTATACTTAGCTAATTAAGTACATAGTTTATAGCTTGGGATGTTAATTATTAAATTATTTTTATGATTAACATAATTATTAATTTTAAGAATTAATAAAATTGCCATATCTATATGAGCTGCTTATTGATTATGAAATATCTAGGTAATATATGAGTATATAGTTGTATAGGTAATATATGAGTATATAGTTGTATAATAGATATTACAAGTTATATTTTCATATAATGCATTTGAGAATAACTATTTTAATTTTATTTAGATCCATTTAATTGACTTTAAATAATTGAAACTTCTTTACCCTTTTTTTTAAAAGAAATCATGTTTATTAAATGTTTTCATAGTATTTATTAAAATTTTGATATGCGAAATAAAGTTTTATATAAGCATATTTAAAACTAGAATAAAATCAATAATTAATTAATGAATTTTAAAAAGAAATGGGTTGCATCAGGTTCAACCCATTTATTATCGGGTTGGGTTAGGGTTAATGATTTCTCAACCCGTCAGTAAACGAGGTTGAACACAACCCAAACCATTTTGCAATTGACTAGTACTTAATAACCCAACCCATTGCGACCTCTACTTGGAATTTTACCCATCCATATCCCTTCATTGTTTTAGGACCATCTTTAATCCTCTATAATAACTAAGACCTTTCCAAAAAAGAAAATATTATTTTTTCCATTTTTCTTGTTGAATAAAAAATAAAAAACAAAAATGTAAAAAAGGATAAGTGAAGAATTAAGAAGAAGAAAAAGTTCATGTCCATTTGGTCTATTTGATCTCTCATTGTCACAGGAGTGCTCAACATCCTCTTACGTTCTTTAAGCATATGTATTAACACATTTTCTTTAATGATACTTCCTTTAATAATTTTTAGCAATACAACGCGGAAAGAGTAAACCATAACCCAACCCTTCAACCCGCCCAATGTTTCAGCACTTCCGGTCGGGTTTAAACCGAATTTTCTTAAGCCGAATTCGAAACCCATCCAATCAGAATAAATAGCTTGACACTAACTTGTCCAAGACACTATTTGAAAATGATTTATCATGAGAGGACCATTTTCTTATTTTTTAATGTTTAAAATTTAAAAAAACATAAAAGACTCAACGCATCGCCTGTACACGCGTCAGAGAACGCATCCTAACGGTGTAGACGATGCGGATGGGGGGAGCGTTGATGGGCAGTGAGCATATGAACTAATAAAGAGTAGATGGGTCGCTGTTAAATCCGATTCTAATGAACTCACAGAAACAAAAATCACATTCGATCGGCTACTTGGGCTGACTTGCAGATGAGATGAGTTCACATGCTTGGGTGAAGTTAATTTCGATTACCAACGAAAGATAAAGAGATGTTATCAATTAGGTAAGTCAGGACTCAGGAGAGCACTCTCCATCCTTTATTTTCCTTTTTCATTCAAAATCCCTGCAACTGAGAATAATTAATGGTTTCAGCTCCAAAAGTGAAAGTTTTTCAGCTTTTCTCTTTCTTTCTTAATCCCTATTTCTTTATTCAACCCAACAGAAGAGTGCCGTCTCTAACGGCTTTTTTTCTTCTTTTACACTTCTCGCCCAAAGTTTCTGTTCTCGATGGGCTCTAGTCAACCATTCCTCCTGCGGCGATCCATCTTCTCTCGCCCGCCCGCCATTAGACAAATGGGTTGGCAGAGGTTTGCAATTCTTCTACCACTAATGCATCGTAGCTCACCAGAAAGCCCAGCTTTCCATCTGTAAGCTCTTTCAAGGAGATTGTAACTTCTACGTATTAAAACATCGAAGCCTTCCGGTCTTTCTTTTAAACAATTCCATTTCTTTTCTTTTCACTATTACACCGATCGTTCAACAATTCGTGTCATAAAAACTTAGACCAAAAATCCTCTTCTTTTTTATTCAGACTTTAGTGCCAAAACTGCACAATATGTTTGATAAATAATACAAAACATTAACAAACACCTGTGGGATAAAGCATTTTGTTGCATCTTCTACAACTCCCAAAAACAAGTGCTCACCCTAACCTACAGGGAACATCATATCAGTGAGATAGCATTGTAACTAATTCTAGGCTTTCAAAATCAGAATGACCTATGATATGCCTTGCTAGTATTGGATTTTCCTCCTGCATTCTGTATAATCATGTTCATCAGGTCTTGTTCATTCTCCTCTTCTCAGATTGCAGATCAGAGGTAAGATGGGTGAGGGAGAAAACCTCAGAAATCTGCAGCAAAGTATCGGCATAGATCCCTGATGAGGTGACAGGTTAACCATGGAACCCAAAATATGCATAGATACTTTTATTGGTGCAGTCAGCCTCTGTTTAACCAAGTCGGCATTTATCCTCAACCTTTTTCTGGGCAAACTATTCTTAATTCCTGTCCTGCAACAAAAACATTCTCAATCCGATGATGTAATTTGCTTCTATTCGTAAACATGTGAAGAAAGAGTTGTGAAATTCAACTTCAAGAAATATCTAAGAACATCTAATAAAAATAATAAGGCTTCCTGCTCCCTGAAAAGAAAACAACAAGCTTTTCTTATTTGAATGACATAACCAGTTGCATGAACAATATGAAATCTGGCCACAAGCTGCCCCACCCCACCTACCGCAAATTGTCATTATTAGCAGAATTTTATACACAGTGAGACAAAGGGGAAGACAATGTCCCCGAAAATTAAATACAAGACAAAAGAAAAAGGAAGAATAAATCCAAACATGAAGGTTAACTAGGGAGAAGTAGAAATCCAGCCAATCGAAGTGGTTCAACCAATTGAACTAACCCATGCCCATCCCCAAATGGAATTGATACAACCACCAATTATTTGTCAGAGTAATAGTATTGTTATTTCCAGGATACCTCCAAATCAAATAATGGATAATAAGACAAAAGAACAAAAAATGAACTACTAACCATAACATTGCACCACTTTGCTTTACCAGCTGCATGATTACGTCTAAACTAAATGATCATTGGCTTGCTTACTAATTTGCTTTTCCAGCTGAAGGATTGCGGCCAAATTGAATTATCATTGGCTTGCCTTTGAACACGTATCCATTCACTAGATTCTGCAAAAAATGGTTATCATTTGGTAATTAGATTGGGAGCCTTATCACCAATTCAGCACAGACATTAATAGAGCAAGTAATGCAAAGATTTAAGTTAAAGGTTTATGAATATAGTCCTATATCAATTTGTAAAAGACCTAACATTTAAGCAGCCTTTTGGAAATCTACGGTATCAATAAAATGAGGTCAAAGAAAGAAAGAAAGAAAAAAAAAAGAGGACCATGCATGAGTATCACAGTCATTTCGTCCAGCGTCCATCTTTGCAGGGCCTATGACACGTGACTAACATGTTTGCTTGTACATATTGTAAGTTTTGTTAAGGAATCATTGGTGCATCCATAGTACTTATGTATGGTGAGTTGTCTGCAGCTATGTATCAAGAGACTTTAAGTGTATGGAGTTCACGAGGAGCGTAGTGTAGGCATCAAAGCCTTCAGTCATCATGAATTCATAAGAGAAAACAGCTCGTGAAAACTCCACCTGTAGCTCCTAAAAAAGGCAAAATGATTATACCAGCAGGACCACGTTTCCTCTCGCCACGGGCAAATGCTTATTATCCACCTTGAGGGAAAGTGAGTAGTGTGTGTTGGCAATGGAAAAGTGCTGCACATGTCCATACCAAGTGCTTCCCTCACACCAAGAACTTTATGCACTTGTTGTTGGCATTAATATAAGTCCCTTTTGATTGCCTTGTGACTTTTCTTGAGTTGCCTAATTGCTTTATATCGCTTGCTTGCAAAGCACAACATTGCACACTATTGATACTATATTAGGCTGAATCACACTTCTGGGTACAAGGCAAGAGCCACACGGGTAAGACGTGAAAAATACTTTCAACCTTGACAATAGGAGAGCAAGCACTTGTATTTACTATGGGCATCAGAAAGTGGGAACTGCAACTAAAGAATGGAATTAAATCCTAGATTTCCTATGCGGAGACAAAGGAACAATCACTAGAAGTTCCAAAGCTTTTTATTTCTTGGGAGGAGGCTGAGTCAAGTAGCCATTATTGGTGCATGTAGGTGCATTTGAACCTAAGTTTCTGCAAAAGTCACAACCCCAACCAGATCTAAATGGGAATTCAAACCCAAGTCTGACTCGTCTGAGTACAATGGTGCACAGAACTTACCATCTAATTAAGCTAGAGTCTTTCATAAGGCCTTACATGCATATACACTTTTAGCCACAACTTACAGCCAGATTTAATTTATAATTAGGATCCTACTAATAGTTTCGTATGTCAAAATTTTAGATTGACCTTCTCCTTTAATAAGCCACTGATATTTGGCCAAGAGTTCAAAGTGATCCTCGAATTCCATGCCTAATTTGGTTTTTTTCTTTTTCCTGAGTTCAATATCAAGGCCATATTGAACCAACTTAAAAATCAGTCAAAATCAACATAATTTTACAATGGGTTTTAATATGCAGGAGATTTGGAATAAATTTATTAGTCAATCCTCCTGGAAACTGTCTTAGCCGAACCAAATCAATCATAAGAAAATAAATAAATAAAGGCTCTGTTCGTAAAACTTAGTATGGAATATTTCATATTGACCCAGCTTGGGACTTAGGCCACAATGTAAAGCCATGTCCAATCAGGGATTTTTTAAGAAATTGAAGCTTATAATGGTCAACAACTGTCAACTGGCTTTCGTCTCCTACAAATAAGGAGCTCAGGAATTTTATACCCCGTAGAGCACTCATGCTGCCAACTGATCCAGTCTGTATACTGCTTTCTGTATGTTGATCTAGCCATCCTAATACAAGGTTGCCAAGCAATTCCTAGACCATATTCTATACTAGGATGCAGTCTATCCCTCTAACCAGTGGATTGATCTTCTCACTAACATCTTCAGTTATTCCATCAGCTGATAAGCTGGTGGTTGCCCTCTTGTCCATTATCTGGGTTATACACTCTTAAACCAGTCCATGATTTGCATAATTCTTACCATTACAGTACCATTGGTTTTTCATGTTCTATTTTATTTATCACTAAGTCCTAAGAATCATTGCTCTTAATTGAAAGCATGGTCTTCATCTTGGAGGGTATCAAGACCTCAAAAAGACTAAAAGGTTCCACTAGCATTCCGTTGATCCATTCACTGATTGCTACCATTTTTTCTGCTCATGATGATCTCCATTAATCACATTCATTTGCAATCATAATCAAATGCCGGTAGTCCAATCATCCTTCTTGACTTTGGCAGGCAATTCCCAGAATAAACAGAAAATATATAAGTCTAGGGTAAAAGTGCAGCAGAGAAGAAAGGATCTATTTAGGAAAATATGCAAGGATAAAGAAGGCAAAAGTGAAGGAGAACCCATGAAACTGATTCCATATGGCACCTATTTCTTTTTTACTATATATTTTAAGGGTAAAAAGACAAACTCTGTCACAGAATAGACTACAAAAAATGTAGATCGAGTTCTAAGTACATAGTCGAAAAAGATTAAAAAGAAATAGGAAAGAAGAAAAAGAAAACATTATAGAAGAGAGTAAATCCAATACCACATCTGCAAAACAATGTGTTTGTGATACAAAGATGAGATGTTATACAGCATGAAAGTTTGTTACGTATATATTTGTGTGTGTGCATCAGAACAAAAGATCTATGAAGAAGAAGAAACTGCTTGAAATATCCAATTGCAATATATATGGAACATACCAAAGCATGATGAGCAAGATCAATTGATGGAAATGTCACAAATGCTTGACCCCGCATTCTTCCCTCCTGAAATCCCAAACGTTTCTTTTTGTTAGAAGCTCAAATATAAAGCAATAAGGGAATCTCAAATCATAATTTAATTAACAAAACCACATAAATAACAGTTTAGAAGCATATCTTTTGAAATTCCTGATGTCCACAGTTGTCTCAAAGGAAAAGGAGATGGGACAAGATTTCTACATTGAATTAAAACTTAGTGTTCATGTTATTTTTCTTGATCTGTGAACAATATGAATTACAGAACTGCATTGCTCATGATTTATCCAAACTTCATTTTTTTCAACCAATTTGGCAGAATGGCTTTCTTTCTTGTCAGGAATACAGTGAAGTCATCAAGTAAATGATGATCTTATTCTCGGTATCAATGATAGCAATAAGTTCTCTTGATAAAAAGAGATGTTCAAGTCGATTCATACTTGCTAGTTTTTTAGGTTATCACACGAAATCCTGCTACTAATGATTTGAAAACATCACAGCTTGAACAAAATCTACTTTCTTATGATTTCAAGAACTGATCTGGATTTCAAAACTATACTTCCTTAGTTTGACTGTTTATTAAATAAAAAAAAGAAAAGCTTTTGCTTGTGCACAATAACTTGGATTCTTTGTTTATGTAATTCTTTCCTTAGCAACAAATATGAAACTGACACACAAGAAGCATATAGCAAACTTCAGTCCATATGGACTCAGAATGAAGAGGTGGAAGAAATAAGAAATAAAAGTTCATTGAAAACTAAAAAAAATTTTCAAATCTGTTTATTCCAAATATGATGATGGACAATCCTAATCTCATCGATTGGGCTGTTATGTCTTCCAGATGCTTTGATCATGTGGAAAACAATGGAGAATAAGAATATGAGAAACGGCCAGATAGATGTAATGGATATATCTGACACATTATTATTTATCGAACCTCAAATAGATTGCACCCTCTTGAGTCTTGTCAATACACTCACTACGAAGAAGAAGAGTCTCCAGAACAAATAACTGAGCATAATTTCAGGAAGATATTAATCTTTCATTGGTTCAAATAAAGCATTACACAACCTTGCAAAGATGACAATGTCATCTAATCAAATACAAATCCCACTTAAAACAAAATCTTCCCTATCAGAAAACACTAAAATTCTCCGTTAGGAAGGCTAAGATGAATGTACTCCCCTAGTTACAATTACAAGCAGACTTTGACCCTCAACAGGAAAGTACAAGCAACATCCAGGGTCAAGGAAACTATCAACCATTTGTCAATCTATTATAAGATAGCTAGATCTCCCCAATTTTATCTATTGTAGATGGTTGATTGTAGTTCAATAATGCCTATCGAAATGGTAGAGCCACTAAGCCAATGGCACTTTAGTAGGATTGGGATTGGAGCAAGATGCGAAAAATGTTAACTCAGTGCCATTTCTTGGGATATTTAATTCTGGAAGGAAAGGAATTTTAAGGATATTTGATAACAGGTCCTCAAGCCTTCGTAGAAAGTGGAAAGCATTAAGCTTTTGGTTTCCCATTCGGTCTTAGCTAAACAAGAGTTCACATATGCTCACATTGAGATGATGATTACAGATTGGAAAGAGGTTGTTAGTCTAGTTCCTTTCACCAAGCTAGTTATTGTCTTTGATCATATTCACCTATTGGTTCCTTCAAATTAATTTTGATGGGTGCTATTTAGGTAATGCTGGACCTTTCTAGCATTAGAGGGTTACTAAGAGACCAAAGGACTAACATTTCACATGCTCCAAACCGTATTGGAGAGGGACACAATATAATGGCAGAAGTCTTATCATACTTTTCAGGCTTAAAGAAGCAAGGTGGCCCCAAGTGAATCACTTAGCTGTGTGATAAAAAGCCAAGATGGTAAGTTGAAAAAGGCAGTGGGGAACTCCAAAGAAGCTAGTACTAAGTGCTCCTCAAAGATCACAGTGTATGCTCCAGTCAATTGGTACAAGATGGAACATATTATGATAAGAAGCCTAAGGTGTATTTTAGAGGAGGACCTGAAGGCACTTGCAGCAAAGCTGAAATGTAATCAGGAGAAAAAAATGCAAACTCTACCCGTTTTGCTCATGTGGATTACGGTCACCCCAATGCATGGAATAGTAACCTGGCAGTATAACCATAACATGCTCAGAAGGAGAAAAAAGGAATGCATAAGTCCTATGACCATGAAACTGGAGTCAATGTGATCAAGAGAATATGGTATATCAATAAAACTTGGTCCAAGTCACTAAAAAAATGACTGGTGGGAAAGCAGTTAATAGAAGACCTAGGTGTAGTGCCACTGGCCTCCATGGTTCCATCATACATCTAACACCATGTAAAACTATAGAAAATATTATATTTGCAGAAAAGAGAAAATTTTAGGGCAAAATGGATGTATGCAAGAGTATTAATATGGGTTAAATACGAGCTTAAAGAAAAAAAAAATTAAAGAAGGGAAAGATAGCCCAATTATTTCATTTTTTTTCCTATGGGTTCCAAATTGCTTAATTTTTCACTAAATTTAAAAGTGAATTCTCAAGCATGTGAAACGAAAGAATAGAATACAGTGTGACAACTGAATGGAAGAAACTAGAAAGACTTATGTCTAGAAGTGCAATGCTGATTGAGAAATTTCACCTGCATTAGCTTCACATTAAGACTGGATTTTGCTACCTCCAAATTTCCAAAAAATGATCCTGCAGCATAATGCAAACTATGAGAAAAGAATTTTAAAGCAGAACCACCTTTGTCATAAGAAATCCATTCGAAAGGGCGAGACAGCAGGTCACAATACTAATAAGTAAACTTTGAAATTTAGAGCACACGAACGTTTTTTTTCTTTCTCAATTTTCAAATAAAAAAGGTTATTTCATTTTTCTAAAAAGGTCCAATTCCATTCCCAGAAGATCCGTTTGGGATTTGGTGTGCACTGGAATTTTCACAGAACCTTACCAAATACAAAGTAGAAGTCATCAGCAACCACATCCTTTGCCAAGTTCTTGATGTACAACACTGTGGCAGGATTACCAGCTGCATAGTTCTGCAAAAGTACAATAAGACGCAGTATATGGTTATACTCATTAGAGAGATTTTTCTTAAAGTGAAATTCAGGTGCATTTCAAAATTATAAAACGAACAAAAAGATAGATATACACTTTTTCCTACAATCATTTCCTTCTATACTTACAGCCATTCGCCATCCAATACCACATGGAAAATGGCTCCTAAGACACAGGACGCAGTCATATGGCAGACAGAAAAAAGGATAAAAATAGAAGTTAAGAAAAAGGAGTAAAGACAACATATGACAACGATTACATTAGTTCAAGGTCCCTGCACAGGCAATAACTGCAGCAAAATTAGTTATCATTGTTCCCATGATTTGTCACAAACATGCCTAAGTAGCACAAACCATAAGAAGTAGACATGTCTATTCTGTATAGTCATACGCTAATAGAAGAAACTCATAAAATAGAAAATTTATGCAAACATCACTATCGAAAATGAATAGAAAAAGGGTAATCTTTAGGCAAATGCAACAATTTTAGAATCCAAATACCATTATTGCATGAGTGTACATTAGTCTAACACAACCTTTTTTTCCTGAAATATGGAGCTCCTCATTAGACAGTTTTTAAAATAGGTAAACAACTGGTATGGGCTGTAAACATCAGAAAAGTTTGATTAATGTTGGTCTTTTTTTGCATACAAGACACCACCATAAAGTCCCAGATTCAGATACCTTGAACATTGGTAGTGATAAGATCTCCTCTGGAGGCAACTTTCCACTTTCTATTTCTTCCGGGGTCGCGTAAGGTTTTAGCTCCAAACTCTCTTTGGCTGGCTCCTCTGATTCTTTTATACTGCTATTATCATCCTTGCATTCATTCTGTGTTGATTTGGGAGCAATTTTGATCTGCAATCAGACACAGAGGCAAAAATAACACAATTTTGTTAATACAGAACAATGCGTATTTTTCCTCTAATAATTAAATATCCATCAATATTTTGCGCACCAAAAATATTTCTCAATTTTAAGAGACTCTGACCTGAAGCACAGGGTTCTTCTTCTTTATCATAGGAATCTCTTTTGGCACTAAGGTAGCAGGTTTCAATCCAACAGCCTCATGAGCCACATCTTTATTAATTCCTGGACCTACAATAGCTTCTCGTCTAATGCGTTTTCGTGCAGGTTTGGATACTTCTGAAGCCCCAGTACAATAACATTTCTCATCCTCATCATCCTGAAGATATAGAGCACACGAATATCTTATAAATGCTAAAACTACCGTACAAACAGGAAAAAATGTGGTATCAGTTCTTATAAATGACAGAAAGCATATCGAAAACTGAGTTCCACCTTCCCCGCAGAAAGTTACAGAGATTAAGATGAAGATGCTTTTGAATTCATAATATCAAAAACTCCGAGCACTACCAACTTACAAAATGGAATCTTCAGTATCACATATGTAATAATTATAGATTCAAGAAATGATATAGCATAACCCGGTATACCACCCAGTAGAGACCTATTTTAATAATAGCTGTTCTCGGTCATTATATATGCATATGGTTTCCTATCCAGTTATCAGTATGAATTCTGCACTGCCATTCATTCTTATTCAAAAGAAAAAAACTCGAGCTGTCCATTGTTGAGTATTGATAAACATAAGTATGCCTTAAAGCTTGCCTTGGGGTGGGAAGGAACCTTAGGAATTAAAAGCCCTTGTCGCATCTCACAAGTATAAAAAAAATCACCTTTTGCACTTACCTTATCATGTAAAACGGAACTGCATTTACTATGATTAATATATATATATAGGTAACAAAAATCCTTTCAACATTTTTCAGATCAAAAGAGTATTGAAAACAGTAGTAGAATAAGGATCAAGACATTTTGGGTGCCAGAAATTCAATTTGATTTTATACCAGGAAATCTACCATTTATGCTATCTTTTTACTAGCGGAGAAGTTTACAACCAAGAGATACCTTCATCTATTTCTATTGATATCAAAATTAGTCTCATAGGATTAGGCAAGAAAAGAGTACTGACCAAATAAATTTATATAATTAAGAATATAGACAGAGGAGTTTAAAGGAATATCAAGTGAGTGTAACTATGCGGATTGCAGACAAGTAGCTTTGGCTTGACCCTGGTGTTTTTTCTGCCTTGCTAAAGATGATTCCCAGTTCCTCTGTTGGAAAGCTCAGTTTCTGTAGCACAATGGCTGGCTACATTTAATTGCTTAACCTCCTTCTAGGCCTATCAGATGCTCATTCATACTGGTTGTTTTTGTATTTTTCTCTTTCCTTCTATCTTGGTATTATTAATAGTTGAGGGTGTGCCTTTTGGGCCTAACAGAACAATGAAGAAGCAATACATTCACAGAGATGGATACCTGAAAATAATAAGAAAAATTGGGTAAGAAACAGGCATGTCTTAAGAAAGTTTAAGACTATCTCTAATAAGAGACAAAATTAATAAATAAATAAAATATTGATTGCGATGGTTTGGGCATGTATAAAAACTTTGGAGGCATTTGTAAGAAGATAAAAGCTGATGTATGTTAAAGGACCTAGAAGTAAAAGAAGAAGAGTGCCAAAAACGTAGGTAAATACAGACGCAAATGATATAAGGCATATAGTCTAACCAAAATATATAATTTTTGACAGATTGGATTGGCATTATAGTATTAATGTTGCAAACCCCAATTAGTTGGGATAAGGCATTGCAGATTGATTGACTTATACATCAAGGGTTTCCAAATTAGATATAAGGAATTTGGAGGCAGTTAGTCAACTATGTACTTCATTGTGACCTCTCTCTATGGTACGGAGTTCAGTAGAAGATAATCTATTACTTGAAGGTAAGCCAAATTTTCGTGATGAATATGCAAAAGAAGGCTAGAAAAAGTAGTCAACTACATATAACAGTCAATAACCAAGTCAAAATCAAGTTCCTCTAGGAGCAGAAAACCTATGATGACAATTGGGGTTTTTATCTATTTCTTTCACATATAATATTTGGTTCGTTTATCAAAATAGTTTTTAGAACTTTCCTAAGCTTTGATAATTTTAGCATCATTTTAGCAAAGAGATTCAGCTTCATGCTGTGTGGCTGTGCATGTCATGTGCCTCTTACTCATGCCTTTGAAATCCAGGAAATTTTTTGGCAGAACAACAATTACCTCTTCAGAAGATTCCATTTCTGATTCATCACTTGACAGATCCGCCATTTGAGGCTTTGGAGCCACAAGTGGGGGCGGCGGTGGTGGTGGTGCAGGTGCAGGAACTGTAGGTGGTAGTGGCGGAGTTGGCAATGCCATACGGAATGGAGCTGGAATGTTCATTTTATTCATCAGATGCAATACCTGCAATCAAATCATAACCCATAAAGATGAATCAAATATATGATGAAAAATACAAAATATTAAAAAAAAACACATGTATTAGTCATGTGGGTTTCATGAGAGATTCAAAACATTGCCTGTGTATAGAAACGAGGAACAGCAATGAGAGCATTTACAATGTTGGTCAGTATGTTTCCATCTGGAGGTGGATATGCATACCTATAACACAAGCAGGTTAGTTAAGAATATATTAAGCACAAAGAAAAGATCCAGAAGTGCTAATATTTTCAAAGAAGTGCCACAAAAACACACTACATAGGTAACCTTTTATTTATACAAATACACAGCTAATAAATTCATAAAATCACAGCTATTAATGAGTCAATGAACCCAATTCCCATAGAAACAGGCTTCCTTCACCCTTCCCTGTCAAGAACACTGTGATTTGAGCTTCCCTTGAAAGCATTGCCTTTTCACAATTAGATTGATCCAAATTTGACTTTTATGGTGAATAGTATTTGCACATAAGTCCATGCATATATAGAAGGGATAGCTGTTAGATAATAGACGAGGAGCAACCTTCTAAAATTAGGTTGTTTTCCATCATCAGTTAGAAACTCAAAATTCATATTCATCTTGATTATTGGATCTCCATAACTTATAAAAATATCATCCAAATCAAAATCTTCAAAATATTAAAACATAAGCATTCTAGATTAGTTGATTTAGCCAGGTTCAACTCACATTTAAGAATCTGCATTTATGGCATAAAAGGCACCAGGATCTTGTGAATTCAAACATGATTCAATAAGTCCACTGATTTACAAATATTAAATTAAATGATATTCATTCAATCCACCCAATAATTTGTGATAATCGATAACAAAAAATATGACATTGGAAAACCTAACTGTTAATACAAAACACGGGATCCAGATAAAGATGAAGTTGTGTAAAGAATCAACAGTCCACGACGAGAGAATTCAAAGGGATAACATACTCCAGATGAGGAGGAAATGGATAGTCCACTCCAAGTCTAGCAGCAATGGGTTCAGCAGCAGGTACAGACCCTAAATTAGGTCCTTGAGTAAGACTTCCCGACAGAGCAGCATCTTTCGTCAATGATGCGGGCACACAACTCAAGTCCTTCGTAAATTGAGATTGACTCTGTTGATGTCTATCTGTTGCTGCAGTCTTACTTGCCCTTTCCACTGTTAAGACTCTGCCAAGAAACTTCAGCCTGCCATATAAATGACAATATTATGTTTAGATCTTTTGTTTAGCCAGCATTTACAAAGCATGGTTAAATTACGACACTCTTGACAAGCTCGTGTGGAAAAATAAAAACAAAAATTGAAACTATAACGGAAAAGTTATTGATAGGAAGCATCGGCGGTATTCCCTATTCAGCACCCAAATCCAACTAAACAAAAGTTTCGTTTATGTGGTTTTCATGGGGGGATTAGTGATGAAAGGCGCGGGGTTCTTTGGCAACGGAATTAGCACGCACCTGTTCAATTGCGATTGTGCTTGGGAAGCCAGAGCTTCGTCCTGAAAATCCACGAAAGCACAGTTTCTCAACCTGCATGATAACAAGAAATATCGATTGCGTTGTATAGGATATGTGTATGGACACAACTGGGTGTAACTGAAACAGGGATTCTAGCTCTTCTAGTACTACATCAACACACAAGCGTGGACAAGTGATACTGTGGGGTACGTGGATGCAAGGTGTGATTCTCCGTACCGAAACACCAAAAAAAAAAAAAAAACCATCTTCCATTAGTGTAATGGGGCAAGGAGAAATTGACATATGAAGAAAAGTGAGTGCCTGCGTGTGTGTGGATGCGAGGAGGTTGGTACCTGCCAGCGGTGCAAGGACGAACAGAGGAAGCACCGTAATGAGAGAAGAGACGAGAAAGGGTCTGGTGAGGAATTGCCTCAGGGAGATGCCGAACCAAGAGTGTAGCCCGAGATTCTGCTTCTAAGGGTTTTGAAATCATTTCGTCGCTGCGCTTTATCTGAGGATTCACGTACTGTAGCGGAGGAGGAGGGCCACCGGCCATCCTTACAGACGGGAACGCAAAACTGAAGAAGACGAAGCCTAGGACATGGCTTGCAATCTAAAACATCCCGAAGAAAAAGAAACGGTAATGCAGGGATTCGTCCAGGTGAGTTTGTGGGGGCACATACCACGTTCAAACACCCCCAACCTAAAAAATTATTTAAGAGTGGGAATGTACATATGAATTTGGAGGATACTCAACCAAGCGTTTGGGATTGCTAGCGCTTATAGACAAGTATTTAAAAGATAAGTTGGCTTAGTGGTCAAGGCTTGGGGCTTGGGGGTTTGCTCCCTCCAAGGTCTCAAGTTCAAAACCCCTTAGGTGTTACCAATCCTTTGGGGCTACCTACATAAGGTCTATGGGCTTTAGACTTAACTGGGCCATGTGGGTTGTAGGGTCTTGCATGGGCCCTCAGGGATTAGTCGGTTGAGCGTAAGCGGGCCCGGATACCCTGAGTTCAAAAAAAAAAAAAAAGTTGACTTATTTAAGTACTTATCCATAGTTATAAAAAAAATGCTCATATGATAAGTTTGATGTTTGTTAAACACATTTATTTAAGCCCTCTCAACCACCAGCTTATTGCTTACTACATTAGCTTAGGTCTTTTATGGAAGTCCCTTCAAAGTAATAAAAACAAGGTCACGAAAATAGGCGCTTAGATGTAATGCATCATGTAACTTGTAACTTGTAACTTGGGTAAGGTTGTCTGGATTCTGCTTTGCGATGTAACTTGGACATTGTCTTTTGGATTCCATTACTTCTATGATATATGGTGTGTATTTGGTAATGCTTGACTTACGGGTAGGTAGGTATACATAAAATTGCAAGAACTTATTATATTAGCAAGGTGTACACATGCTACTACACGTGTGTAAAAAAGGAAGGGAAGAGGGAGAACGTGAGAGGGAATGATAGTTTGACCATTTAACCCTTTTATTAGTATAGATATAGATACTTAACATATATACAGTTTTGCCAAATTCAAAATTTTTAATTTGCCCCCGCTATCCTTCTAACGACAACCATTCATAATCAATCTTTAGTTCAAGGATCCACTCTGCCCCACCCTAAGTGAGAATCCTGGCTACGCCATTGCGGATAGGCATGTCAAATGGGTTGTGTTGTGCCAGCCCAAGCACGATCGAGCCATGCTAGTGTGCTGGCCCGTTATATTTGATTATGTTTGTGCCGCCCCTCCAAGAGCCCGGCCTAATATAGCCCATGGCACCCTTGTTAGTCATGCTTTTCTCGTGCTCAGAGTCGTGCCATGCCGATTGGCAATCTTACTTGCACATTTTTGTTGGATACTGATCATATTGTAAACAAGTAATCTATTGTTCTGATATGTTTCTTGCCTTTCTTACCTTTTTATTTGTCTTCTTTTATGGCTTTGGGATGATAATGTATGCTTTATTAATCTTTGAATATAAGTACATTTGTTATTATGATTTTCATGGTGAATTAGGGCGAATACAGATGATTTTCTTAAAATAGTTTTGTTTAAGCCGAAACTTACCTGCTTGTGACATATTCTTTGGTTTTAATTATCCGAGTGTGTATTACTAAAATGGCTTCAACATTGCTAACATATGGATGTTAGAACTATTGATGATAATTGCTTGCTCAAAAGTTTTTTTTTAAGCCGAAACTAACCTGCTCGTGATAATGAATTAGCATAAATGGAAGTAGGAACTTCACTAAAGCGGTATACATAGCTGGTTGGTCTTTTATGAGAAAGTTGGATTATGTTTTGTTTTGACATTAACTGGATTTCCTTATTTCATCACCAATGTCAAAGGTAGTGCTGGTTTTAAACAATTGGCATGTTGAAGGCCAAGGATTTGTCTCCCAACGTTTTGAAGAAGCGGTGATAAGATAAACGGGAGATCGATGATATAGTCATTCAAGGAAAATAAAAAAGAAAAGAGATGTGAAACATATGAATGAATCAAAAGAGGGAGGTAACAATTAGCTAAAATAGCAACGATGAAGATTTAAAAGAGAGATATCGCACTCAACAAGCAGAGACCCATGGCTTTCGTTCCATAATTATGCATTACACATTATACTATTATAAAAGCTAACTTTGTGTTTTCTCGGTGACATTCACTTCTCAAAAAGCCCTGCAGTTCTTTCCAATTTTACTCTTTTGTTACTGTCTCATGTCATAACTAATTGTTCACATAAGGCCTCTTTGTTCACATAAGGCCTCCTTGGGATTGTGAATTTTTAAAATCTGTAAATGATATGTTTAAATTTCCAGAAAAGCATCAAAATGAATTTCCTTTTCATTTGGCTTTCGTTTTGGAAATCCATTATAGAATGAGTTCTAAGGCTCAGAATGAATTTTTCCAAGCCAAGTTTTATTTCAGCAGGCCACCTATTCAAAGAATTTCCTTTTCCTTGGGATTGTGAATTTTTAAAATCTATAAATGATACGTTTAACTTTCCAGAAAAGCATCGAATGAATTTCCTTTCCGTTTGGCTTTCATTTTGGAAATCCATTCTAGAATGAGTTTCAATGCCGAAACTCATTCTTTCATAAAGAAAATAGAAATACTTTATTGTTTCTTTTAGAAGGCCCGACCCACGTTTCCAAATATTAGGAACGAGTTTTGAGCGTTTTTGCTGTAACAAACTTGTAAAATGAGTTAACTTTGAAAGAGTGGCATAAAATGTAAATAGAGTAATCCAACCTTTCTCCTCCACGAACCAGCAAACCCTTCCTCTTCAATCCTTCGTTTTCAAGTTCAACGCAGAAGCAAGCCTCCATTGCCTCCGTTGCTACACGCTGAAGTCAAAGGGATTTGATGACCGTTCTTATCATGGCTAGAGGTGATCGAGAAATCTTTTCTTCTTTTCCTTTCATTTACTTCATTTTCTAGGGCTTATTTCCAGTTTTACATTGCTTGCATTTTAATGTGGCTATTAGGGATTATTGGAATGTTGATGCTATTGCTATTAGTTGGATGGTAAAATCTGCCAATATTGCTATCTCTCTCTCTCTCTTTCTCTCTCTGTTTTGCTTGTTACTGTTTTTTTTAATCAGTGATGATAGATGATATATATCAGCATATAGGGGTACAAACTACAAACTACAAAAAGACAATGGTGGATACAAGGCCCCAAACCCACAAGGAGTAGGATGGTCCTAACAAACACAGCCCCACCAAACTATGGTTCAAACATAAAAGCATTAGGAGGTGATCAACAATTCATTACTAGAGTGGGGAAATATATTTGATCTCATTTTGTTAACCAGGGAAACCTTATTTTGGAACTCGTTAAAATAATCATTCCTGTTAAAAATGAACTCGTTGCTCAGTTTAGGGTTCCTTTCTTATCCTTTGAAAGATCAACCTCCTGCTAGTTTATTGAAGCATTCAAGAAGATAAGAATAAAACTATTTTGGATGATAACACACTTTTTGTCTTTCAGTTTGTAGGAGGAGTTTTGTGGGGTTTTGATTCTTAAGGATGTGCGATTTTTCATTTATTGCTCCACTTAGCATTTTTATAGTGAACTACTCTTTTACCTCTGTTTGATGATTGTGATAGCCATGAAAATAGAATTGAGTTATATGTTTACCACTTTTGTAATACCTTGCCCCACTGAAAAATTTTGTTAGATTGATGCCCAGATGAATACTTTGTGCCATCCAGTTTGACAGTGTTTATTTGTAGGGAAAGATTTTTAATTTGAGTTCATATGGTTGGGATGCGTACTGCTTCTGAAGCATTAGGCCATTGAATAGCTTCATATATTGTTCCTGGAAATAAAAAATGGATCTCAACAATTCAGCTGGTAAAACTGGATTCCTTTTTTCAGGAATCCAAGCCACGAGTAAACATCAACTAGACACTAACAGATTATAATTGGCACAAAAAAATTTTAGAACATTGTATGCTGTGATTTGATCCCAAGGATCATGATTTGAATCTCATTCTCTTTCTTTCTTTTTGTTGGGTTTGTTTATTGGTCCCGACCACAAGAATGATTTAGTCATATTTATACCTAGAAGTGTTATTGATTTCTAGTTTATGGAGGAATGAGTTTGGAGAGGTGAAAACGAAGTGAGAAGGGATTATAATGTACGCTTGTTACTGTTTTGCTTTCTAGGTGTGTTTCTTGCAATAAATTAAAGCGAGAAGGAAAATAGGGAAATGATGATTGTTAGGTGCTTTGGAGGAGGAATGAGTTTGGAGAGGTGAAAACGAAGTGAGATGGAGAGTGAAGACGAAAATGATTATTATAATGACTAGGAGTTGTTTGAAGTTTCATATCAATATAATATTAAGATTTGAAAAAGAGTCCATGTAATTACTCTAACTTAGCATCTCTTGTTATTATTTTTATGTTTCAGTGATTTATAGAAACTCAACAAGCGTCGAAGGCCAAAAATAAAGCCTTTTGGTTGGATGATTTGAAAAAGATTTTTATCGACCTTGCATTAGAGCAGACACTTGTTGGCAATAGGACGGGCTCAAGTTTCAACAAGTCTGGGTGGGCAACAATAAATAAGGAATTCAATTTAAAGACCCATCTACAATATGATAGAGCCCAATTGAAAAATCTTTACAATTCACTGAGAAGAGCTTGGAGTGTATGGAAGAAGTTAATGGACAACAATGGAATGGGTTGGGATGACGAGCTTGGAACATTTTCTGCATCCGTTGAAAAGTTGAATGATTATATAAATGTAAATTAGTTTTTAAATAAAGAAATTATTTTTATTATTATGATACATTATAACAAAATATTACTAATAGGCAAACCCAGATGCAGCTCAATTTCACAAGAAGCCGTTGTTATTTTATAATGAGTTGTGCTTTATATTTGGTGGTACCATGGCTACTGGGGAGGCAAGTTGGGCCCCTTCACAAGATGACTTACCAAATGATAACGGCGATGACGTTGTACACATTGATGAGCTAGTTCCATGTACTCCAGATGCATCGCCAGCATCACAATTGGAGACACAAGATAATGATGTTGGAATTCAAGATGAGAGAAGTGGGAGGAGTCGACGTAAAAGACCACTTGAAGCATTTTCTGCAGCTAGTCAACATAGAAAAGATTCAAGGTCTTCTGAGTTGACTCAGGCTATTTCTGGTCTTTCATCTTTTAACTAATATTTATTGCAAGAATGATTCATTTTTGCGATTGAAAACATCGTTTTTAGGTGTTATATATTTGAATTATTTGTATCCAAATATATTTATAAGACGATTTTAAGTTTTTTTTTTCTTTTTCATTTCTTAGGTGTTTCAAGTTTTATCTTTTAAGGATCAACCAGTTTCTTATAATTATTCATGGAAAAATAAAAAAAAATAAGGGAAATTTTTTTTTCATGGAACTCATTTTATTACTTGTTAACCAAACAATTTTCTGGGTGAAAATTCATTTTGCTACGTGCTAACCAAACGCAATTAGAAAAACTTCAAAATTAGTTTTAAGAACTCAATTCTCGGAATGAGTTCCTAATCCGGAATGAAGGCCAAACGAGGCCTTAAAGCGAGAGTAGCTCTCAACGGTAAATCTCTAACCTCTAAAGAACCCCAAACCCTAGCCATTTACTGCTAAAACCTCAGCGATTCCTATGTCAACAGTTTTAATTAGATCAGCTGACACGCGCCGAACCGCCTGTTATTCTCCATTCATCATTCTGTATTTTCTACCTAAAGCCCATGCTCTTCATTTGGTATTTTCATTGTTCGAATCAGGGAAGATGATTTAAGGTTCGACGTTAGAAGTTGTATTTGTTTGTTGTTAGGTTCCGCCGAGGAAGACACACTCGAAAAGTCATTCCAAGGTTAGTGAAATCTCAAACCCCAAATCAACTATTGATCACTTCTATTTGGAATTTATATTTCAAAATTTTTTTTTGTGAAAAATAAACTTTTATTCATTACTTTTTATAGTATTCCTCGCATGCAATTCTCACCTTTAGATGCTTACACAATCATACCATTTGTTGCATTGAAACCAAACTGAAACAAGGTCATACCTCAAAGACAGTTTTCTGCCATTAAAAGTTAATATATATATATTTTAAACCTGTTGAATTGATTTTTGTTCCCGCTTGTATTTGTTTGGTTCCATCTTTATTTTCTGGTTTAATTGATTTTGCTGCCTTGCAACTCACCCGAGCATCTAAATTAGTTTAAAAAACCAAAGTCTATTGTTGTGAATTCTTCTAAACTACTAATTTTAAACATGAAAAGATTGATGTTATCTGCACAAGTGCCAAGACACGCGATTTAGAGAAACAAACAGTAATACATGCACTCCGGTTGTTTTCTTCCGTGATTAGCCATTTTCTCTCTGTATAGTGTCATTCTTAGAATAACTTTATAACCTCCTTCGACCAAAAAATCTACTTTTATGTCTTGCACTTCTGATTCTCCATTTGAAAATTTTCAAATGACCTAGGAATATTGCATGAGAGTCATTGTAGTTCTAGAAAACCTGTAGAAGTCCAGATCTCAAAACAAGAAACTAGAAAAAATGGTGAACTGAATGAGAGAATTGACTGATTAATTTGAAGTGTTGTTGAATTTTTTTAAAAATTAATTATAGAAAAATTAGAAGTAACATTTATGCAATAAACTAACACGAGGAGCAAACACACACACACACACAATGAATATCATTTTGGTGACATTTCGTAATGTTGCCATTTATAGAGGTGTCGATATGAAATGTTGAGAGAAAAAGGAATGTCGACCATTCCTAGGGCCAGCAAAATATTGCGACATGTCAATGGCATTTTGCGGACATGAAGTAAAAGTTGCTTTCAAGAGGGCGTCTGCTTGAAATGTTCCAATTTCAGTACTTCCTATTTTTGTATGCATTTTCAGGTTTACTATGTGTAAGCACCCTCATTTTGCACCCTGGGTTGGCGACAGAAAATCGAGGTCAATCCAGTGGACCAACATCCTTTTAAACTTTAGCCCATATGATAAAGTTTGGAAAATAGAGACTAGCGGCAGGGACCGTGCTCAAATCGGATCTCAAATGGATAAGTTACAAATAAAACAAGAAAAATGGAATTTATGAATTTTTGTGAAAAATTAGCAAATCAAGTGGATATCGCATGGCAGCCTCATGGATTGCCATGTGGCTAAATGAGAGGGCTTGGATGAGCACATTACTCATTAATTTGAAGTGGTTGGGGCTTTAACTTTCTTAAGGTCCCAATACAATGAACTTAAGCCTCTCATGGGGAGTAGAAGAGAGGACTGAAGGGACTAAATGATAATCTAAAAATAGAAAGGGGGACTTAGAAAAGGAGCTACAGTGAGCTTTGAAATGAGGGAGGGGCCACAGCAAGTGAGAGGGAGAGTTGCTTGCTAAAAACAAAGGGGGAATCTTGGGGAGAGAGCTGCAGCCCTTGGTCTTTATAAAATTCTCTCCATTGAAGGCCAATATAAGGAGAAAGGTGATGAATCTCTCCTAGGACTGGTAATCCGAGAATCAAGGGAAAGGGATTGCTGTCCACACCACGGAAACACCGAGCTCATTTTGAACGCTCTCTTCATTAGGTTAGATTGTTATTTTTTATATCTTTAAACTCTGTTTCATCTTGCTTATAATCTTCCAAGCAACATCAGAGTAACTTGAATAAATTTTCCTTTTGTGGATCTGTTGTTTAGAAGTGGGCAATTCGGTTTGAGAAGCCGGACATCCATGTTCGGTTTCTCAGCCCTGAAACCCATTAAAAGTAACCCGTGTTATTAAAAGGAACATCAAAGTAACCTGTGTTATTTATGAAAGAAAGATGCATATTACTAGTGATTGAGTTTTTTTTTTTTTGAACCTGAAGAAAAGAGTCTTGTGGAAGGATGGAAAGCACCCAAGAACATGAGATGGGGCAAGCAATGCTATGTTCTACCATTCCCAAACACAGAAATCGCACTCGTTTGAGTTACATTTCTTTATTTGATTTTCCTAACAAGTTAGTAATGTGAACATCATGCATAAAAAGTGAAAAAAAAAGAAGAAAAGCAAAAAAGAGAAAAAAGAAGAAAGAAAAAGGAACCATGTGTTCAGCAATGGCACAATACATACCATTTTATATTTCCTTCTGGTCTTGTAATTTTCTAACTTGTAAATAAACTAAACTACCAACAAAAAAAAAGAAAAAGAAAAAAGTAGATAAATATGTGTTTGACAATGGCAGAACATGATTGGGTTGGATGTGCTGGAATCCTTGTTATTTTGTAATTTATATGTAGATGGTTCCAGTTCCACATACTTCTGTGACGTGATTAATTTTTTTTGCATTTTTTCCCTTTGATTGATTAACAAGCCACATTTTCATGATTTGACAAGGAGACTTGGTATCTTTGTTTCTTATGTTGCTTCAAAGGTGCATAGTGCTGCAACATGCTTAGTTGAGAAACATGTAGACTGTATATGCACATATTCTTTTATTAGAATGTGGATGCTAGCGGCATATTTCCAAACACATTAAAATACATATAGTTGTTTTTATTAGGATTCCAATATTATACCTTCTTATTTTGATTTGTATGGATTACGAGTGAGAGAACTTTTTCTTATGGTTATCATGGAAGGCTCATCAATTATATGGTTTGGGGTACATAACCAAATCAGATTATGAATCGTGTTTCATTTAGACTTAGTAAATGAAAGGTGCATAGTGCTGCAACATGCTTAGTTGAGAAACATGAAGACTGTATATGCACATATTCTTTAATTAGAATGTGGATGCTAACGGTGTATTTCCAAACACATTAAAATACATATAGTTGTTTTTATTAGGATTCCAATGTTATCCCTTTTTATTTTAATTTGTATGGATTATGAGTGAGAAAACTTTTTCTTATGGTTATCATGGAAGGCTCATCAATTATGTGGTTAAGGGTACATAACTAAATCAGATTATGAATCATGTTTCATTTAGACTTAGTAAATGTATTTTTTATAGCTTTTGGAGTCATTACTGATTTTGATTGACTGTAGCCAAACATTATTCTCTTCTCTGTTACCGAGACCTCAGAATAATTTGAAAAGTTTCTGATTTTTGTTTTTATTTTAGAGAGGTGTTACCAAACAATTTTTAGAAAGTTTATTCTTTTTTATTTTTTGAATTGGTTTTTTTTTCTTTCATTAAAGAAGATGTTACTAAACAGGCAAATTATTTTGTAGATGCAGTAAAACTCACGTTTGGGTTCGTTGAGTTATAAACACAGACAAGTGAAGGGGGAGATGCTCTGCATAGTTTAGTGTAACCAACCAAAGAAATGTCTTCAATTTACATTTCAGAGCCTCCAACGAAGGGGAAGGTGATAGTGAAGACGACCTATGGACCTCTGGATATTGAGCTTTGGCCTAAAGAAGCGCCAAAAGCTGTAAGGAATTTTGTCCAACTTTGTCTTGAGGGCTACTATGACAATACAATCTTCCATCGCATAATAAAAAATTTTCTTGTTCAAGGTGGAGATCCAACTGGGACTGGCACAGGTGAGTATTTGTGTAGTAATTACTGAGGAAAGTCAATATATGTTGTTGAATATCATATTCCTTGAGGCTGGTAGTTCTCAAGTTATTTTGTCTTTATCCCCTTTTATTCAACTATATGTATGAAGAAAATTCATTACTATTATTATGTTTTGTTTTATTTCATTTTAAAGTTGGCTTGAAATTATTTTTTTTGGAATTGGTTTATGAGTGGTTCCTTTTTTTTCTTCCTTATAATTTTACAATCTTGTATTTCTAACAGGAATTAAGACATATAGTAGTAAATAAATAAACATGAAATAAATCAATTAATGTAATAAGAGGCTTTTGTGGGTGATAGATATCATTATTCATGGTCACATGGTCATTTGTTCTTTTTGCTAGTACTCTCATGTACTCACATTTGTTACAAGATGTGTTATTGAAGTTAATAGATAGATCTTCAGATAAAAAAAAAAACCTAGGAATCGGATTATTGGCTCTGTTGGTGTTTATTTTTTCTTTGATGGACAATGAAAAATATTATATATAAAACTTAGAGAAAAGGATAAAATTGGTGTTAAGGGGTATATTAATATAATAGGAGATGAGTCACAGCCACAGTGAGAGAAAGAGAGAATAAAGCATTTTTACCTCTTTTTCTTCCAAGAAAAGTGAGGAAAAAAAAAAGATCCCAAACCGCCTGAGCCTACCACGTCAGCCTGAGCCTGCCACGTCACCCGGCATGCATCCCAAGTACCCCCTTTGGCTTAATATATATAGATGTGATTTGCTAGTGGACTATGAAATTGAACCAACAGTTGATACTTGACAGCACATACCTGAGCTCGCAACCTCTGAGACAGGGATTTGTAAAGCTCATTTTCGAACTTGAGTCCCTCAAGAATTGTAGGGTTATTCAGTTACCACAATGACCATAAATTTCATGCTTCTCTGACATACGGTGAGGGAAATGCATTCAAAGCAATGGTTTGAATAATTTTATGGGTTTGGGAGACACCAGGTTTTGTCACCATTTGAGGCTGGAGTTAGAAGGTGACTCATCCAAAGTGATCTCTTTTATAATTTATTGCAGGAGGTATTCATAAATGCTGGTGTATCTGTTGCATATGGCTTGTGCTTTGTCACATGGGGTCAGAAATCTCATTCCACCATGAGCCGAACTTACAAATGTATACCCAGATGAATTCAATGGGTGAAGGTGAAATGAGAGTTGTTATTTACAGGAATCATTAGGAGCATATGGTATTTGGGAATATATGAGCTATGTTCTGGCCTGGCTTGTAGTGATAGTGAATAGTATTAGATTCCTCTTCTTTTGCTTTCTCCTGCAAGGTTTTTCTTTTTCCGTCTCTTATCCTGCTTTGTTGGCTGCTTCTTGTATATCTCCTCATCTTCAAATATTTATCATCGTTATTCATAATATATATGTATTCATGTGTATACATCATTATTATTGGGATGCATTTATCACTTGGTAATGTTTGCATACAAAGAACGAATTGAATATTTGAGGCCTTTTGCTGGGCATTATAATATCTTGATTCTAATAGAACCCGACTTTAGTGTTTCATAATGGTGGTTGGTACAGATTTTAGGTTTGGATTTTAGAATCTGATTCTAAAATCTGATCCAAAATTAGATTCAATCTCCATGGTGATTCTACAAATTTTAGGTTCTTACCCTTAGATTCTCTAGAATCCAAATTTTGGGATTGATATATATTTGTTAAAATTGAAACTACAAAATCTCTTGTAAGAATTGGGATCAACCAAAATAGATTCTTGTTGGCTTGAATAACTTAGGGAATCTGATGTATCCAAAGAGGATTTTAGGTTTTAAAATCAGCAATTAGTATTTGGATTTTTGAGACTCCAGGATTATTATCCAAACCCATAATCCTCAACAAATGCCCTTTTTATTGGTAGTCAGTTTCTGGATAATAATATTTTCTTTCCCTTTCACTGTATCAATTATAACTAAGTATTCTTCTTTAGTTATGAGTTGTGGGTTTGTTGGAAACTGAAACAATGAACCATAACTAAGGAGACTCACTTGTGGTACCAGTAAGGAAAGGAAATTAGTATTGAGTCCCTACAGCACCAAGAAAACTTCTGTTCTAAGATTTTATTAGCAATACCTCTTTCTTAAGGTTCTTATCAATGTCAGCATCCATTGCTAACTACAGGTAGTGAAAGCATTTATGGGGGTATGTTTGCTGATGAGTTCCATTCACGACTAAGATTCAACCATAGGGGATTAGTTGCATGTGCAAACGCTGGTTCACCACATTCAAATGGAAGCCAGTTTTTTATAAGTTTGGACCGGTGTGATTGGCTTAATAGAAAGAACACAATTTTCGGGAAGGTAAGAATAATTTTTTTTCAGAGTTTTCTTTTCAACAATTTTTGGTTTAATGCTGAAATCCGTTCATATATTTACAGGTTACTGGGGAGTCATTGTTTAATCTTCTGAGATTAGGTGAAATTGAGACGGATAAGAATGATCGGCCAGTTGATCCACCTCCAAAGATAACCTCAGTTGAGGTGCAAGATTTTTTAAAGTGTGACCTTTATCTGATCATTAAACATGGAATTCAATGGTTTTACTTTCTGACACAATTTTTCCCCCCAAAATAGGGAAGCATATAACAGTAAAACAATACGATATCTGAAATAATTCTAGGAATAGTAACTTCTTTTTCACCTATCTTTACAAGCCCTTGTGCATATCTATGTTTCAGGTTTTGTGGAACCCTTTTGATGATATTGTTCCAAGGCAATCTCGTGGAAACTTGTCTCATTCCATAATTGGATCTGAGAGCAAAGATGAGAAAAAGAAGGCTGTAAAGTGAGTTTTGACATCATTCATAGATGAATGACATTTCTCTGAAGGAATAGAAGTAATAATTTTTACCAGTATTACCTTCATAATACATTTAACTGTAATACTTTCAAAATACAGAAAATTGAGCTTGCTTTCATTTGGAGACGAAGCTGAAGAAGAGGAAAAAGAATTAGCTACTGCAAAAGTGAAGATTAAAAGTAGTCATGATGTCTTGGATGATCCTCGCCTTCTTAAGGAGGAATTATTGAAAACAGAAGTGGTAAGTAGCCAATCTTTTTGATTGAGTAATGAAGAAATATATTTATACCAATATATATATATATATATATATATATATATATATATATATATAAGAAGATAGGATGTACAAAAGTCCATCAGGACCTGTCCCAATAAAAGATGGGCCGAACAACAGGACCTGTGCAATAACAGATATGATACACAATGAACCACAGCCCCCATATATCTCTTATTATGATTCAATAATCTGATGCTTCACATTCTGCAAATAAGAGGGTCATGATTTAATTCCAGATTATCTATCTAAAAGTAGGAAATCGGGGTTGGCAAGAACAAGCCCAACTTAGTGTTCTTAATCCTCGTGCAGATAGTTAAATTTTTTTTTGATTGGTTCGTGCAGATAGTTAAATTTGGTCTCCTCTTTTTGCCTGTTTGACCTTTGGCTTTTATTCCTAATTCCTTCGTTATTTATTTTTCTTTTAAATTTCTTTCTTAACCCTTTAATCAATTTATTACAAAATGTATTGTAAATTGCACTTAGGTTGGAGCTTTATGCTGCATGACTGGCCTTCAGGTCATAACTGCTGAAGAGTTAATGGCTGTGGCTTTTTCCGTTTAACTATGTCCAATTGACCCTTGTTATTTGCCATGTTGTGCAACCTCTCTTTGTCATAACATTGTGCCAAGCTCTTCATTCGTAGCTTATAGTATATAAGTGGTTGTGAGAAATTCTTTTTACTCTAAATTTTTATCTAAGAACATTAGTCCCGGTCAAGTCTAGAAAGGGCATCCTTTTTCTTTGCTGCCAACTTTGAATGATTATCAGATGTAAAATCAAGAAATTGCTTAAAATGAGAAACAGGTGGAGTAATTTATCTAATTGTAATTAATACTGTTCAAAAAACAGTTGTAAATACCATCAGTTTAGTAGTATATAATTGTAAGAAAACAACCTTCTTTATTTGAAGGAAAAGTTTTCATTATTATTTTCAAAACTTGGAGATGTGCTTGCAATTTCTTGGTTCATTTGAATATTGAAGTGAAGCCAAAAACAAAGTTGAATGTAGTTTGACTTAATCCAAAATCAATTAGCAGCCATGATATTCAAGATAATTGATCAAAGTTAATAATGGGTTGCAAAATCAAAGCCAATTGTGGTTTTGATAGACTTGTATTGGGAAACTTCAGTAGGTTTCTGTCTTCTGGTCATTCAAGGGCGTCTCCTCTTTCCTTCTTTTATAAATGTGCACAAGTTGGAATAGAGAATTGAATAGCTTCTTAAGCTATCTATATCTCCCTCTTTTTAAGTTTGGTAAACCTCTATGCCCGTGGTGTACAACTTTGTTGTATTGTGTGCTATCTATCTAATTATGTTTTCAACTTGTTCTCCAATATATTGTTTATAGCATTGTAGCTATGCAATTTATTATTTTTGCTACAGACAGAAAACTAAGAGGCTGTTTGGTTTAGCTTTTGAAAGTTACTTTTTAACTTTTCAAAGTATAATTTTTTAATTTTTCTACTTTTGAAAAGTTAAAAAGTAGCTTTCAAAAGTTAAACCAAACGGCCTCTAATATAATGTCTTTGCAGGAGATTGACTAGAAAAGATGTAAGTATGAAAGGTTGATGAGTATGAAGTTTGTATATAAAGAAAAATAAAATTATATTAGAATAATGTTTAATAAGGCCATGAAAGGCAATGTTATAGGTGTTAGAAGAGTGATAGGTTAATATTAGTTAAATTAATATTTGGATGAGATCCACAACATTATCAGTTCATATGCACCTTAAGTATGACTAGAAAAAAAATTGAAAAGTAATATTAGGAGAAATAAAATAAACTGATGGGCTTGAACTCGGTATAGTTCTCACTAAGCTAATTTCTTGAGAGGGTGGATTGGCAATGTACCTAACCTTCTATATTTTTGTGCAAAGTGGTTTCAATTCAGATTATAATATGGTTTTTTGTGATAGCATTTTGAGATTTTTAGATTCACACCTATCTCGTAAAGAAATGGATGGTTTTATTAAAGGATCTCCTTTTGGAAAGTCGGTATTCATACATGATGACATAAATCATCGTGTTGGGAGGAGAGCTTAGGATATGATAGACGACTTGGGAGATGGGATCAAGGATTATGATAGGGTTAGCAACTCTTGAGTTTGTAATGGATATGATCTTGATTAGGAAATACTTCCGTCTAAAGGATATGATCTTGATTAGGAAGACATCTCTTTATTGGCAGCTGATTGGGTTAGTACCATAAAGGAGTTCAGATCTGTCCCAACATCTGACATTTTGCGGGATTGGGCTACAGTTTATTTTTTGGATTAGCCTATTTTAGTTTCAGTTTCCTATTGTTTAGTTATTCCCTGGGGCATGTTCCTACTAGCTGGTTTTGGTTGTTTTTTGTTTTATCTTTTCTTTCTGTTCTCCCATATCTCATGGGTCTTGTACTTTTCTCTCACTCTAAGTTTTAATATATCTTTCATCATTCTCATTCATATAAAAAAAATATCTAGTAATTTTCAAGAGTGAAACAAATTGGACTCAAATTGACCTTTTTTTCTTTTTAAAAGAAATGAGATAAGAAATATTAAAGATGGTTTAGCTTGCCATCTTCCTGCTGCTCAGCAAAGATGGGGTATCTCTCAAGATACAATGCACAAGAGACTTGCTAATAGAGGGAAGAAGAAGGAACACAAAATTTGTCTCTCATCTTAGAGACTAGTACATTTTGTTGTTGTTCTAACTCAAAAGCCAGTTTATTTCCTCTTCAGTAGCAATTGGTAGTGTTGGAACTTAAAAAGAATAAAATAAAATGAAATAATAAAAATAAAAAAAATTATGAAGATTACAAAGCCATTCTCGCAAAAAGTCTTGCTTCTTAAAATAGCTTAAATTTTATGAATCTTTGTATTAGGAGTTGACAAAGAAAACATGTTAAAAATGATTGAAATAAATTGGTCAAAGAATGCAATTTCAGCAAAATTTTGCCCATGCCAGTGAAATTTCACCTGTGCCAGTGGAAACCAGCACCGAACCACTTGGTTTTAGTGAACTGTCACTTTTGGTAAGAATGTGTGGTACAGTTGGAACGTGCAGCCTTCCGTCCATGCCGCCCATTTCGCTTAGTTTTTAACTATTAATCACTTCATTCTGAAAAAAGAAGAGGAAAATAATGATTGAAGATGCAAGAGAGACATTGGGGTAGCTGAAAATAAAACAAGGAAAGGAGTGGGAGGATAGAGGTGAGAGAGGGTGGAAGAGGCGGAAGAGAGAGACAGAGGGAGGGAGACAAGAGGGTGGAGAGAGAGAGAGAGAGAAGTGGTCGATGGAGGATAGAGAAAGAGGGAGAGGTGTTTGGGAGCAATGTATTTGGTCTGCGTTGCCCTCCTTTCTCTAGGGTTTTGTTGAAGTGGGATGACATCCTCTCAGTGATGAAAGAAATGAAGGGTCGTCCGCGCCTTTAGATACATATAAACTATGATATATATATATCATATATAGAGTGATAAAATATAATAATATTAGGGTGATACTATTATATTATTCCTAATAATATAATTATTACATATATATATATATACATATTTCTTATTATTTTCAGTAATAATATATACATCTAATTCAAAGAAGATGAAAAGGGATTGCTTTATCCCCGCATGTTTGCATGTTGTGTAAAGAAGCTGGAGAGAGCATTGACCATTTATTTGTTCAGTGTCGGTTTGCCAGTATCATTTGGATGCGGATGTTTGAGATGTTAGGAGCCTCTTGGGTGTTACTAGATACGTTGAATGCGTGGTTTATTCAGTGGCGGATTAGGGGCTTGGGTAAGAGGGGCAAGCTGTTGTATGATACGTTGTTTCATGCAGTTGTCTGGTTTATTTGGTTGGAGCGTAGCAATAGGATTTTCAGGGATACACAGTTATTGGTGGACCAGGTGTTGGATTCTATTTTGATTGGTGTGGCGTCGTAGGTTTCAGTTCTTCCAGAGTTCAAAGGGTTATGGCCTACAGAGATTGTGAATGATTGGAAAAAGTTGTGCTTCGAGTCCATCAGTGTGGAGGATGCCACGACATGAGGGATGGTCCTTGACACGATTTAAGAGATTCACTGTGACTTTTTGTTTTTGGTCTAAAGCTGAATGGCTTGTTCAGCTTTGGATTTTGGGTTCTTTAGGAGGGCTTATGTAGTTTATAGATGTATAGTGGGTTGTCATTGCCTTTTGGATTTTGGGGCTGAGGGGGCTTGTGAGGATTGTGTAAAGCCTTTTTTGCGTTTTGTGATGTTGCACTTCCGTTTGTATGATCCATACTTTTGCTCTTTCATATATATATATATATATATATATATATATATATATATATATATGTAATATACACATACATTATTTATAAAAAAAAATAATATATTATTATTATTACGTTAATATTATTTTTAAAATTTTTTATGTTATTTTTCAATTTACTTGACATTTTATGTTTATGTACACTTCTATTTTATTTTGTGAGATTATTGAATTTCTTTAGGTTTAGTTCATTTTAATGGTTTTAAATATTGTGCCAGTGTGCTATATCGATCAAATTTGAAATGGAAACTTATTGAGATACGTATCAAATACACATGGATATGCTATAAGATGGTGGATAAGCATGAAAAATGGTGGATACTTAAAGCAAAACCTATTTGGATACAAAAATAAGCTAAAATGATAAAATAAACTTGTTTGTCACATCACAGGCCTACAAATCGACATATGATCAAATGAAAGAGAACTTTAGAAAAATTTAACTAAAGATTAACAAAAGCTACAAGATAATACAACAATATACAAAATGTTTCCATAATCCATACAAATAACAATAACTAAATCAAAATTTTATAGGAAAGAATTTCTTTGAAACGATAAATATTTGTTTCCGAAGCTCCCTCATTGCATCTTCAACAGCATATGGAGTGCGGTGCATAATCAGCCTTGGATACTTTATAATCATCCATGCAAACACTGACTGTTATGACAATAAGACGCCAATCCATGTAGTTTGATACCATGCCTCATAATCCTTTGTACATTGCTCATAATGTGCTATAATGGGTCCATGATATCACCCAACATCACCATACTGACCCATTTGCCCATTAGATAAGGAGTGAGAAGACGATCCATATTGGCCAGGGCTATGTCCAAAGCTATGCCAGTGTGATGAACCCCCATACTTGTAACCATATCCATAACTAGGATGGTAAGATGTTTTCGGCCATAAGCATAATCATATGAAGATGAAGACCCTCCGGAATCCCGGATCATGACCAAAGGATGATCTCCTCGACCCTGGATGTAGTCCACCCTTAAATATGCTTGAAAGACTAACATTAATTATTTATACTCCTTGTGTTATGGTATCTAAAACATGTTTTTGTATCACATCATCATGTCCTTGTAGTTGATGTCCCTAATAGCTCACGTGGTTATGATGATACTGACTTCGAGTGGGAGGACGTGCTCCATGTTCAGAATCCTGAGTGGTATGAACAAAAATATGCCGAAGTTCAGTTTATAATTTGCAATATGAAAAGCACGACTCCTGTCATTATCTATATCTCTATATTTGTATATGTGTGCCTTATTGTCCTTCTAATTCAAGAAGCAACTGCATTTGATTTAGGATATCTCTGGATAACTTAAATGATGGACTTATGTTTTGTAACAAATTTGTGTTGCAGAATTCTTCAGAAAAGGCGTCAAAGGACTTGCAGTTATCTGTAAGACAAGCTCTTACCTCAAAGAAAGAAGGATCAGAAAAAGAAATTGAAGCTGATTTTTCTTCCATTCATGATCTTAGTGATGATGATAATGATGATGATGGTGACGAGGCCAAATTTGATGCACGCATGCGTCTACAAATACTAAGAAAGCGGAAAGAGTTGGGATATATCCCAGTAAGGGAAAAATCGCCTCATGGTATTTTAAACAACTATGATAGCTCAGAACATTCCAAATCTATGAGTGTTACACTTGTTATAACTATTTTATGACCATGTTTTTCATATGTTTGCCAGCATTAGAAGCTTCAGACAGTATAAATCATTGAGTCAAGATGCTTTTGTATCTCAAAAGAATAGTTTGCGATTATTGTATTATCACAAGATTTAGATGTGTATTTCAATTAGGATGCCTCCACTTCATAAGTCATTGCTCTTCCACTTAATACCTATTGTAATGATAAACAATTAATCTTTTTGTGACCTCTTGAATTCTCAAAACTTATTTTTACTCCATCCTTGAAGGGCTGAAGAACTCATTGACGTCTCAGCTGTGCAACCAGAGGCTTTAGAAAGTTAGAATAGGAGAGTACTCAACTTGAGGTGGGCTTACTAAGATGCTTTTGGCAGTTATTCACTCTGCACTTGGACGTGTTTACAGTGGGCACGATAACTGGTACATTAGAGCTGCATCCTTTCTCGGTCCCTATAGTACTAGAGAAAGATGCTCTCAATGCTAACGCTCACTTTGGATTGGACTGAACTATCTCACGATGTTCTGAACAAAGTTCATGTACTGCTTTAATGGGCGAATAGCCCAACCCTTGGAAGTTGAAGCATGCTATAGGCTCCAAGTAGGAAAGAACCAACATCAAGTTGCCAAACCTTCCTATTGATGTGAACTTTTGAGGAAGATCAGTCCCTATAGTAAGTTCCACACCATATGAGGCTCCCCTTTCAAGGTTATATCTAAGGTGTTAGCTTTGCGTCTTAAATAGGTATTTGGTGATGTGACCTCTTAATGTCCAATAATTTTTGTTTCTGGATGTCAAATTCTTGATAGTGCTTTGATTGCTAATGAGGCTGTGAGGTAGAGAGTTAGATTATGGGTGGAGGGTCGTGTGGAAACTGAGCTTGGAGAAGACGTATGATAAAGTTGTGAATTTCTTCTTGTGTTTTTAAAATTGTATGGGTTTGATGATAGATTCTGTAAGTGGATTGGAGTTGTTTCAGAAATCCATTCTTTTTGTTTATTCTAAAGGAGATTGAGGGCGAGGGGATCATTTATCCCTCTTTCTTTTCAGCTTGGTCTGATGAAGCTCTTAAGTTGTTTTTTTGTGAAAAATTGAGAAATGGGTTTGGGCTTTAAATTTGTTAATGGCCAAATTCCTATCTCTTGCAAGGGCTTGATCATAATTAGCTAAGAGACTCCATTGTGGACAAATAAGGTTATGGATAGAATTAGAATTAACTTCTCTGGCCCTTTTTCCAATAATGAAAATAAGATTCAAGTTCTGATCACTGATAATACGACTAATCTCTTGCTGCTTAAGTGGGTTGTTTAGACCCATAATTTTCCAAGCCACAAAATTGACCATGAGGAAGTAGTATGGTGGTCAGGAGCCACCAAATTCAGATTAAGACCTATCTTTCTCACTGTTAGCAAGATTGCTAGTCACATTTGGCTCTTCCATCAACTTGGCATTTTTGAATTTTTGCCTATTTCATGCCCTTTTTGTCAACCCGGATAGATCTTGAATTCCTTTTTTTTTATTCTTCTTAATATTGCTTTGTCGACTTGCATGGAAGCTTGTCCATCTGCTCCTCAATAGATAGCTACTAGTATTTGTTAGGGCTAAGGTTTTTGTTTGCTGGCAGTGGCAGTGTGGCACTTCACACAGACCAAGTTCTGGATCATCAGAAATAGGAGAGACAAGGCTAAATTCAGGTTGTTCAACAGCAAGGGGAAGAGAATCTTCTGAGATAGACTCAAAATGCTCAGCCATAAACCTCTCCTTCTTGGTTGCTTCAAGTTGGTTAAGAGGCTTACTTGAACCTTTAGCTTATGGTTTGGTAGTCACTCAATTAGCTTGCAAGTTTACTTCAACAAGTCAATCAGGAGAGTCTTATGTTACAGAGATCTTCCTACCCATAGGTACCCATCTCGAATGAAACACTTGCAATTTGAACACTCTCTTGGTTTCTGAGGGTACTCAATTCTGAGTTCCACCATTACCTCCTACTCAACAATGTTACCCACGTTCAAGAACAGAAAATTGGGTGTGTTAGAATCAGGGGAAATCTCAACACAAACTTTAGCAAAGCTCAACTTTGATTTCTTCTCATATAGCTTCATCTATGTAGAGACGCTTTCCCACACCACTAGCAATAGAGCTTAAAACCTTAGCTGTCAAATACTCAACAGGTATGTTATGCATTTTAACCCATATAGGGATCTTTATGAGCTGTTGTTTCTCCAATCTGTCTGGCTCCCATTCCTTCAAGAGTATCAACTTGCCTGCCAAGTGCCAGAGAGCACCTTCAAGCACTCATTCTGCGTTCTTACCGTGATTAAAGTTGGAAAAAAAAAAGGGGAACCTGCCAACCGTGGTAGACACCTCCACAGTACCATCCCTACCTCATAGTTTCCCAACAAGATTCTTCACAGCAGAACACGGGAGATTGTTATGTAATAAGTGTCCAATTAGACACCCTTCTCATTGCTTAGTACCTTCATTAACCATGTTGTCAGCAGGAGGAGAGGTGGAAGTTTCTCCCCACCACCACCACCACCCCCCCACCCAAAAAAAAAAAAAGAAGGGAAAAGTGAGGGGGAAGGGATGGAGATAGGAGGGGGTCATGGGCATACTGGTATGCTGTCAGCGGTCCTCTTTGACCGACTGTTGTTAAAATGGAAAAAAAAAAAAAAATAGAGAGACATAGTAGGAAAAGGAAGAGAGAGAGGAGGGGGGACAGGAAGGGAGAAGGCAGGGGAGAGGAGAGGCGGGTGTGCCTACCTTTTCTTCGTTCTCTTCGTGGGTGAGTGTAGGTGGCGTACGCCTGCCTCTTTCTTTGATGAACAAGCACACCCCACTATATGTATATATGTAGTATATTAATTATAAAATAAATATATAATATATATAATTGATTAAATTTTTTTAAATTCAAAAATAAGTTTAAAAATAACTTATTCTAAGTAACTTGAATAAGGAATTGGATATATTAATTAACTCTTCGTTATTAAATTATTTTATTAGGTTTATCCTTTAATTATGGCATCATCATCATCATAAGCCAGTTCCCACTAAATTGAGGTTGGCGACACGAATCTTGTCTCTCCATCCTGTTCTATAAAAAATAATTTATTTTAGAATTATTCACCGCAATGGCATAAAAAATGCAATGCCACGAGTAGTGTGCCAGTGAAATTCATACAAAATGGCACATTGAGCCGTTAGCTAAATGGCGTTGAAACCGACGCAGCAAGCCTTGGTTGGGACTCGAGACCATTCTTGTTGGCTCATATGTGGACCCTCACTAGTCTGTAGTGCATTAGACTCGTCTAGGGGAAGGTGATGCCTGCTAGAGCAGTAGGCAAATCAGTGCAAGGAGAGATTCCCTGGCCCGCAAATAGTGGGAAAGAGGAATTGGAAAATGAAAAAAGCCACAGGGTAGTGACAAGAGAGGACACTCGGACAAAAGGAGCAGGTGAGAGTAGCCTAACTGCACAACAAAGAGGGTTGCCAGAAGTCAAGCGGGGCCATGATCAGAGAAAGAGAGAAAGAAGGGAAACTCTAAGCACACCATAGTTGGAGACTCGCAGTGGCTGTATTAGACGAGAGGAAAATCGCTGAGGCTCTTTCACACCAGAAGAGACCTGCGGTTGCTTTCCCACAGACGAGACAAGACTCGTGGTGGCTCTCGTAGGCAAGAGTTATGGTGGCTCTTGCTGAGGTTCTTGCAGATGATGGCTCTCATGGTTGCTCTTGTTGAGAACTCTCCAGCATTACCGGGAGCAAGCTTGACTTCCAAACTTTAGATTGGTTTTTGTCCCACTTATTTAATAACAGGTTATAAATCATTATAACTGAAGCATGCGTCTTTCCTGTTATTCAATCATTGTGTCCTTTTAGATACATCTTGAGGGTAATCGCATCTCCCTATTCTGGTTTGTATAACCTTATTTTATTTGGTCAGAAAGACTTCCTGTTTTAATGTGAAGAATCCTCTAAAAAGGATAATGTAATAGGAGAGTTCGTATGTGGATAAGATATACTTCAAGAGTGGGTTTTAGCTTCATTATTCCCATTGTTAAACCATCTATGAATTTCAAAGTTTTTACTGGCTGAAGTGTTTATATGGGTATATCACAACACAAGCACAATGCAGGATTTTTCTGAATTATTACTGTCATTTAGTACCCGACAAGTTGAACAATTATAAATGCTCTGAATCACTGTTACTGCATGACTCCATTCATAGCATCCTGTATTCATATTGGTTGAGATTCACATGTCATCATTATGTATTTATAATCATCATTCTAAAAATAACTCATAGTTGACCACAAAGAATTTTTCTAGTTCTCTTACATTGTTATAATGCAAGCACTGAGGCAGGGCTTTTCTGAGTAACTCCTTTGTGATATCTAGTAAATTTTGGTTTCTATTGTCCTTCAGTCAGCAGAAAAAAATGCTTATCTAGTGTAAATTTGATAAATTTGTGCTCGTTGCATAATTTAACTTGTGGCAAATTTTTTTTGTTTCTATTCATCAGAGTTGTTTTTTCATGTTTGTAATTTTTTTTTGATCGGTAATAAGATTATATTAATAGAAAAAAGGGATACATATGCGGTACAAAAAAGGGATTCATATTTGTAATTATCACTCAAGAAAAGAGTTCTTAGCTCACTATACTGATGTTTTTAACTTTTCTTCTCCGTGGGGGTTTTAATCTGTTGGGACTATATCATAGTTTGTATGTTCAGAACATTTCCAAATGGGTTATCTTTTTTCCACATGGGCTGTTTTTAAAGCTGTATCAGCTTTGTTATCTTCTCTGTTTCTTTTTTAATCTTATTACTTGATTTCTATTTGAGTAATAATTTCTTGATATGTCATTTTTACTGGATTTATTTATCTAGACTGTCATTACTTTTGGTTTCTCTGAACAGAAAGTGTTAATGCAAAGAACCATGGAACATCACTCCCAAGGTACATATTTTGATCCAACCTCCCAATTGCCTCTTCTTAGTAGTTTGGTTTTTGCTGCTTACATCTTTGATCAGTCATTGTCTGCTTGTATTTTCTATTTCTATTTTTTTAGACTGTCTCTTATCTTTTGTTTCTCTTTCTGTTTTAGTGGTAGATGCTATGTTAACTCATATCTCATGGATCTTTGTTGTATTTTCTGTTTCACCTTTTCTTTCAATAAAATCTGCCTTATTACTCATAGAAAAAAAAAAAAAAAAAAGAATGTCCATGCAGTGCTTGTATATAAATACTTACATGTAAAATCATGTGTATTATCATTTATAGGTTTCAGTTACAAAATGCATATTATTGGATTGCGCATTTATTTATGATCAAGTAACCGTATTCCTTGTCCCATTAAATTATAAGTATTGTATTGCATATGGAAAATAATGGAGGCAGGGGTTTCCTGTGTCAGGCTACCGCTAAACAATTTTTGCAAATAAATTAGCAGCATTGGTATCACTCAGGATGTTGGAACATAATTTCATTGGCTATGACTAATTAGATACATGATATGTAGAAGTGGAAGCAAAAACATATTTCAGGACATTGGTTTTTCATTATGATTTAGAAGCACTCATTGAACTAATCATAAATTCTCATGGATATGAAGGATGTAGGAAGACTTTACTTGAATTCTTTCATCACGTACAGGCATGAGAAAAAAACATACTGGGGAAAGTAATTGTAGACATAAGTATCATATATTGTTTGTAGGACTATCGATGCTCTTGAGAACTGTGGTCCTTTTCCATCGGAAACTAAAATTAAGTCCCCCTTTTTTCCCGTTGAATCATATGATAAAAAGATACAGTAAAAGCCCTAGAAGGTTCAACAGAAAGAAAGGGTAAAACAAGGAAACTCCTCACTTATGGTACCATTTTTCACAGGAACATAATATTTTGTCAAATAGATCTTTGTAAATCTAGTTTCTTTAGTCAACATTACCTCTCGAAATTATATTGTATTAGTATATATACATGTTTTGATAGTGAAAAAACGTCTTAAAGAGAAAGAAGGTAAAATTATGTATAAATGCCTCATTTATAATTTTAGGACATTCTGTGCTTAAAAGATTGTTTCCTCATTCCCATTTATGATATTAGATATATGCATTAAAATGACTTCAATGCCACTGAAGTATTAGAAGTTGGAAAAGATTTATGTACTGGACTATTCTCAGATGAAAATTTTTCCCAGAGGTTGATATAGAGAAATTGTATAAGAATCATGTCAGCTTGAAGAAAAGGCTTAATTAATAGGTTCCCTCAAGAGTAACAATGGCTTTAATTTTATTGTTTGGTGTCTTAATTGTGAAAAGTTCTAAACATTCTGTTGCTTGTCGTCATGATCATAAGTTATTTTTACCGGAATATGATCCATATTGTACATTTTTTTAGTCGTCAATATATCAGATTCCGACCAAGGAAAGCCATTCTTCTGGATTTGGCTTCAGCCACTATCATAAAATACTGCTAGCTTTTGTAAATGAATTGATATTTCTAGTTAAAAGTAGTGAAAGAGTTAATTGATCTGCTGACCAGCAGTTAGTAACATGCAGTTATGAGTATCTCTCTTTTGGATCCTTGGTATGGATAGTACCAACAATGCATCCAACAGATGGTGAAGAAGGGTTTTGATATTTAGAGACTCGAGAGAGGGAGGGAGGGACTAGGGAGAGGGTAGAAAACTTTGTAATGGAAACTGGAGATCAACAAAAACTGAGGGCAATTAGATGGAATGAGGAATGTAGGTAGAGGATCATGTAGTTGTGGAGATTGAAGATCAGTGTTACTGGTGGAAATCAGTGGGTGACTGAAATTGACTGATGGGTAACCAGTGAAAAATTTTGTGCACATTAGAGAGCAGTGCTGTGAGATTTAGGATAGAGGAAAAACAGGACCAAATAATTGCTAGTGGAAATTGAAGGTCAGTGTAACCGATGGAAATTGGTGTAGGTGATTGGAGTTGACCGGTGGTTGACTGATGAAATTGTCATGCATACAATTGAGAGTTGATCTGCATGGTTTACTATAGGTGAAATACATATTTGGTTATAGAGATAGAAGATTTATTCATTAAAAAAAATAGGGATAGGAGATTCATGAAACTGTTGGAAATCAGTTGTGATGGAAATTTACTAGCAATTGACTGGTGAAAATGACAAATTGAGAGCAGGCCAGTGGGTTTGGGATAAATGAAGAAGCCATTTGACAGTAATTTTATTAAAGGGTTATTCTAGTCTTTTTATTTTGAACTTTTAAATTTGTTTGTGTGGTATAATGACAGCAAAGAAAGAGGAACTTAATTGCCATTTTGGATCTTTTAAGCATCAGGATCTCCAACAACTGTTAATGGGACATCCATTGTTAACTTTCCAAAATAAGAATAGAGGCTCATTTTGCCTCTTATGAAATTAGTTAATATATAAACCTGTTGTTATGAAAACCATTTTTAGATGATTACAAAGATTTCCGTGAAAAGAAACAAAAGAAAAAAATCTATATAGAAAATAATGATTTCAAAACCGAACTCATTCACCTTTCTCTTTTTTCCCTTCTAGGTGCTGTGTACTTGTGCTGAGTACTATTTCCATGTCTAGCCATGTTATTTGACTGTGTATTGCTTAGTGCTTTTAATTTTATATTAGAATTATTGGATAGTTAATCTGATGTGAGCCCAATGATCATATCTCTCCAACCCCCCTCTCTCTTTCCTTCATTGAAATTAATGATACATTGGTCAAGAAAATCAATCTGCCCATGATCTCCGCCTGCTTATCCTAGTTGCTGGGAGATTATCTGCCAAAAAGGCATTAAGCATCTAAAAATACATGGATTACAAATTGGCATTGTATTCTACCGGGGAGAGAACTCTTAATTCTTTGCTTTTCTGATTGTGAACAGGGCCAAGTCCGAGGATGTTGATGACCAGCCAAAGGTGGAAAAGCTCTCCTTGAAGAAAAAGGGAATAGGTTCAGAAGCTAGGGCAGAACATATGGCTCAAGCAGATATGGATTTGCAGATGCTGGGCCAAGCTGAACAAGAAAGACAGTTGCAGAAACAGAAAAAGCGCAGACTTCAGGGTCGTGAAGAAGAAGTATGTTATGATTATCTTATGTGGTTGTTTTAGATGCTTTTTCCTTACCTGTGTGTGTTTGGCCGTTTTATGGGGCTAGGCAATAGGCAAAGTTATCGTTCTTTTGGGTTTTCTGATACCGTAGCTTCCAGGGAGCAGAACAGTTGGGGGAACAATACCAGAAAATACCTGGGAGCAACCCATAAAAATTATATTTGATGTATGAAGCTATGCATATTAGAAAAAATCGCGAAATAGACAAAACCTTCAAGGGAAACAAGAATGCCTGTAACAAAGCATTCCCATGCTTTCATGAGGTATCCTTCTTGTATCTCCACATTCCTTCTGTACCCCGAAGGAGTTTCCCACTTGAAATGGAACTTCATCTCCTTTATTTCTTGTAAAACATTGCTTTCTCTGTACATAATGATAGTATGGATGCCAACTTTTTGAACAGAAGGAATGGTGGGTTTACTGGGAAAGGAGTTGAAAATATGTGGATTAGGTGGATTGACCCCAATATGTACAGCATTAGTAGTCCATTCTGGATTTCCTGTAAACTTTGAATCGTGGATCCATAAATAATGCAACTCGAATCTGAAATAATCAGAGATCCACCATTGAAGCTGCTCATTCCTTAGAAGTACTTCGCACTTTCTGTAGTGGGAAGCAGCATGTGCAAAATTGGACAGCGACATGAAATGTCTGGGAAAAACAAGATTTCCCCAGTTTCCCTGATTTTGACGAAATGCCATGAAATTTTGGCAAAATGTTACGAAATTTTGGCGAAATGTCACATTATTTCTGTGAAATTTGGTGAAATCTCCCTAGATTTCCCCACATTTCCCCATGTATGCATTTATTATGATATATGATTGTAATTGTATCGAAACTCAGTCCTTAATTCTTTTGTATGTGTTGACTTGATTAGTATTATGATATTATATCATTTCTCTTGATTTTCCATATGTAGTATGCATGAAATGACTTATACATCACATTTCTTTTTGTTTTCTTGGATGTTTTGGATATATGTCACACCCTTGTATGCATTATAAATATAATAAACAAAAAAAAATACAAGAAAAATACATATTTCCGTTGATTCGGCGAAGTTTTGCTGAAATTTCTCTGGATCTCCCTAGTGTAATTTCGGTGAAATACTAAATTTACATCCTTGGTGGAAGACTATAGTTTTTATTTGATGTTCTCATCCTCTGAATCTGCAACATATATTTGTATTTTCCTTATTATCATTTTGAAGGGAAATTTACACTTACACCCCCTCACATTTACACTTACACCCCCTCACATTTCTGACAAAAACAGCAAAAAAAGTGTCCAAAAACTATTTGAAAGAAAGGGAGACCTCCCTCCAAATTTTAAAAAATGCGCTTTTACCTCTGTTGCTTCTGGCCAAAATATGTTAAGTTTGTGAGAGCAATAACCTAAATAATTCTCCTGATCTCTAAAATTGTGAAATGATTTAAACCCTGCCTTGTTATTTAGATTATTTCCCTCTTTGACTAAAAACCATTTGGCCAAATTTTAAATGGCAGGGAAGGTGGGTACACATTTGTTCAAATGTGGGGGGGGGGGGGGGGGGGGGGGGGGGGGGGGGGGGGGGGGGGGGGGGGGGGGGAATTCCCTCTCCTTCTCTGGATGTAAGGGATTTTGTGAGAGAGAGAGAGAGAGAGAGAAAGGGATGGACGGAGGGAGGGAGGGAGGGAGTGAGAGGTGTGGGATTGTGGTTGGGGGTTAAGTGAAAATTTTCCCCGTTTTGAATGATGATATGCTACTCTTAAAATGTTTTTGTTTGGTCGTTTCCAGGTGCTGGAAAAACTGGAGAAGTTCAAGAAGTCCATTTCTGCAAATCCCACTACACCTGGCAATGAGTCCAGTGGTGGGGATGAAGTGTTTGGATGGAAGGAAGTAAAGTTAAAATTTGCAGCTGAACCTTCTGGCAAGGTGAGCTTCATTTTCTTGGATCAGCTTCATTCTTGTCATAATCCCCTAAGCAATACACCCCTGCCGGAACCCTCCGTGGTGCCCCTCCCCCCATACCTCCCATCCACACACATACATTACAAGTTGCAATAATCCGCAAACCGTGCAGGATGGCATGGCAAGGAAAGATGATCCTGATGCGTATGTGGTACATGATCCTCTTCTTGAGAAGGGTAAAGAGAAGTTCAATAGAATGCAAGCCAAGCAAAAGCGACGTGAGAGGGAATGGGCAGGCAAATCTCTTACTTGACCTTATAGCTGGCAACCAGAAAAATTTTCATAAAGCTTGTAATGTCATTGAGCTTTGGCATCTTGATAACTTGCCTTTGACTCCTAAAATGGAGGTTCGAACCATGAATAGCTGGTCCTGCAGTCATGCTACTCAAAGTACCTTGATGGATGCAGGGCTTGAGATGCTTCTGTGATCACCAATCAGAGCCTCAACAGTAGGTCCATTTGAAAAGGAAGTACCAACCACACTTAATTCCCAAATTTCCATTGCCCTGCATCCAACCTTTGGAGATCCTCTGTAAATAAACTTCCAGGTTGGGACGGCCAGAAAGCATCTGACCGAATGCATTGGTGTAACTGGCGATTGTGAGTGTTGTCTTTTTTGCTGATTGATAAAGATTAGCTTTATGGTGTTTGTTGCTGTGTTATGTTTTCTGCATTCACGGCACAAAGTGGCCGTTTTGGTGTTAGCTGATTGGGCTAACGCCTTGAACTGAGGACCGAAGGTTCAGTATTCAATGTTCCATTCTCCACCGAACTATTATAACTTTTAGTTCTGTAGATTTTGCCACTTCCACAAGGATGTCCTGTTTAAACCTTTCGCATCGCAATAACCCAGTTCATATCTGAGGCAGCCTGCTTTGTGAATTGCATGAGCTCCCCATGTTTCGGTGAGGTATGTCGGGCGTATTGTTGCATGACATCGAACTAGGTCGTCGGTGGACTGGTGGAGTAGTTGCTGGAATTTCAGGGATCACGTTAACTAAGGCCAAAATGAATGTTAAATTGCTTCTTTCCTCTCCCACTCGCCCCCATTAACATCTTGGGCCTGCGAGTTTTATTCGTTTTTTGTTCGACGAGCACTCTTTTGTAAGGGATAGTGGATCAATAGAGCACGTAGGTGTCACAACGCCAACCATGGCAGGGCATATTCCCCACCGGACCAACATGTTCGATTTACCTTTTTAAGTTGAATACAAGCGCACAACAACACTTTGTTGTGCTTACAATGGGCAAATCCTTATTTGGTTTGAAGAGAATAATTTCTCTTAAAATGAGAATGGGAAAATCTTTGCATCAAGTCACCTCTTAACGGTCATTTCATAGATTGTTCATTTATTGAAAATATTGATCGGGGGAGCGATACAAGCGTTTACATCCTGGGATACAAGCGCATTTTGTTGTGCTTGTATATCTACTAAAAAAAAATGCACAAATAAATATATATGAGCGAACCAAGCAAGTGATAAAAGCGTATATACTTTGGGATACGAGCCTATTGTGTTGCGCTTTTGTCTCGCTCTTTTGCGCTTGTATCCTGCTAAAAAAATGCGCAAATAAATATATGCAATCAACCCGAGGGAGGGGATACTAGCATTTATTCTCTAGCATACAAGCGTAGTGTGTTTTGCTTGTATCCCACTCAAAAAAGTGCCCAAATAAATATATACAAACCGATGGAGGGATACATATACCTTGGGATACAAATCTACTATGTTTCGCTTGTGTCCCAATAAAAAAAAGTGCAAAAATAAATAGATACGAGCAACTCGATGGAGGGACACCAAGTGTATATACCTGGGATACAAGTGCAATATTTTGTGCTTGTATCCCACTAAAAAAAGCACATAAACAAATAGATACAAGCGTATATACCATGGGATACAAGAGCACTATGCTGCCCTTGTATCCCACAAAAACAAGTTCAAAAATAAATAGATAGATGCAAATCGAAGGACAGATACAAGTGTATCTACCTTGGGATATAAGCACACAATATTGCGCTTGTATGCCACTCAACAAAGTGTATACATAAATATATACAAGCAACCTGGGGAGGAAAACAAGTGCTTACACCGTGGATACAAGCACAATATGTTGCCCTTGTATCCCATAGAAATAAGTGAAAAAATAAATAGGTACAAACAAATCAAAGGAGCAATACAAGCATATATACCTGAGGATACAAGCCCACTTTGTTGCTCTTTTATCCCACTCAAAAGAGTCTACAAATAAATAGATACAAGCGACCTGGGGGAGGGATACAATCGTTTATGCCCTGGGATACGAGCGTACTTTGTAGCACTTGTATCCAACTAAAAAAAGTGCACAAATAAATATATACGAGCGAACCGAGGGAGTGATACAAATGTATATACCTTTAGATACGCGCCCACTGTGTTGCGCTTGTATATCGCTGTTTTGTGCCTGTATCCCACTCAAAAAATGGGCAAATAAATAGATGCAAGCAACCTAGGGGGATGGATACTAGTGTTGATTCCTTGGGATACAAGCGCATTGTGTTGCACTTGTATCCCACCCAAAAAAGTGCCCAAAATAATAATACGAGCAAATAGATTGAGGCATACAAACGTATATACCTCGAGATACAAGCCTACTATGTTGCGCTTGTGTTCCACTCAAAAAAGTGCAAAAATAAATAGATACGAGGAACTTGATGAAGGGATACAAGCGTATATAAATAGGATACAAGCGTAGTATGTTGCCCTGTATCCCATAAAAATAAGTGCAAAATTAAATAGATAGAAGCGAACCAAAGGAGAGATACAAGCGTACGCACCCTGGGATACAAGGACACTGTGTTGCGCTTGTATCCCACATTTTTGCTCATTTATCACACTCAAAAGAGTGTGCAAATAAATATATACAAGCAACCCGGGGGAGGGATACGAGGGTTTATACCTTGAGATACAAGCGCACTATGTTGCACAAATAAATATATATGAGCGAACCGAGGGAGTGAACAAGCGTATATACCTTGGGATACGAGCCCACTATGTTGTACTTGTGTCTGGCTCTTTTGCGCCTATATCACGCTCAAAAAATTGTGTAAATAAATAGATGGAAGTAACACAGGAGAGGGATAATAGCGTTTATTCCCTAGGATACAAGTGCAGTGTGTCATGCTTGTATCCCGATCCAAAAAGTGCCCAAATAAATACATACAAGCAAACTGATGGAGGGATAAAAGCATATATACCTTGGGATACAAAACTACTATGTTGCGCTTGTGTCCCATTGAAAAAAGTGAAAAAAATAAATAGATACAAGCAAATTCGATGGCAGGATACAAGCTTATATAACTAAAAAAAGCATATAAATAAATAGATACCAGGATATATAGCATGGTGTAAGCACCTCATTTTTGCGCTCCCGTAAGAGCCGAAAATGCAAACCCTGGTCAAAAAGTCAAACCCTGATGGGTCAAAATTTGACCTTTTCATCAAGTAATAATCTGCCACCTTGCTTCATCTCAATGGATAGAGAATCTCGACACTGTTCCAACGCAATTGAGTTTGCTGGAATCGGAGTCCGGATGAGGGTTCTGCGGGAGGTCAAACTTGAGGATGAGCCGAAAGTTGAATTTTCCTCGAACCCCGTGACAAGTGCTTAACCCTATGTCATTGAATAGAGGGCTCCGATACGAGTTCAACGCAATTGAGTTTGCTCAAATCGGAGATCAGATGAAAGAGATATGAGCTGTCGAAGTTTCCGGGCAGCAAAAGCCGGAAACTGCACACATGGCGCAGGAACTGCACACGTGGCTGCCAACGCAGCGAATTATCTCGGGGACTAAATCTTGAATATCCAAAAATCTCAAGGACTAAACAAAAATTCGTACGGGGCAATCCGTAGATATCCAAAAGTGTCAAATCGGTCAAGTCGAAGGGCAAATCCGTAATTTTTCGATTTGTATCCGGTCAAATATACCGGATACACATACCCTTGTGTATATCCGGACTCCAAGGCCGGATACGAAGATTTGCTTGGCGAGATTCGCGTCGGTTCTCCGACAAATTCGCGGCGGAATTAAATTTTGGCAATTATTATGTTTTGTATCCGGCCTTCAAGACCGGATACACATGAGGCTTAGTGTATCCAGCCTTGGAGGCCGGATACACAGGGTATATAGTGTATCCGGACTACAAGTCCGGATACATTAAGTTTTGTTATAAAAGGGGGCAGCAGCCCCCCTTTCCAAGGGTTGGTTGATTTCACCCTTCTTAGACCTCCTTGCCCCACTTTGTCTCATCTGAACCTTCCCTCTCCAACACCCATTTGCCTCCACCACCTTCCCACACCACCCTAAGCCACTCCCACCCTTCTTCTACCTTCTTCCTCTTCACTCACACTCCAACAAGGAGGAGAGCAAGGGCTGCTGCTGCCAAGGAAGAACCTCCAGCTGCTGTCCAAGCCACAAGGAAGTGTCTACGCGCCTCCGTAAGGTCTTAAGACCCCCAGGATTGGCTCCTTAACATATCTTTTCCCTCATATTTAAAAATGGAGGTGTTTTGCTATGTCTAGAAAGCTGATTTTCTTACTTGCCTAGATCCGCCTCCTTAGTAGTTTGCATGCATGGTTGTCTTATTGCCATGAGCATGAGAGTCTCCCAAGGTAAGGGTGACTCCATGTGCACCTCCATGAGAGGATGAGAGACATGTACACGAGTATTTGGGGTCATCCACCCTGCTGTTTTGGCTCATCTTGGTTACTTTTTTTTGCTGTTGGGAGGAGCATGTTCCTCCCACATTCCATCCAATGTATCCCATAAGCCCCCCCTTTGTTCCTTTCTCTAATTAACTGGGTTTTGTTTACATGTGATTATTCGCAAGTGTCATCACGGCTGGGATGAGTGCATGATCAGATTAAGTTTCATGCGTGAAGCTTGGGGTTTTGGGCCTGCTCATGCTTCTGTTCAATGTTTCTTTTTAGTTCTTGTGTTGTTGGAGGTGCCAAGTGTGTTCCTTTTACCACCTTTGCTTTTGCTAAGGTCGTTCCCCCATGAAGCCCCCATTTTGCTTTAAGTAGTGTGATCCCCTCCCCTCTCTCTCTGCTGATTCCTAGCATGTCTGAAGCCACCTGGGACAGCAGTTGTCCCAGCAAGATTGGTTGTCATTATGCATCGCTAGAGTGGACCCCAAGCCCATGCATGAAAATGCCACTCTCCATGAACCCTATGCATCTCTAGCCTACTTAACGGTGCCCAATCTTTGCATGTTAATTGTTGTTTTTTTTTATCATTTTTTATTGTTGCTGCTCTCACCATCACAGCATGTTAGTTTAGTGTTTAATCGGCCAGCAGAAAGGTCTAGCCAATGGACCATGTTTGCTTGTCAAGAGACGACCTATAACCACTCAGGTGGGGGTGCCAAGACCCCTACCTTGCTGCTGTTGTGCCACTGGAAAGAAAGGAAGGGCAGCAGGTCCCATTGCCTTCCAATGCCCCATTGCCTTTGCTGAAAATCCCCAAAGGAAGCCAAATGGGAAGCTTCCCCATGACCTGAACCAATGTGGGCCCTCCCAGGGGCCCACATGACTTATGAAAACCCCTAGGAACCCCTTTGAAACAACCCCCATGGCCTAACCCCGAAAAAAAGCATTTTTGAGGCGATCCGGCAACTCAGGCCGGATCACCTAGGGCCCATGTGTATCCGGCAACTAAGGCCGGATACACCCAGAAATGTGATTTTTTGTATGTTTTGATGTCTTGCCGAATTGTGGAGCGATTTGAACCAAAACCACTGAACCAACAGGGTTTCCGGGTCACCCGGAAACCCAACTTGGGACCTGGACCACCGGTCCAACTCGGAATACCCGTGGGCCTTCCAACGGGGCCCACCAAGCCCAATGAGTCCAAAAGCATGCAAATAAGTAAGTTAAGTAAACTAATTGAACCGGGTGGGCCAAACCCAATGCGGCCAACCCGAACCTTGATGTGCGGAATGTTGTGGATTGCATGGTTTGGCCGAGACCTAGGGCTAGGGCCTATCGGGCCCGCCAAAGCCCATTAACCTAACCAAGGAAGGGTGCAAACCCTAAGCCTCAAGGAACTGGGCTTTTTAAGCCCAAATTTGGACTACGGGCCCCAAGCCCAACATCCAACCCACCTGGGTGAATTTAAATAAGATAAATTAAAGACATTTTGGCAACCAACATGGGGGCCCACCCAGGGGCCCGCAAATCAATGCCGGCCCGCTTCTTGCATGGAAATCACTTAAGTATCCAACTTGAATAAACTAAATAAAACCAACACACTTAACCAAAGCCCACAGGGCCTCCTAGACTTAGACAGAGGCCCACATGGGCACATGGGCTTACCCAAGCCCTCCAAGGACACCGTGGGCCTTCCAACGGGGCCCACCCAATCAGACTCAGACAATTTAAGTTAAGCAAAGATAAAATCAACTAAAGGGACCCACACCACTCAGGTGGTCCCGCCAAGACCTAACTTAAATACCTGCTGGATTAGGAATCGGGTGAGAACCAAGCAAGAGAGCTGACTCAAACCAGGGAACCCATGGGACCCGTCATCCGACGGGGTGGTCTGGGGTGTCTACGGACTTCCCCAGACCGCAACCGAGAACCAAACTTAGAATCTCAAGCCGCAGACCAAAAGCCCTAAATAGACAAGATTAGGCACCCAGGTGTCCGCCTGCACCCCATCAGGCGGTGGCGACTCCGAATTTACCCCGTGCCGCGTTTCCCACGCGCGCACACATGGCATACAAGCGCACTATGTTGCCCTTGTATCCCACAAAAATAAGCACAAAAATAAATAGATAGAAGTGGACCGAAGGAGTGATACAAGCGTATATATCCTGGGATACAATCACACTTTGTTGCGCTTGTATCCCACTCTTTTGTGCTTATATCCCACACAAAAGAGTGTACAAATAAATATATACAAGTCACTCGGGGAGGGATACAAGAATTTATACCATGTGAATACAAGTGCAATATGTTGTCCTTGTATCCCGCAAAAATTAAGTGCAAAAATAAATAGATGCAAGCAAACCGACGGATAGATACAAGCGTATATACCCTAGGATACAAGCCCACTTTGTTGCGCTTGTATCCCACTCAAAGGAGTGTACAAATAAATAGATACAAGCAACCCGAGAGGGGGATACAAGCGTTTACACCCTGTGATACAAGGGCACTTTGTTGCGCTTGTATCCATTAAAAAAAGTGCACAAATAAATATATACAAGCAAATTGAGGGACTGATACAAGCGTATATATCTTGGGATACAAGCCCATTGTGTTGCGCTTGTGTCTCGCTCTCTTGCGCTTGTATCCCACTAAAAAAATGCACAAATAAATAGATGTTATCAACCCGAAGGATGGATACTAGCGTTTATTCCCTAGCATACAAACGCAGTGTGTTGCGCTTGTACCTCACTCAAAAAGTTTCCAAATAAATACATACGAGCTAATCGATGGGGGGATACAAGTGTATATACCTTGGGATACAAACCCATTGTGTTTCGCTTGCGTCCCACTTAAAAAATTGCAAATTAAATAGATATGAGCAACTTGATGGAGGGATACAAGTGTATATATGTAGCGCCCCAGATCTAGGTTTGCCCTATCACAGCACCTACCCGTCCCCAGGACCTACTTATGGGCCCAAAAGAACCTAATTGGAACAATTAAGCAGGGCAATTACAAAGTAATCATCAGAGTGCAAGCTAAAGAAGTATGTAATAAAAAATTTTCCATCCAACAAAAGATCACCTGTATAACAACTTCAAAAGATATGATGTCTGTGTACATAAATACAACTAAGGCAAGTAAATGCTCACAAGTGCTTTTCCAATTATACAGATATATATAAAAGATATCTCCTAAGAGTATAAACCCAAAAGATTATTTACATCACATTTACAACTCTCCAAGACAAAATATAACATCACAAGGAGAAATCCTACTATGGGTAGTAATAGTAGTCCTCTGGCCTGTACTCAAGCTCACCCTCAATATCTTCCCCAATACGTGGCTCACCAAGTGGATCTGAAAACAAATCCGGTAAAACAAAACACGCATGAGACTTAAAGTCCTAGTAAGCAGCAAACATGCATGAATAGAAACAGTTTATGCAGTTTTATAACATCGATCATGAAATCAAATCAACAAATAAAATCAAATACTTCAAGCATGTCTTGGTAGGACTCGTGGGTTGGCATGTCTCTAAATTAGGTTAATGTCTACTGTCCATTTGCCACCTACACGACTTACAGAGAGAAGCCTAGCTAGGGACATCTTATCAAGCGGAGCACCCATGTATGGGTTGGCAAGTGACAACCAAATAAATAATCAAGGCTAAGTAGAATGCCCCATCCACTGCCGAACCAAACCATATGAATCACAAGAACTCCCGCCGGTTCCCCGCAACGGGTGGTTGTCGTAGCACCTTTGTTCCCCGAGAGAGCCTCACTGATTCCCCACAGTGGAAAGCTACATGGACAAGGAAAATTAACGCTAACAAGCCAACACCAACGCACTACTAGACTCACTGTGGATCCAAACTAAGAACAACATCCAATTAGACGACTCACAATTCAAAACCAAACCAATCAAATCAATGAGTAAAACCAGTGCTTAAACCAAAGCCAAGTGGAATTCCTCATCCACTATCACTTCACATCATAAGCCAAGTGGAATTCCCCATCCACTATCAATTCAACCGAGGCCAAGTGGAATTCCCATCCACCGCCAATAAAACAATAAGCCAAAAGCTTTGTCAAATCATATAAGAGTTTTTCAACCTTGCTTTCATAAATCTAAATCGATCAAAATGAATATCATAAAATCTTCAAAACACATTTTGGATGAGTGGGATAGTTTTAGGATTCCCAAATAAGTCACCATACCAAAAATCAATGGATTCTGAGACAAAAAGTTTTGGACCTAAAAAATAGTTTAAGTCTGGTTAAAAACGTTGGCTTTTCGGTGTATAATTTTTCTAGACAAATCTACAAGGAATTTCAGGCTCAAATTGTGGTTGTGGTCTATTGGAGAGTAAACAAATCTTCTATAATTTTCTAGGCTTCTGAATCACTCATTTGGGTGTCAAACTCAAAAAGTGGTCTTTATTGAAAATCGAGAAAATTGAAAATTTATGCATAAATTAGAAAGTTGACTTTTTATTGGTTAGGAATTGGGCCCTGGGAGTATTTTTATTGGTTCCAAATGGGGGATAAACCTTATTTACATGTAAAGACTTAAGTAAATATAGACATTTACTTGAATGTCTTTCATGTAATAAGGGTGCTATGTAAGAGGCTTCGGTTGTTTGGGAAAGGGTTGGAGAGAAAAAGGGTGAAGAACTCAAAAAACAGGGTCCACGATTAGGTCGTGGATTAATCGCCTAGGGGCGATTAGCCCCAACGTTCGGGCGTTGAGGTTGGACGTTCCCGCGTCTAGGTCAAATAAAAAGGCAATGCTTGCGTGCCCAGGTCAACGTTCGCGCATTAAGACTAAAACAGGGTGGACGTTCGGGCGTTCAATCAATTCCTAATGGACGTTCGCGCGTCCAGGCTTTGGATTAATCGCCCAGGCTAATCCTGATTTGCAATTAGGATAACATGGACGGATTTTTAGGGGTGTTGGCTCATGATTAATCGCCAAATTTCAGGATTAATCGCCAGGTCGGGTTTTCAAACTCATGTAAATCCTTTCCAACACTTCCAACATCAAATAGGATGATCATAAACATCCCAAATCCACATGAACACAAATCTAACACATGAAACCTCATTCAAAACACAAATCTCAAACCAAATTTAAAATATAATCAATAGAGTTGGAAATCCATGGCAAATCAATAGAAAACTAAACAAGATTATCATACAACCAAAACCCTACGAATTTTAGAAGCAAAAACCAACATGCAAGATCATTTCTTCGAATAAATCAAACCCTAGAGAGAGAATACGAATTTTTGTAATATATTTTATTTTGAAGGGTTTGCTACTTACCTAGTAATGGAGACGCACAACTCCTCTTCAAGCTTTCATCTCCTTCCTCTTGAAGCTTTCAAGCAAGCTTCCGCAACTTTCTCTCTTGTTTTATACGTCCAAGACAAGAGGAAATGTTCTCAAAAATACTTAGAATTGAAATTAGGGCATCCTTTTATATGCCCAAGTTTTTGGTCTTTCAAATCTGCCCCTAAACAAAGCTTTTATTCAACTAAAACCCTAGGGTGTACCTAAGGCAGACCAGGGGGTACCTTAGTGTTATTTGAGGGGGTACCTTGGTATTAAATAGGGGTACCTTGGTGGTTCAAGTGTTTTTCTTTAACTATTCAAGGGGTATACTTTAGGGATGCTTGGAGGTACCTTAGTGTTATTCGAGGGGGGTACCTTGGTGTTTCAAGGGGGTTTGTCTTAGCCATTTCAAGAGGTATGTTTTAGGGATGCTTGAAGGTATACCTCAGTTAATACAAGGGGTACTTTAGTTATTTGAGGAGGTACATTGATGTTTCAAGGGATTTACCTTAGTCATTCTAAGGGGTAAACTTTAGATAAGCTTAGGGGGTATATGTAACGCCCCAGACCCATAACCAGCAAGATATTGTTTGCTCTGAGCCCATGGGCCCTCACGGATTTGTTCTCAAGGATAACACGAGAAAACTTTCCAGGGGTCACCCATCCTAGCAGTGCTCCCACCCGAGCACGCTTAACTTTGGGGTTCCCAGGGGATTTAGTCCCGTGTTGCTCCTTAAAAGGCCTTTTGCTTTGTAAGGGATCTCAAGACTACTTATAGCATCCCCGAGCGTTGTGGGATCCCAACCATATGTACATCCTCGCCTAGTAGCTCGCCCAGTGAGATTACCCATTCACCCGCCCACTCAGACAGCCAAGATGTCACATATTGTAACGCCCCGGATCCGTGTTGTTCAATAAAGGTATAACACGTCTCACGGAGTGTTAGGAACAATAACATCACCTACCGATAGCCCTTAAAATTAACTTCAAAAACTCCTAAGGATTTCCAATAATTCCACCTAATAATCTTAGAGGGTTTAAACAAGTAATAATATTTCTAATGTCCTAAACAAGTCAATAACTAAGTGCTTGAACCCTCAAAGTATCAAAAATATAGCTTAATTGGTCAAATCCACATTTCGGCAAAGTATTAGGGGATGCGCTGACCTCTAGCGCTTGGTGCGAGGTCGGCGAGAACTCAATCCTAAAATATACACGTTGCGCTAAGTCAAAATACACTAGGCGAGAGCTAGGCACGAGCTTAGCGGTAAGGAAAAATCATCTCGCGCTTAACTAAACCGCTCGGCGCAAGCTCGGCGGTAACTCATTTTAATACTCGCGCCGACCAAACTAGTTGGCGCTAGGTAGGCGCCAACCCGACGGATACCTCCTACGGTTTTCAACTCTCTGTTAATCAAAATCTTCATGACTGACTGAATTTTTAATGTCTGTAACAATTTTCCTAACCTCCTACTATCCCCAGAAGACGTTTAAACAGGTTTCGAAATTATTCTAAACACATTAATATTCATCTCTAGAAATCCTTCTAAAACTCACGCTCGAACTGTATTTTTCCAGAAAACTCATGCAATACGACTAACTCACTGATTAAAAACCAAAACCCAGATTTAAAACGATGCTACTCACCTCTTGCACTCGTAAATCCCTACAACAGCAACTACTCGAACCACAGTCGATCACCAACCCGTTCACTCGTCGGTTCGAAATCAACACCCAGTTGCTCCTTTGTTCGCACGAGATTTTTCTTCTAGAAACCTTGATTCCCAACTCTCTAATCGGCAGGAAACTCCCAGTATTCTTCTCTCCCGAACCCTAGATAAATAGCCGCAATCGCCTTCAACACAAGGTATGCGAGTATTCCGAAAACCTACGAACCTAATTTTCCTTAAGTATTTATACCTATCATACTTACATTGCCGCTCGACGAGTTTTGAAAACCTATGATTCCGTACATGTTCTCCCACCTAAATTCCCTACATACACACAGGTTATTAAGTTTATTCTTCCAAATAAATAATAAAAACATGTAGAAAATATCGGGGTTTTACATTCTCCCCCCTACAAAAATTTCGTCATCGAAATTTACCTCAAGAGGAAACGAATAATTCCGGATACTTCTTCTTCATCTCTTCTTCACCTTCCCAAGTGCATTCTTCTGTGGTATGATTCTGCCATAGCACTTTCACCAAGGGAACAACTTTGGTGCGAAGAATCTGCTCACGACGATCTAGGATCTGAACTGGTCTCTCCTCGTATGTCAGATCCTCTTGAATCACTAAAGGCTCGGGATCTATCACATGGCTAGGATCCGCTATATATTGTCGTAACATGGATATATGGAATACATCATGTACTCCTGCCAAATGATCTGGCAAAGCTAGCTTATAAGCCACCGGGTTAATCTCCTTCACAATCTCAAATGGGCCAATAAAATGTGGAGACAACTTCCCTTTCTTCCCAAATCTCAAAATACCTTTGGAAGGTGATATCTTCAAAAACACTCAGTCTCCCACTTCAAATTTCAGCTCACGCCGTCGGGTATCTGAATAACTTTTCTGACGACTCTGCACAGTCAACAACCGCTGTCTAATCAACTTCACCTTCTCCATGCTGTCTTGTATAATCTCGGGCCCAAAGTACTGCTTCTCAAATACCTCCACCCAACATACTGGAGATCTACAAATCCTGCCATAAAGTGCCTCATAGGGTGTCATTTGTATGCTAGCTTGATAGCTATTGTTGTAGGCAAATTCTGCTAAGTGTAAATACTTACTCCAACTGCCACCCCAATCCATGACACAACACCTCAACATATCTTCCAAGGTCTAAATAGTTCTCTCAGATTGACCATCGGTCTGTGGATGGAAACTAGTACTAAAACTCAACTTAGTTCCCATGGCCTCCTGGAAACACTGCCAAAAATGAGATGTGAAACGGGAATCCCTATCTGATACAATCGATACTGGGACTCCATGCAACTTGACTATCTCCCGTGTATATAGTTCAACCAAAGATGTTAAATTTTGAGTGGTCTGATAAGGCAAAAAGTGAGTTGATTTGGTCAGCCTATCCACAATTACCCATACGCCATTGTGGTTCTTAGCTGTAGGCGGTAGCCCATTCACAAAATCCATCGATATATGTTCCCATTTCCACTTGGGAATCGGCAAAGGTTGCATCAAACCTGGAGGTCTCCTATGCTCTACCTTCACTTGCTGACATGTAAGGCATTTGGCTACATATTCTGCAATGTCCTTCTTCATGCTCGACCACCAATACACTGACTTCAGCTTCTTGTACATCTTGGTACTACCCGGGTGAACTGCATATTTAGACCTGTGACTCTCGTCTAATATCAATCCTTTGATTTACGCATTATCTGGAACACAAGTCCGCCCTCCATCCCGAATCTCAAAATCCTTTGCAGCCTCATCACCCTTCTCCACTAAATCCTTGATGCGTATCAAATCGGAATCTGCCAACTGACCTTCATGTATACGCTGAATCAACTCTGGCTCTGCCTGGACCCGTGCTATAATCAATCCATGCCCATGAGTGCTGAACTCCCCTGGCCAATCTACAATAGTATCTACTAAACTGCACTGGCTAGCCATGAAAGTAGCTAATGTGGCCACCTCCTCCTGAGAAACACCCCTACGGCTCAATGCATCTGCCATCACGTTTGCCTTGCCAGGGTGGTAATGAAGAGTGAAATCATAATCCTTTAGGAGGTCCATCCATCTCCTTTGTCTCATATTCAGCTCTCTCTGGGAAAATATATATCTCAAGCTCTTGTGATCTGAGAATATCTCAAATTGGGCTCCCATCAAGTAGTGCCTCCATAGCTTGAGTGCAAACACAATCGCTGCCAACTCCAGATCGTGTGTAGGATAATTCTTCTCATGAGGACGTAGCAACCTTGAAGCATATGCTACAACAAGCCTTTGCTACATCAAAACACAGCCCAACCCTACTCGAGAAGCATCACAATAGATCGAAAATCCCTCACTCACTGATGGCACAATCAGAACTGGAGCTGAAGACAGTTTACCCTTCAACTCTTGGAAGCTAGACTCACACTTGTCGTCCCATTCAAACTTTACCGCCTTCTTAGTGAGATTGGATAAAGGTGCTGCCACTCTGAAAAAGTTCTCTATAAACCTTCTATAATAACCAGCCATCCCCAAGAAACTCCGAATCTCGGTCACAGATGAAGGTCTAAGCCAATCTGCAACAGCCTGAACCTTAGCTGGATCCACTGCTATCCCATCTCCAGAAATCGCATGCCCCAAGAAGCTCAACTCTCTCAACCAGAATTGGCACTTGCTGAACTTTGCATATAATCTATGCTCTCTCAATGTCTGCAATACAATCCTGAGGTGCTAAACATGATCCTCTCTACTCCGAGAGTACACCAAAATATCGTCAATGAAAACAACCACAAAGTTGTCCAAGTATGTGTGGAATACTCGATTCATCAGGTTCATGAAGACAGCTGGGGCATTAGTCAGCCCAAATGGCATAACCAGAAACTCATAGTGCGGAAAGCCGTTTTCTCTACATCCTCAGATGCTACTCTCAACTAATGGTACCCAGATCTCAGATCAATCTTAGAAAACCAAGACGCTCCCCTCAACTGGTCGAACAAGTCGTCAATCCGAGGTAACAGATATTTGTTCTTAATGGTGACTTGGTTCAACTGGTGGTAGTCTATACGCATCCGCATCGACCCGTCCTTCTTCTGGACAAACAGAACTGGTGCACCCCATGGTGACACACTGGGTTTAATAAAGCCTTTCACTTCCAGCTCATCCAATTGCTTTTTCATCTCTTGATTCTCAGGTTGTGACATTCTGTATGATGGTTTGGACACAGGTGCCGTACCAGGTAAGAGTCGTATACTAAACTCGACCTCTCTCGATGGTGGTAATCCTGGCAAATCCTCAGGAAATATGTCCTCAAACTCTGATGCCACAGGCACACTAGAAAGACTAGGTGCCACAGACTCTGCCTCCTCAACCTCAATGGACGCCACCAAACTGATACGTGTACTCAACCCTTCACAACGGAAACAGTGCACAGGCTGATCTAGCTAACACACCATAATGGTGCCCCTATAGCAGTCTATGTTCACATGATGTCTAAACAGCCAATCAATGCCTAAGATTACATCAAACTCCCCAAATTTCAACTCTACCAAGTCTCCTGGCAACTCCAAAGAACCTAATCGGATCATGCAATCTCTAAATACGGTCTGTACTCTAGTGGCCTCCCCCAATGGTGTGTGTACAAGTAACTCAGACTCAAGTGTGGCAGGGATCAGAACAATACGACACACACAATGAGGAGTAATAAAAGATCTAGAAGCACCCGAATCAAACAAGCATATAGCTGATCTACCATGTATGAAAAGAATACCTCCAACCAGCAGTGGTGCATCTGGCTCCTCCTCACGAGCCTCCTCAGTATGTCCCTCCTCTGGCTCATCCTCCTGAGCTGCTACTGCATACACCCTAGTCTGCTGAGGGCGTGGGGGTGGTGCCTGCTGCCTCTACGGTGCCTGCTGTCTCTGTGGTGCCTGTCTACCCTGATATCCACCACTGCCCTGACCCTGAAATCTCAGTGGTGTTGGTAGCGCTGGCACTGGTCTATTTTTGTCAGCACCTGATTTTTGCACCCCCAAAAAATACAGAAAATGAAATTCTAATCTAAAAGTCAAAACCTGAGGGGCCAAAATTTGACTTTTTGATCTAGTGCAAATTTACCACCATACTTCTTCCCATTGAAAAGATCATTCCGACACGGTTCCAACACAACTGAATTTGCTAGAATCGGGTTCCGGATGAGGAAGTTATGAGCTGGTCAAACTTTTGGAGGAGTAGAAATTGACTTTTTGCTCGACCCCAATTTAGCTGCCCACTTTGATCCCGGTGGATAGTAGATTCCGAGCCAATTCCAATGACACTAAGTTTGCTCAAATCAGAGTCCGGACGAAAAAGTTATGGCCTGTCAAAGTTTCAAGAAAACTGCCCTTGCGGCAAAAGAAAGCAGAAAATGACAAAATAAATAAGAATTATTTTAATTTATTATTAAAATAAATAAATAATGAAACCATCTGGTTTTTATAATTAAAATAAATGGAAAAGAAAAGAGAAAATCGGATAAAAATCCGGAATTAAGTTAAATTGGAAGATGGTTTCAAATCCAGCATTTAAAAAACGTGTGCGCGAGGCACTTCAAATGTGGTTCCGACCTTCTAGAAGCTGGCTAAGCGTCGCCAATGGCGACAGCTAGCAGATTCATGCAAATTCGCACGTTTTAAATGCCAACCGCACTTTAAGTGCGGTTCCTGCACTTTTAGTGCGATTCAGGAGAAACTGCACTTTTGACCGAACCGCACTTCAAATGCGGTTCCGAACTTTTAAAAAAAAGGCTTTTGAACCCTGTCGTTACTCTGCTGCTGTGGCGACCTGCGACCACCCTAAAGCTCACCCATCCATCTAAACCTTTTTAATCCCTAAAATACCCCTCTTAGTCCTTCGTTGGCTCCTTTTCTCCACTTTTTTCACACAAAGAACTCAGAAAAGCTGATTTCTGGAGTTGGAAAGGCTATCGAACTGCTGTCCTCGTCATCCAGAGTGCCACAGATCATCCAGATAAAAAGGTAACACCAAGGTAATAGTGTTTGTTGTGATTTCTTTAGTATATATTGAAATAAAGTTCTTTTAAGCAGGTTCCTTGTTGACTGTCTTTGAATTTATTTTTCATTGTGTATTACTCATCATCTAGTTTCCTTTTGCATGCTAGGGAGTCCCCCTAGTAAGGGGAGCTCCCTACACAAAAAATAAAGGGAGGAGAGATTCGTAGTCAAGATAAAAAGGGGTCGTCTGAACTAGTTTATATTTCATTCTTGTTTTGCTGATTTGTTTAAAGGAGGGGATTTGTCCTCTTTGATAATCCTAAGGTAAGCAGGTGTCCTTGTGTGAATGTTTCCTTGTGCATATCCATATCCATGTGCTTATTTGATCACACACACACACGCTCACTTCAATTAGATCACTCACAAGATCATTTATGGCCAACTCTGCCACCTGAGGAACTCTAGAAGTATTGAGATAGGTCAATAGACGCTCCCTGGCTTGAGGCCTGTACTTAAGTTCAACATACACCGCCTACCGGGCTCTGCCGAGGTATAGCTTTCGGATTTTCATCCGTTTGCGATTGAAGGCAACCTAGGGGAACTATTTGGTATACGAAAAGTTCCTCCAAATGATGCAGTATTTCAGATTCGTTTCTAACTAGTTTTTCTTTTAAACACATGATATCGCATATTAACCTGCTTCTTGTGTTTGTACATTACTTGTTTATTGATGGATTGAAAGTGCATGTGAATGGTTCGGCGAAAGTGAGAGCTTTCGGCCAGAAAGATTATATAAAGCTCCTACAAGTGTGTTTGAAAGCTCAAGGCAGGTCGCAAAGCCCCCTGGAGAGAAGCCGAGCTGAATCCCACGGCCATTCTGGCCATTTCTGGATTTTTGGGCCTGAACCGCATACTCAGAGTAGTTCAGGCGAAACCGCACTTGTTCTGCAGTTGTTCCTGTGTGGTCAGTTCCTGAAAACCCTCAAAATCCAATTTTTTTTTACCCGGATCCATCCGATCCGACCTGACCCGAATTTAATCAAACTGAGACATTTGGGTCTTTGGATCAACCCAAGCCCACTTTTTGAGACTTGGACCCATTCGAGTCCAATAATGCGTTGTGGGCCTTCAAATGGGGCCCACACCTAGTCTGGCTCAAACAAGGCCCGTTTTCAATAAATGGGCCAAAGGCCACCTGATTAATTGCCTATGGGCCAAGTCCAAGCCCACTGGGCCCCATAAAAATTTGAATCAATTTAGGCTTGCATGTTTTAACTAATTTTTTAAACCAAAAGTAACCAAAGCCAACAAGGGTCACCCAATGACCCGAACTGGGCCATGGGCTCAAGCCCAACTTGGATTCCAACAGGCCCTGTTCCTGACCCACTTAACAAAAAGGAAATAAAAAAGATAAAATCAAATAAAATGGGACCCACACCACCTTCAGTGGTCCCCACTAGACCAAAATAAATCACATGCTGGCTTAGGAAATTGGGTGAGAATAAGTTGACTCGAACCAGGGAGACCCAAGGGACCCGTCAAACCGACGGGCGGGCCAGTGTGTCTTCGGACTTCCCTGGACGTAACCGAGAACTTAGCCAAAGTCTCTGAAAGCCGCAGACCAATTAAATTAGACTTGAATAGGTACCCTGGTGTCTGCCTGCACCCCATCAGGCAGTGGCGACTCCAAATGTCCTGAGGCACGCAAGTCCCACATGCGCCTCGTTGTGCGAAATCAGGTGCGCACAATTATTTTTAATACGTTTTAAATATTATTTCATGCACACTCTATATAAAAATACATATTCTTTTAATAATTATATTATTAATTAATGTATATATATATTCTATTTTTAAAAATAATTTTTATAATTTATACATCAACCGAGGCATACCCACCTCACTACCAACCCGATAGGGGCGGGGTAAGGTTTGGTATTGGCTAAACTCCGATAGGTGCAATTTCAGGTTTACCAATACCTGTCCCATTGCCAATCCTAACCCGAGTATCTACAGAAAGGGATATTGATGCAACCTCCCGGTAGAAACTCGTGGTGAGAGTCTTGAGTTTGATAAGTCCTTGCACGTATGTCTTTCTCAACACGAGTTAATTTATTTATTTTTTGAAGGTGTAAACTCATAATTACCGTGTACTTTTAATATTGAATATGGATAAGATAATTCTGATAATTAAATAAATAAAGGGACAGCGGCTAAAAGAAAAGTCGAAGGACTTGATAAAAATACTCCATATTGTCGGGGCATGGATGAAAGAACGCAATAAAAAGAATAAAAAGGCGAGGTTATCGTCCCTGCAATTCTGAAACGACCGGACGCTTTGCTTTGAATGGAAACCCGAAAGTAAGTTAATGGCCGAAGCAAATCACATGAACCTTTCTTCTCTTGCAATAACGGATATCTGCCCCCAACTATTATGGCGTGGTCTAGCTTTAACTGATTCTTCTCCTCCTCATCACCTTTGCGTCCTTTACTCTTGTTTTTGTGTTACCTAGCCTTCTCAAAATTTCCTTTTGATCGATCAGCTTTAGTTTTACAAGAGATATATATCTAAAATTTCCTTTTCATCTTTACTTTTTAGAAGAGATACACATGTATGAAGCTGATGAGTAATTCCACTAACAAGAGAAACTGAATTACACTACAGCATGGCATCAATATCTCAATTTTCTCACCTAAGAAACAAAAAATAATTAAGTTCCTTGTTAGACAGTACTAGAACGGTAAAGACGAGTAGATGCACTAAGAATGTTCATTGGTATGAATCGATTCTTGAACTGATATGTTAGAAAGAGAGGAAAACTCCCCTTGAAGGAACTGAACTAGAAGAAAAAAGGTGGTCCTAAGCAGCTCATACATCTATTTTTGTGCGGTACTCTGACGGCTAGGGTTTACTATTTACCTGTAAGAAGCAAGAGTAAGTTCCTTATTATAAAAGTATCTCCTACCCATCAATAATTTCAACTTAATTTGGAAACCATTCATGTTATGGAACCCATATTACAGTCAATAATATTCATAAACCGGTTAAATGACATGGATGAAGTGAATCCGGATATTGTATGGCAAGCATCTCTTTACCCATTTAATGACAAACTTCTCTTATTGGGTACCATGAACGATGTTGCTTTTTTCCATAAAAAAAAAAAAATTCCATCAAAAAAAATGAACGATGTTGCTTTCGGAATGGGAAATGTGAACTGTTCATCTGACAACTTTAAGCGGAGAAAATTCATTTTTCTAGTGCAAGTAATGAGATTAAAAATCCATGAGCAAGGACAGCTGATAAACCATGAGAATCGGAAATTGTCCATCTCCACCATGAAATGTCATTAAAATAGGAAGGAAACAACTCAGTTACTCAGAGAACCTGGATTGAAATAAAAAGAAAAAGTAATACATTCACTAAAATCCAGCCAAAGAATACATGTACATGGGTTTATATTTGTGATCTTCTTTCTTCCCTACAGCTGAAAATGTAATCTGTACAGTATTTCTGAATCCCAATATTCTTCTCTTGCAAGCTAAAATAAATGTCAAAGAAGAGAATCCTCTTGGAATTCAGAATCCTAACACCGGGATCGGTATATATTCCCACTTTTGTGCAATTTACAGGTTGTGCTAATATCTGCTGTTCATCAGTAGTTCCACAGACATGCCAAATCTACTTCTTTCCCGGTTGAACAAGGAGCCTCGGGATCTTGATAAGACTTGTTGCTTTCCTTTTCATTCTTTGACATCACTGAGGAAATCTCTGTGTTCATTTCAGTGCTTAAACCCGTGTCTTGTGATCGGCTGAGCATGGACTGGTTAGATGAGAACTGTTCAACCTTACACTGGGTCTTGAAACCAGATGTTTCATGGTTGGCGGCGAGAGCTCTTATAATTGCCTGATCAGGAACTGTGAAGCTCGAGCTGGGAAACCTTGTAATTGAATTATTCCTTTCCTGCTGTAAATAAGCTGATTGTGCAGAGCCATGATAGGAGAAAAGAGGATCCATGATTGGGGTTTGAGAGTAGAACATGGAATTCAGAGTCGTATTGGATGGGTTCTGATCATAATGGCCCATATTGTGATAATTGTTTGATAGAAGGAAGCTCATGTGATCTTGCTGCTGCTGATGTAACATGGCGCCTGTGGAGAGGTAGGGGATTTGATTTCCGTCTGATGTTCCCTCCGGTGGTGCAGTTATCATTCCCTTGAAATCGTCTTGGTCATCCATCAAACATGATCTGTGTCGGTCCATATTGAAGTAAAGAGGATCCAGCAGCGGCGGCAATGATGGAGAATCCAACATATCTTCTCCAAAAGAATTTATCCTCAGTAAGTCTGTGGTTGGACTTCTCTTGATCCCGATGCTCTTATGAAAAACCCTACAGACAACCCATTCATCCTGCAACCATAGAGATAAAAGAAAGTTTGGTCACATACTAGAAGGGAGTGGGACATGATAAATACTTAAAGCTCAACTGCCATGAAATTAATAGAATTTAGAACCCGTAAAAGTTGTTGAAATTTGAAACGGAAAGAAGAGAAAGGAAATCTACCTTTGCAGCTTTGGGAAGACTGCGATAGGAGAATTTGCCCTCTAATCTGTACTCATGCATGACCCAGTTGGTCTTCTCTCCCTTGGGAGCTCTCCCTCTATAAAAAACAAGGGTCTTCTTCATACCAACGAGACAACCTTTTCCCTTGTAAATCTCTTTATCCTTTCCTGTGGCTTTCCAATACCCGGCTTCTGTTGCTCTATTTGTTCTCATGCCTGTCGGGTATTTCCTGTCTCTCTGGCAGAAGAAGTACCATTCTTTCTCTCCCATTTTTGCTTTCTCTGCAGAGTTAATAGAGGACATAAAATTAGACCCCGGAAATCTAATAACAGACAACCTCAAGCTCAAAAAAGAAAAAACCTAAAGCGTAAAATGGAAATTAACGATAGAGAGCTTACTCGGCAGATCCCAAGGCTCGCACTTATTCAAATCTACTTCCCCGATGGCTCTTGAAGTGAAGCTGCTGTTCAAAACCTTCTCCGAAAGATAAAACGTTATGATCTCTTCATCTGTGGGATGGAATCTAAAGCCAGGAGGCATATCTATATCTATAGAGTCATCCCCTTTGGTTGGTGCTGAGGCTTCTTGCATCTTGACACTGTCAAGTCTGCTGTAGATCCAAATCCCTATCTAATATTTACTATGTTCTTATGATCGAAAAGAAAAAAAAGAAAGGAAGGATTATTGAACAGGTCAGAACTGATCAATTATATGGCCAAACCAATCCAAGATCTTGAAGTACGAATCAACTTACACAGGAACACCGTAAACTCTGAAAAAACGACGAACAAGTACGAAGAGAATTAATATGAGCTAGGGGAGATAAAGAGAAGGGATTGTTTTGTGGTCCAGGCTCGAAAGAGGTGAAGCAGCTGGAAGAAGAAGAACACAGGCAAAGAGGGAAGGGGCCTTAAATAGAAGGATTAGAGAAAGAGTCTTTCTAAGATTCGTGCTTTCCAAGGCACTTCTCGAACAAGCCTCGAGGTGGTTTTATTATTAATTTGTTTACTTGTTATATCTCTCATTCTGTGTTGGCTGTATTTTTCATTTTCTATAATAAATTTCTCCCTTCCCCTTGTATCCGTTGTGGCTCCTACACGTTTGAAATCAGACGAAAAAGTGGAAAAGGGTTTGATTCCACTGATTAAGAAAGGAAAATGGCAGAAAAGGTAGCTTCCATGTAAGGGGGACCTAATTCTAGCTAGGAAATTCATTTCCATTATCAGCTGTAATCAAAAAGTCTAAATTCCATTTTTTAATTCTTTTCTCCTTCTGGAACCGTGAGAGAGGGAGGGGGTGAAGATTGAGACTAAAAAATTTATGGAAAAGTCTGGCTTTTTATTCACCGTTACAGTTATTTATTGTGGGACTGAGGAGTGGATGACGTCCTCAACCATGACCCACAGAATAAACGCGTAGCCGAGAGAGATGCAGCCGAAGTCCACCGCGCTTACAAATTAGAATGAAGCGATCGTTCTCCTTGTCTGTGGTTCGCTTGCCGACAAATCGAGAATGAGCAAATCACAGGGACGGGGCTGAACTCTTCCTCTTTTTGTGAGCAATTGCCAGTCTACCAACAGCGGCGAACAGGGACGCGGAAGCCGAGAAATTCCGCTCCAGGCATCGTTCACGTGGTGGGCCCCACCCTTTTAGATTGCGCCGGAAATTGCTACATCTAGCGGCCGGACTACGTGGTCGGCAACGAGACCCGCCAACTCACAAATTCTCTTTCGCAATACACGCGATGGATGACGAGGGTGAGTGTCGTAGCACGGAATTCTCATCAAAATAAATTAAAAAAAATTTTAATAAACACTGCGTGTGGACCCCACGAAACGCCCATCGGAAGATTTCAGAAATCGTAGTTTTGGGGCGTATCCTTTTGTGTTGACTTACACGGGCCCCGACTCCCAAGAACCTTCCGCTGCTGACGATTGCTGACGACGCGCACCTTGACACGCATCACATCTCCTCCTAGTCCCTTTCCTTTCCGCTTTACGTTTGAAATCGTTTGCACCTCCCCTCGTTTTACTTTTCCCTTTTACTTATTTTAGTCATCGTGCCACGTTGAACATATTACCCTTTTTTTTTTAGTGCAAGGGATTTTCACTGTTAAACATTCCTGCAGATTTTTTTATATAAAAAAAGATTTTATGTAAATATTTCACATGACAACATCCCACTTAAACTCCATAGCTAAATTGCATTCTATAAACCCAAAATAATGTGTTTCAATTCAAGTCAAAAGATCTAATCACAACTCTAGTGTTGTAACGCCTCTCTTGAGCCAATGCTTGCAGTCGGGATGATTAATTTGAAAATTTAATACATATGTGAAATCATAACATAACATACAAATGGAGACATACGACAAAAGATTAGAATCTTTTCTTACCCCTCCAATCAAATTCCCTTTCTTTTTTTTTCTTCTATCAATCATTATTCCTTTGGACCTCATCAATACATGCCTCCCTATGTGGGCAATATATTGATTTCTTATATACATTTTCTTATTTTCTTTCAAAATTTACCAAATAATCAATATACCGATTTCTTTTGGCACTTCCTGCTTCAATTGAAATACCATCTATGTCTCAAGCAGTGTTTAAAAACCCAAAAAAGGCTGGTAACTCGAAAGCTTATCCTTCCGAGTAATTACGAGTGACTAGGCTGAGTTACCAGCCTTGTTATTATATAAATAAAGGAATAATTTAAGAGATAAGTGAAAAATATATTGTAATTTAATGAGTTTTTTTTATCTAAAACCTGGTTAATCGGAGAGAAACTTGGTTAAATTTTGGGATTTACTCTATAGAACTACCAAGTGAAAATTACCTCGTTTTTAGGGCTAGTAAACTTGTAGCATAACGTATTCGAGTAACTCGGGCGAATATTCCGAGTTACTCGTTGGTTTTTAAATAGTGATCTAAAGCCTTTTTTATTTTTATCTTTGTCAAAGTTCCTTTCAAGTCAAGATCAATATTTTTGTGAACAGAAGAGCATTCTCTTGATAAGAGCCCCAAGTATACCACTCTTAACAAATGTACAACTTGATCCATATTTCATGTTCGATCTTATTTCTAATCTTACAAATTTATGGATGCATTTCAAACTCTCTTTCCTGCAAAACTATCCTATTATACAAGATATTATATGCTTCGTTTTTAATCTCCTTTCTTTGCCTTACTTATTATGTTTGTAATTTCTTTTATTTGCACGTCTATTTTTGTCAAAGTTTTTTTGGCTCTTGCTTCTATGTAAAGTCTCAAAATAAAGCTTCTTCATTTTTCATAGCCTTTTAAATATTATGATTTTATTAATTACCAAGGGTTTTTTTTAATATGGGTCCGTGATTGAAATTTATTTCACATTATTCTAAATTCTCTCTTTTTACTGTTTTTATCATAGTTAGCTATTTCATCTATGTAAGGTTGCTTGATCCATATTATTTATTTATTTTTATATGTTTTCTTCTTAATTCATAATACGAATATCTATCACCATCAAACCTAAGCTGTGAAGTCCTAGAAATCATTTTTAATTTTTAAGTTTTTCTTATCAAAGCCCTTGTATTCCAATTATGATGACGAATTATATATAACTCATTGGACTAGTTTACTCTTGATTGTTGATAGTTATGATGCATGAATCGTTTCTTAATTAATTACACTTGGAATTGAACATTGTGTGTATGGAGGATATCCTAAGAAACGTTCATCCATTTATCCTTGCAATTAGATTTCACTATAGGGTGTTATTTATAGGGGGTGCCCTCACATAATAAGATTGAGATGATGGTCTAGAACTCATTCCAATGTGCTTGACAAAATTTCTTTCACCCATTGCAAACTTGAATTAATCCTCCTCTGGCATGGTTAGGACAAGTAAGATCTAAAAGATTAAAATGGTCAATATTTGCGTAGATGGGGCAATCCTCTTTGTAGCTAGCTTGAATAAGTTGCTTATTGCACTCCCAGTTAAACTTACCGAAGTGCTTCGTGTAAAAAAATGATTAAGCTGAATGGGAGACGAAACATGGTACGTGGTTTTTAAATAAATTAACTGCTACCTTGTTCTTACTCAAGGGTAGAAGCTCATAGCTAGCCTTAAAGATATTTGAGCACAATATAAACTGAAGCTATTGCATTTCAGTTGGTTCTTTTGGTTGCACCTACTGTTTCAATGGGTGAGACAGTACCCGTCAATGAGACAAATTATTGGGGAAAGGGGCAGATAGTTTCTTGTTGCTTCAGCTGCTTAGGTCCACAGGATGCGGAGCAATTAATGAAGATATTATATCATATATACAAGAAGGGCGGCATAAGACTTAATTTTCTTAATCTATCCCCCTTTTTTCATTGGTGGTTCTCCATCTTGTGATTGATAATAACAAGCTTCTAAAGCGACGTTTGATGGGTCTTGGATTGCTGTAAATTACATTGTTTAGGCTAATATTTCTTCTGCATGGTTCATTTATAATTACATCACACTTACTTGGACTGGAAGAAATTAATCAATATATAGGAGATAGGTTTCTGAGGAGAGAGGTATATGCCTTATCCTTAAAAAATATGATCTTCGAAAGTCTAAGATCACTGTTCAGGAACGAGATTCGTGTTGTAAGTTGTAACCAATGGAAACGATCGAAAAGGGGACTATATTGTTGTTGTATTGAGGAGATGTAGATGTCTATGTCCGATCCTCCGTAGACTTGACGAGGAAAGAGGGAGGTAGTCATGTGTATATTATCCTTTTAACAATTAATAATTAAGACAATTTGAGGATTTATGACTTTCCTTTCATGATACAGGAGCTTCCCGAAATCAAGAGGGAATCCGTTAGGCGTTAGCGGGGCCGACCTTAACGTCGTTTTAAAAAATGAAATGACACTTGGCTGAGTGGAATTAATTTGAGGGAGGGTCCATGCGTGTGTCGAATCGATGCGACGGTGGCGGTGGAGGGAGCGTCGGGGGAGAGTACGTGAGCCGTTGAAAATTACTTTTGTTACGAAATTTTGATATGTTGGTTTTAAAGAAGCAATAGTGAAGGCACATGTCATGTGCTTTTGTGGGGTCGTTGCGTGTTGTGTGACTTTGATGTAGCTCGTACGTAATGGTATCAAACTAAGCTTACATTACATTACATAGCTATTTTAACGGTCCCCCAATGACTATTACTAATGTTGTTATTATCGTCATAATTACTAAGACGTAGGAAACGTGTCACAAGTGGCGCCGAGTAATACTCGTACCATCTTGAGTTGTAGAGCCTGGTCTCGTGGTCCTATCATAAAGAGCCACGCAAGGATACCAAACGAGGCCATATCAGCTAGAGCCGACGGTGGAAGATTTGCTGGTCTAACGGTGAGTGAGGTGTACATGTCATCATCATTCACAGACGTGTACACCCCACTCACCGTTAGACCAGCAGATATTCGACTTTAAATTTGTTGGAAGATCTGCTGGTCCAACGGTGATGTATGTGTCCACATAGGTGCATGAAGCCTATGTGTACACACTTTACACCGTTAGACCAGCAGATCTTCCAGCGGGAGGGACCAGCTGATATGGCCTCCAGATATTCCAACAAGGGGCTCCCGTCGATACGAATATCTTTTCAATAAACTTAACTAAAATTTGTCTAAGAAATGAATCCGTCCAATCTTTTTAGGTAGGATTTTGTTATTACTTTATGGGCTCTACACCGGATCAACAATTCTGGTTTATTGTTGCTAAGAATGAATTAAGATGGCATGCATCCTCTAATGATGAATAAAACCACCCAATTATTTTAGAACGGAGCTGGCATAGAATCTTTGGACTTTCAAGCGTCAGTCATAAATCATCAATCCAAATCCCCACCTTCACCTAATGATATAAGCCATTTTAAACTTTTTAACTGGTGAACGAATATATCAGACACCAATAATGTGACTTTTTGAAGCATGGACTTTGAACTTCTTTCCTTTTTTGCTTTTGTAAATTGCATGTTATTCGATGCTGACGATGCGATTATTGTGGATAGAAAGTTCCCATTATGATGGGGGTTGGTTGAGCACACACGCATAATTTACATTTACATTGTTAGATAGAGAGCAACAATTAATAATCTATACACCCTAGTCTTTGGGCGTGACGAATTGAGTGATCACAGGTGTCCATCTTCAAAGGGAATATCCCTGATTTATCCAAGAATCTAATCCAATCCGAAGTTGGTGAAATATACAAGTCAAGGAACAACGCCACCCCAAAGCAAATAACCCAAGTCCTTTAAGGGCTTGTTTGGAATTGCCTAATCGAGCACGTCTGCTGCTTTTCCAATTTAATATTGACACTTGATCAGTTGAATAACCATTGCAAAGCACCGGTTTTAAGCAACGCCAGCTATAGGCACGAGGCACACTGCTTGACGCTTCTCCGTAAAGGCCAGGAAGCATTTTATTTTATATGCCTAAAAGGGCTTCCTCATCAAGACATGAGTATTTGCTGGCTGGCACCTCTAAAATGTATTTTGGACGGAAGCACTTCTGTAAGAAGATCAATTCACGGAAATAATAGAAAAAAAACCTGTTCAAAATAGGACCCCAAAAAAACACAAAAAAGGAATATTTAAACCTACGTTTATTGTGGCCTAGAGCAGTGCTTCATGTTTCATCACCTGTCCCACAAGTACCCGTGGGCTTCATACACACATATGCACATGTTTCACGGTTCGGAATAAGAGATGAAATATGGAGTAATCCAACTAACATGCAACCAAAATGGTGTTTTAGAGCAAACACGAGAGGCACTCCCATACGTAAGGCTCACTCATTAAAGTAAAAGAATGCACCATTTTATATTCAATTTTTGATACGGTGACCAGATAATCACTTTCCTGTAGCGTTGCATTTGCCATAAGAGCATGCTTTTGTGCAACATTTCTCGCCAACTTCCATTCTGACTAACGATTCTCATTCAAAGAACACCTACTACGGAGAGGCCTTAAATGGCTTCTGTTTTTATGTATAGATTTAGAGGCTGTTTGGTATGACTTTTCAAAGTTATTTTTCCACTTTTCAAAATAGAAACAAAGTCCAAAAGTTAAAAAGATTCTACTTTGAAAAGTTATACCAAACAGCCTTCTATTGAATCAAAGTCCAAAGTAAAGGCACAAGTTGCTGTATCAACCATAATTACTCGTTTAAATGACTAAAAAAATTCATACACATATAGATATATAGATTTCAAGTGTGTCCCTCATGACATGCTTCCTGGAAGGTCAGAGATACGCAGCACCACACAATGCAGTCCATGACTGTAATGTGAGGGACAAAGGCGAACCAAGTTTTAATACAAAGTTTCATATCAACAATACCTTGTCAACAACATGAACATATAAATGACACCATCAAATACCATATCGCTTAGCCTCCACACACTGGAAATGTAAAAACAGAACATCAACACACCAAGAGCACACGCACATCATTACCTTCAAGCAGGATTGTAAAGTTGAACAGCAGAAATGCTTTCTGGTCAACGGAGACTCCACGCACCAGACATATCCTGCCCATGGTACCCAAAACAAGGTCATAAAATGTTATACAGATTTCAGTAAAAAACTAGGATGGACTTCATAGTTTTTAAGGTATCAGAAGCTATGGAGAGTTGAGGACTTCAATTTTTTGTTTTCAATAACTCCTATTTGATGACGAAAATGCTGATACAATGCAAGGTCTCCCTCACAGAAGTGACCTCTGTTCCAGAGCCTAAAGACAGATTTTTCATGATCTTTACTTGATTTTCACTTTATTTTCTGTGCACATTATGAACCATGGTAAAACTTACAGTAGGGAACTATCTTCCATCGCTGGTTAGCTCCTTTTGCCCACTCCCAAAGCACAAGAATAGTTCCATCATGAACTCCTCCATGGTTCTCATCTCCATGAAAAGCATCCAAGTTCAGGCGAATGTTATTTACCATCCTTATGGTTCTGTATCCATCACCCAAGTCCTTGCTCTCCGTCCACAGAACAGATTCGTCAAGAACATCAGGATTGTATGGGATCAGTTGGACCTAGGTTGTTCAATTATAAGACAAACAGAGAAAATATTGGTCAAAAAAGGAGTATGAAATCAAAAACTGATACTAAAATATCCTTTAACATGATAAAACTCTTAAAAATTATATATATTCTGGATTAGTTTATTTCCTTATATAATATGAACTAACCTCTCATTGATGTATTGTTTCATCGAAATAAGGAGGGAGGGGGAGAGAGAGAGAGAGAGAGAGCATGTTCATGTGTCTGATTAATGAAGCTTTATTGGACATCTTATTGGACTTAAAAGTACACCTATTCATAATATTTCCATGTCAGCATAAGAACAACCAAGAATATAAAGTATATCTAACACTATATTACTATAAAAAAAAATGAACCTATTAGAACCTTTGACACCTGAAAAAGAAAAAAAATAAAATAAAAGAGACTTTTGCTAACATAATATTTCAGTGCCCTATGGACTCGAAAACTCTTCATTCTATGCTATATTGGAAAGACGGATAGTATATGAATTTTATGGATATGAAGACAAGCACAATTATAAACATTTATTTTTAAAATCAATTTATGACTACAAAAATTACACCAAAATGGTATTCAATCATGGGAAGAGGGTAAAAAAACAAAGGCACAATACAAAATTGAGCTTAGAATGGATTGCATATTTTAAAGTAAATATCAAGCAATTGGATTCTAAGCCTGCTGACCAGAACCATATTGTTGGATTCTAAATGGTGGCTTGACTGCAATAACTTGTATCAAACTTCCATCTCTTGTATGCAATGCGTTTATTGAATAGCATCTGATAAAAAGTTGAAGAATTAGGCAAGTTATTGGTTTGGCATAACCAAAAAAGGTTTGAAACATTAGAATTTAAATTTTACGACTTGTTTTTTCACCAAGGTCAACTCAAGAAATTGCTTGGGAACAACAAAAAGACATAGTCTATATTAACAATACTTAGGAAGAGATAGATATGAATCTGCTTCTATTGGATGAAGTTTTATACAACACATCAGGAAAAAAGGTGAAGGTGGCCCCTGGTTTATAAACAATGATAGATTGCCTGTACCAAACCAAAAGTCTTACCAGTCACAGACAAAGGGCAGCAAGAACATGTCAACAAGCAACCAAGTAATGCCAAACGACAATTATACTTGTCGTCATTTGATGACATGAAGAAGAATTTTTAGACATGGAAAGTAGTAATTGAGGAAATATTGTGGATTCGAATAAAGCTAAGAAAGCTAGATTTGTGAATAAGCCAAATGAAGTCAAAAGAGTCAAAATCAGACTCTACTGAACGTGAAGGTGGTGCTTGGTTGGGATCTTAGAATCTCGTCAAGCCCATTATCAGATTATATAATTCAGGATGCACCATTTGGGTCAGATTCTAGGGGTGATCAAAGAATCTGATTCTAACGTCAGCCCTATGGTCTAGTTGGAATCTACCTTTAAGCTGACTCTAGGATTTTGTTTAGGATTCTTGATTTTAATGTTTCTCAAGTTTGCACAAGGAAAAATTTTAGTTTTGGATGAGTATTTGATGCTGTGCAGCAAACAATCTGGTATGAAACTTCATATGTGAAGTAGGCTTGGCTTACAGTACACGTGATAAATTTCCCACTACACCCTACATAATAAAAATTTCAGAATCCTATATATGCAAATAGGACACTGAATTAACTGCATACCTGAATTCAGAATCCAGAACGAGAATGAGATTCTGGATTACAAAATCCCAACTGAACACCATCAAAGTGTTGCTTCATGGTGCAAGTCCCAATAATCATCCAAGTTAGGTTCGTGCAACCCATCAAACATGCTCAGGTGGGTCATGGTTTTGCTCTTACAAAGCATGCGAGAAAGGTGCAATGCAGATTGCAAATAACAAACCAAATGGTGTCGGCTTCGTGCACATGAGGATGTTTGATGAATAGTAAGAAGACTTAAATTTGTAAGACATGCACTAGATCGAGTCATGATGATTTCAAGAGGTGCTTTGGTGGTTACAGACTTACAGGGAGATCTCTGGTTGGGAATTTGTACATATTATCACAGAAGATGTGATGAAAGGTGACATGGTTACTTCAAATCCATAAAAGGAAGTGGGGAAGCTCTACAAATATTTGCATACAAAAGTATGAGGGAGAGAGAGTACTAACTTGGGGAAGGTACAAAAATGGAAGGTTATGAGAAAGTCACAATACCAGTTCAGATAGGTAGGTCCAACTTCTCCAGTTAAAGTGAGGAGACAATTTTGGCCATGGCAAGCGGTGATTTTCTCTTAGGATGGAAATTTTTGGATGTGATATAAAATCATCAAATTCCTTCATTTCCCTTTGGTTAATGTGTTTTTCTTAAGTGTTGAACTCGTTGGGTAGCCCACGTGCCGGCCCGGACCAGAATGATTTAGCCATGCACAAGAACAACACGGCATGTGGCTCATATTGTTCCAGCATGGCCTGGCCTCCATGCTATGCTGTTGGCAGAGCGCAGCCCGGATTTGAGCCTAGGCATGGGCCCAGCACAGCACGGCATGCCCAGCATGACAACACGTGTAGCACAATCTAGAACCCTTTTCATATAAAAATATATTTACAAGGAGATTTGACAAAAAAACTTTACCATACAATAATAAGCTCTAAACCACAGATCAATTTTATTATCTCAATAGATAATGAAAATACTTTTATATTTATTATATATCTAAATTGTAAACTTCATAAATACATATTAATTAAGCTGGCATGACATTAATACAACCCAAGCACGGCATGGCAACTCTAAGCAAGCAGGCTGGCACAACATGGGAAGTTAGCATGGCTAGCAAACCTCCACTGGCATGCAGGCAGCAAAGCGTGGCCCATTTGACACCACTAGTTTTTGTCCTCTATGGAGGCACTATAGGGACATATTTCCAAATAGAGAAAAAGCAATTATAGATGGTTTCAATGTATGATAAAGGAAACTATTTTTATTTTCTCACCAAGAGACTATGAGTTCTTGTTCTCTCTAACTGATTTATCATTGCATCTTGCTATAATCCTAGATTCTCAAGGTACTAGAATTTTGTTGGAGATATAATTTAGGCAATGTGGCTAAAATTGGGTGGTGAGATTACAAATTTCTTTAATGAGATGGCTGAAATGAGAGATATGGCAAATTATAAAAATAAATTGGAGATAAGGGAATAAGTGGAGGACAAGGAAGATGAAATATCATTCGTTCATTACTGCTGGTGGAGTACTATTCTCTTGCTTTTAGAAACTCTGTTTATGTTTTGATAACCACTCAACAACCTTCATTTTCATTCCATTTTAATAGAGGAGACAGACCATTTGGAAAGATATCTTTCTAGGGAGGAGATTTCTACTGCACTTAGAGATTTCCTCTCATGACTGACTCAAAATGGTTTCACAATGGCTTCTGCAAAAAATGATGATCTATTCTAAAGAACAACTTCATGAATTTACTGGAGGAGTTTTTATTGAACATATAAACCAATGAACTAGGCAGGCATGTGTATGAAGGTGTGAAGGGGAGGTGATTGAAGGATCTAACAGGGTGAAAAGAAAGCCAAAGAGACCTTTTAGTGGATTCTTTCAAAAAGGATTTGGATACTCATAATGCTTGAATTATAATTAAGAATAGAAATAAAGAGGTACAAGTACACAAACAGTGTACCAAGACATCCCATCCTACTCTTAAATACCCTTTCTACAAATCAGCAAAATGAGTACAATTCAGAAAATCCTCTTACAAAATGTCTTTCATTGATGCTTGGTTGCCAACCCAATTGTGGATCAGTTTCAGGACCCTTCTTTCCAGGTAGAACCAAAGTTTACAGTTTGGGCAAAAAAATTGGTTTTTCTGGATTTTGGGGAAATTTCATCAGCGCGCCGCTCCATTTCGTCGGCACGCCACCCCGTTTCGCCAATAAAAAATAAAATTTTTTTTCGTTTCGCTCGGCACGCCGCCCCCGTTTCACTGAAAAATCGCCGAAATTTCGCTAAGTCACCAGCGATGCACCCCTGACAATTTCCCCCAGGAATGCAAAAGAACAAAATTTCGACGGCACGCCGTAAACCTTGGGTAGAACCAACTTCTTTCTGAGTCCTTAAAGATCCTGTGGTTTCTCTCTCCCCAAGTGGCCCAAGCTATAGCTGCCGAAATTGAATTCCATATCAATTCACAACATGACTTACCCTTCAGCCAACCCCATGCTTCCAAAGACTGCCTAAAAGTGATATTTGTGTTGCTGATACCAAATAGACAGGATAAGGCATTTTGTTTTTTTTTTGTAGTTGTTGTTTCCAATAAAGGAGCCATAAATCTTACAAATTCCAGGTTGATTAACTTTTTGCCAATAGGCCAAAACCAGTCTGAGATAAAATCAGATCTCCTTTACAAAATGGACTTGCTACAAGAAAACAGATTTTCAAATAGTGAGCTTGTTGATAGTGAAGAAAATGATTCTAGTGATAAAACTACAAATTTGGGTTCTATAAAGCGGCTATGGAAAAATGGCGATTGAACATTAGAATTGGGAATTACTGCTTAACATGATTCAAAAAAGAAAAAAAAAAGATGATCGAGATTGAAGTAAGGGTTTGTGTACATACTTCTATTTTTGCACCAATTGTCTTGGTTTTGGCCAATTTTTTTACTTCAAATTCTCTTAGACTCAAGAATTATTAACCAAGGAGATCATTTATCCCCATCTTGTTTCTGCTACTTGGTGACATTCTTAGTGAGATGCTCACAGGCAACAAAACCAGGTCTTATAAGAGTTTCACAATAGATGGGAATAGATTGAGACTATCTTGAGCTGCTAGTATCACAAAAGACAACCCTAGAAATTAACCTATAAGTGACATCTTTTTTCCATTCAATAAATCTAGTTCAAGTTTCTAACACCCGAAAAGTACGAAGAAGTACAGCAGAAAGAGATCAGAAGAGAAGATTAAAATAACCATTAAACCGCAGTTAGGAGACCAGAAAAGAATATTAAAATAAACGTTAAGCTGTAGTTAGGAGTAGAAAGAACTAAAACAAATATGAAACGATGAGATCAGCCGTCTTCAAATGTGCACTGAAGATGTTCTTGTTAGTAGGATAATAGATCTGAAGGCGATAGAATTCCTAATCTTCAAAACTTAAGTGTCGACACATTTTTCTTTGATAAATCGACCTAGAACTTCTATATATCTATAATCTTCAGATCTATCTCAGCAAGTAAACATACCGGATGAGTGGCTCCGATGGAGTGCTTCATGGCCTGACCAGTAGCTTTGTTAATAAGAACAAAGCTAGGAAATCCCTCTTCGTCCTTCACTCTCGTGCTGTACTTCTCGTCTTTGATCCAGTGCTGCAATACCATTCAAATTGAAAAAAGAAAAAAAAAATTAGATAGAGATGGATCCCAATGGGACCAACAGTATCTGAAAGGATGAACGGCGGGAATTCACTTGGCACAAATAAAGATCACAAAACATGGGAATTGTAATTTAATTCTTTTAGAATTAATGGAAAGTCGACTGAAATCATGCCTGGAAGTAGTCACTTTCGTCGGATCGGGCAAGAATAACCTTGTCATCTCGGATGGTAAGGGAGTAACCAGTTTCGGCCCTGGTGTAAACCCTAACAGTGGGTTTGTTAGAGAACTCAGGGCCTTGATGGGTATGATGATGGAGAAAGGAAGGAAGATGGTGGTGGTGGTGGTGAGTTTCATGGGGGATCTCAGGTGGGTACGGCTGGAATCCCTGGTTGATTTCGTGGGAAACATGTTGAACAGGGGTATAACCAGGAGGTATCGCTTGTGATGGTGGTGCTGCGAAAGCAGGGTCGTAGAAATCAGGCTGTGGGGGTGGGAAACCGGGATCGTAGAAATCAGGTTGTGGAGGTGGTGGCCTTCGATATGTGGGGTCACTGTACCTGTCTTCATGGGAGGTGTGGTGAAGATGGGTTACTTCTGGGTACCGTGGTTCATCCCTGAAATCTGGAGGTGGTGGGTACCGCTCTCCTCTTTCTTCATTTCTCTCATCGTCTCTGTGAGTGTGCCTATTGCGATGCCCAAATGGAAACTCCATGATCCTCTAACTCCAGCACAACAGCGGTAACAAGAGTCGTTTTTGTTCGGCGGCGGATGATGGTAACGATTTGGTTCGGTTTTCTCTATATTTCCATATCGACGTATCCATGTATCAATTTTTACTATACTAGTAAACATCCATTAAGCTATATTGTAAAATATCTAACACTAAATACGAAGGAATAATTGACAGCATTAAACTATATTGTTATATCTCTCATTGATAGTCCTTTCTAGTTTTCCTCAATTTTGATCTTCTTTTGTTGGTGGATCATATGCAAATCATTAGATTGTTCCATGTGTCTTTTTGAAGTGCTCACTTCTTCACAGCAGTTTGTACCAAATATGTCTTATAACAAAACATGAAAATTAAAAAACAGAAAATGATTTCTTAAAGAAAGAGTGAGAGAGCCATACTCAATGTAATGATTTTAAGGGTTATTTTCCTCCCAATTTTTTTTAAACAAACAGTGCACTTACCAAAATTACAACCAAAAAAAGCTATATGAGACAGATGCTTTCTAATCATCCAGATCTCTTAGGTGTTTTTTTTCATATATCTAAAATATCGTTTTCTTTTGTTATGGCCGTGAGTCTAATCAAACCTTAATTATTATATTGTTATGGAATCGCTACATTGATTTTTCTCATTGACAAGACACTCAATATAAGCATCTGTATCAAAAGTCCTGGTTCATATAGAGAAAGAGAGAGATGTACAGAAGAAAGATTGTGAAAATCCTAAAAAAAGAGTTTAATTCTACAAAGGGCACCAACAACATGTCAAAAATCGGAAGTGCCTACAAAATGAATAATTAGAGCAAAATAAATGAATAAACATGCACAATAAGAAGTCCGGTGACAAGGTTATTCAAATTATCAAATCAATGCAAATTTCTTACCATGGTCAGTCATACTTCTTGTCCAAGTCCCTTGAGTAATCTTACATGTTATTTCTCAAACCTGCTTGTGTTCACATTGTGTTGTTAATTTTATCTTATATTTTGATTAACAAATCTTACGCCAAAATCATCATTGCAAAAATATCACGATAGTCCACCAGATTAACATTATGAACCCCCAATGCAGTATTGTTCACAAGAACCAATTCAGCAAAAAGTCTCAACAGTAGTATCTAAAAGGTTTGAACTGCAGTTAATTTGGATATCCAAGTAAGAAATTCAAAAGTGACTTTAAGACATCCTTTGCATCCTCAACCTCACATCATGACAACCGTATTCCATGCAATGGCAGAAAATTATTTTAACGCCAATCCCTAAATCACAATAGATAAAGATAATATATTCAAGAATTTGGAACAATAAATTCATCAAGGAACCAAGGAGACACAAACTCACTCAACAGTGCTCTTCACTCTTCCGATTGAGCCAACTCCATCGAAACAGCAAGATCCAAACCTCCCATTCCTTTCCCTTTCCTTTTGGCAAAAAGCATCGTGACGTGAAAGCAACGAAAGCCGTCAAGCCCCAAAACCCGGCGGAGTTGTCAAAATAAACTGAAACTTGCAAAATGTTGACTAATTTTTTGTTGATCGCCAACATCTTCATGAAGTCCATGAAATCACTGTAAATTTCCTCAACTTTGTCCTATTTGATAGAAACAGCAAAAACCATAAACAATGAAAACTGAAGAAATCTTCTGGATCTGTGATGATAGAGAGAATTTCAAAGAGAAATGATGAATAAAACAGGATTCGACGTTCAACCACAGACCCCATGAAGAAGGCAAAGAGAGGGATAATTTACAACTGTTGAAGCATGTAGGGAATCTCTAAAAGAGATGATTTAATGATAATGGTATTTTTTGAGTTTGAAGGGAGATAGAAGGTTGGAAGTGACGGGGGCGATGGTATGACGTTTGATAGTGGGTGGTTGCTGAGGCAGTTTGAAAGAGGGCATCGGAGGCAATATGAAAAAGGAGAAGGATAGCATGGGAAAGTAAAAATGGACAAACAATACAAGGCTTCATACTTTTTATAGTAGTAAAGATAAGTCTTTGTCTATCTATACTATATATAACGTGAGGCGCCCCCTTGGGAAACATGTCCAAAACAATTTACAAATTTCCCAAAATACCCATCCCTGCATAGTTTGGTTTCAATAATACAAGGCTATACCCGTCTTAACTCATCATTTTCGTTCAGAAACAGTTAGTTTGTAACTGCCCCCACTTCTCCTCTCTTGATTCCCTCTCTTCCCACTTTTCCTTTTTCCATTCCCTCTTTTCACGTGCAGTCTTGCACGTGCACCCCAGCTAGTATATATAACGCAAGGCATCCCTTAGGAATCGTGCCAATCAAAATATAAGAATTCCCAAAACAGCCCTTACACATTATTATGAGGATTTATTAAAACTGCCTCAATTTTTTAAAAACTTAATAATCATTTGCAAACCCGTTCGCTACTAGTTTACTTCTTTCTTTATCCATGCAGTATTGCACCCGGCTATCTATAATTCTACAATATGTATAACTTGAGGCACTCCCTTGGGAATTGCGCCAAAGCACAATGTGAGACTTTCCAAAACAACCTTTACAACATCATTGTGAAGATTTATTAATAAAAGGGTACAATAGCCAAAACTGCCTCAAATTTTTAAAAACTTAATAATCAATTACAAAACCATAACTTCTTGTTTACCTCTTTATTCATACGTGCAATACTGCACCGCACCTAGCTAGTATATATAATACGAGGCACCCCTTGGGAATCGTACCAAGCACAATGCGAGACTTTCCAAAATAGCCTTACATGTCACTGTGAAGATTTATTGATAAAAAGGTATAATAGTCAAAACTTTCTCAAAATTTTTTAAAGTCAACAATCATTTGCAAAACCGTTCCCTCTCTCGTTTACCTCTTTTTTCATACGTACAATACTGCACGTGCACCCAGCTAGTCTATACTATATATAATGCGAGGCACCCCTTTGGGAATTGCATCAAGCATAATGCGAGACTTTCCAAAACGGCCTTACACATCAATGTGAAGATTTATTAATAAATGGGTATAATAGTCAAAATTGTCTCAATTTTTTAAAAACCCAATAATAAGTTTTAAAACCGTTCCCTCTCTTGTTTTCCTTTTTCTTCACACATGCAATATTGCACGTGCGTCAGGCTAGTATATTCTATGTATAATGTGAGGCACACTCTTGGGAATCGCGTGAAGCACAATGTGAGACTTTCCAAAACAGCCCTTACATATTATTGTGAAAATTTATTAATAAAAGGGTGTAATAGTTAAAACTGACTCAATTTTTTAAAAACTCAATAATCATTTGCAAAACCGTTCCCTCTCTCCTTTACCTCTTTCTTCATAAGTGCACCCGGCTAGTCATACATAAAGGGAGGCGCCCCCTTAGAAGGTGCCAAAGTTTATAACTGATGTGGGAAATTATTTAACACATCTTCTTAGTCATATTTTTTGATTTTAGAGTATTTTGTAGGTTTATTAGGACATTAAATTAGAACTTTTTGTGTCTTTTACATTTATTTAATTTATGGGAATTCTTGGTATTTTACAGGTCTTTAACTAATGATTCAAGCTAAATTTGAGCAGAGGAAAAAAGTTAAATTCGAGCTAGTGCCATGAGCAAAAACTCAGCTGGGTTGACCCAATCAACATAGAGTACTGCTCAGTGTTTGGGCTATAACTGGAGCTACAGACCTCGGTTTCAGATGTTCTTTAACTTGTTGGAAAGTTAAGACAAAGACCTACGACTTTCATGAGGAGCCCAAGACCTAGTTCTGCCATCTTGAATGTTGAAAATTAGCAAGAACAAAGAAGTCCGAATCTGCCCAGAAAATAGTTGCGACCCAGACCTGTTTTGGTATTTGACCCGTATCTGGAGTTGTAGAGCTCGAAGAGCTCAAAAAATAGCAAGCTTATGTGTTTTGGAAAGCTAAGAAGTTTCCCTAAAACTTTCATGAAGGGCCTCACTTCAATTGAGCTTGTTTATATGCTCTAAATTCAGTTACAAACTATATGAAGGAACTTTCTAATTTAGTGTATCTCAAGAAAAGAAAAATAGAAAGTGCCTTGATTTGAGGATTTAACCTTATGGAAAGAAGTAAAAAGGGGGTAGGCACGTTTTTTGGAGGGGGGATTGGACTTTGGAGGAGAGGAGACTAGAGCACAAGGATTCTGGAGAGAAGCAAGAAGAAGGGCGATTTCTGCAGCAAAGATCGGCTTCTACAGACAAGAGTTCTTCATCTTCTTCTTATTTTTTCCTTTTATTGTTTTGATATTTGGATTGTAGAACTGTGATGTTGGATTCATATTTTAATGGTTATTGGATTATTTTGTTAGACATGAGTGGCTAGTTTTCTTATTCTAGGGTTTAGATGTAATCATTGGATTTTGGATTTTAATTTGCATATGAAATTGTGATACATTCTGTGTTAATTAAATTTGATGGATTCAAATTTTATTCTTGCAATTAATTGGCCATTGTTTGCATTTTTAAGGTGTTGAATGATGGAGCGAAAGTGGAAATTCAACATTAGTTGGTGAATTCATCAAACCTGGGTAGTGTAGTTTAGAAATAATCACACACTGTTGTGACTCTCATTTCAGATTTCCACTGATCTTATTGAACTTATTTTAATTCCTATGATCATGAAAGTAGACGTAGGATTAATATAGGTATGAATGTTATACCTTGAAAGAGGATAACACATGCACATGGGAATTCGGTCATTTTAATTAACAAAGAATAGATGCAAGCAATCATATGTAAATTCATTGAAAGAATCCAATTGATGAAACCCAAATCCTAGATTCATTCATATTTGATTTCTCACTTTTAAATTTAGTAATTTATTTTTATTTATCATTTAGGTAATTTGTCACTTAAATTTGGAATTGTCTAAATAATATAGGAAATTTGATTAATTGGTATTTGAATCTCCTCATTGTAGATATGATACCTTGTTTGTCCTATTCTACTTGTCACGACCCATATACTTGTGGCAGTGTCCAAATTGCCAATCAATAACCCCTTTAATTTCCTAAAATATACATTACGATTCTTACAATAATGGATTATGTTGGGGTATATTTATCTTTTACTCTCTTTGTTAGGGATCTCTTTCTATTAGTGTGGCTATTGAAAATAATAGTAGGCCTATTAAATATGGATTCTTAATTTTTTTTTGCTTGGTTTTGTCGCATAAGAATAAAGAAGGGGGTGTAATCATTTTAATGTGATGAACAAGTTAACCTTAAGATGGGAAAAAATAACTACAAAGACAATGCAAAAAGAAAAAAACAATGGTAGATATATATACAAATAAATATTCACTTATTATTGGTTAAGTTATATATAACTATACGAGAGTATGTACATAAAATCAATATTAACTTCGGGCTTTTCTGATTTTTCGGGTTTTATAACTTGAACCTAAACCTAACCCAAACTCGACTCTGGGCTAGAAATGAAGCCCAACCCAAACCCAAACTCAAACTTAATGCTCAGTGCGGACTCTTATTTGGATAGAGTTGGGCGGGCTTTTGGTGGTCCGAGTTAGATTTACAACTCTAGTTTTAATAGGAGAGCTCAAATTAGATTTTCTTATTATACATGATTAGAAAAAAATGTGTTACGTGTAAAATCCCAAATTTTAGTGATAAATAAAACTAATTATTAAATATACTAATTGGGTTAATAATATGCAGGAGATGAGATATGGGTTCAAACCGAAGGAGTTCAAGGTGAACTGAAGGAGAACATGGAAAGCTAATTTAAGGTGAGAATTTTTGGTTTAAACTAGGGAGAAGTTTAATTGTAATTATTCAAATTATTATAGTGAAAAGTTAAATAAAATCAAAACAATAAGGGAGTTGGTCGAACCCAAAGAGTGTGGGTTGACCCAATGTTGGTTTGATTGATGTAACACCCCGGAACCAGGTCCACCCGTATCGGGTTTATATTGGCTCCCGAGCGCTACTTTACGGCCCGTATTTCAATAATGTACCTTAAGAAACTAACTAGGATGAAGGTAATAAAATCCTAGATTTTTAAAAAATTCGGCAATATAACGCCTGTATATACAAGTATGGGCTAAGCCCTCAAACCACAAACAATCACCTGATAATCACAGATAAATATACATCAATTCACAACTAACCATCAATATCCACAGATCAAAATAAAGTTCACTAAGTTCTCACACTCTCTCTCGTTCTTCATTTACAATATGTACAATATGGACAGTTTCAAAAATAACATATACAACTATTCAACAACAAAAAAACTCCTTCTCGACCTCTAGTCGGGACGGTAGTAGTCTTCCGGTCTATATTCTGGATAACCCTCGAACTCGACTCCACTACGCGTCTCGCTCGCCGGATCTGAAAACAAAACCGGTAAAAACAAAAACTCGCGTGAGACTAATGTCTTAGTAAGTAGCATAATGCATGAATTAAACAGTTTATGCAATTTCAATTAATTAAATAATATGCTACATATTATATGAACAATTCTAGCAATCATGCAAAGCACAATTCACATATAACAATAAAATTACAGAAAATAAAGTGTGTGCAAGATTCATGAATTAGCGTGTCTGTAAATCGAGTTAAACACCCTTAGCCGGTTTGCCACCTCACTACTCGCCTTTGAAGCCGCGCACGGTCATCGTACGAGTGGAGCACCCACGCATGGGTTGGCACGCTGTAGCTCATCGATCCCACACGAAGGCCTCACCGATCCCACGCGGTGGTATGCAAGTGGCCCGGGGTATTAACACGACAAGTTAACACTAACGCGCGATCTAGACGAACTGTGGATCCACGACCAACTCTATGCGGCCTAGACTCGTATAAGAATTAACTTTGCAAATATTTTTCCAACCAGAACCTGTAAGAAATCAATTACCTAAGTAAAATTCAATCCAAGTGGACCTCGTTGTTCACTTACCCTTAAAACCAGAGGCCACTCTGCCTTTCGGAATATCATAGGCTCATTGCCTTTCTCACTAACAAGAAGCATAAACATCAATTTCCACTTACGAATCTCAAATCAATTTTTTATCGAACCAATCATTAACGGAATAAGGTAAAGAATAAATTTATAAACCAAATTGTTTGATTTTACAGTTTTCTCTGCAAAACTGATTCTAACTAGGTAATTGAAAATTAAACCTGAATTACTCTATGAGGAATCAGTATGCGTGCCATATATCGTTGGAAAGCTCTACGAGTCTAGTTTCCAACGCAACAAACGGTTCATAATTCGGAGTTTCCTACAGGAAGTTATGGTCGTTTTACTACAGGTGGTTATAACCTGCCGCAAAATCACATGGACGGAAACCATCAAGCTCTCATGATTTTTCTTGCAATGCCTCGCGGTTCAATCGATCCTAAACCACTTCCAATCAATTACAAATACTTTAATCTAAATTTTAGGCTAATAATATGAATTTTTATGCAAAGATTACCAGCCCTCGCAAGCCACCGAAATCTTATACAAATTTAAGCCCAAATAACAGAATGGGTTTGTTCTTAAACATCACATTGTTCCTATGCAACCTGAAAATTCCCTAACACTTACCTACCTCCTTCATCACTCCTAATCCTTGCCAATCCCTTTTTAAATCGCCCCTTTAGATTCTTAAAGCAAGAATCCACCTAAATTTTACTAGACCCCCCAAAGTCTGAGCTATAATTTTGAACAAGGAATGGGTCTTTCCCTTTTAAATTACCACAACATAACCATTGGTAGATTCTAACTAGTTTTCTTAAAATTATCATAACATGATCTTTGGCAGGTTCTAATCAACTAACGGTCCTTAACAGCAGCTAACAACAACTAACAGTTAAGCAGGATAAGACCATGTTCAGCCAATGGAACCAAAACAATTCTCAGATTAAGTAATCCATCCAGATTATCACTGTCCATCTAATACATCCTCCAACTCATAAAGATCTCCAGCAAAACAAACCACAAGTATTAACTTCCAAGCATAAAGCATTATCATACCAATATATTTCAAGGCAAGTTCTTTGATCAATAGAAACAACAAATAAAATTCCAGCACTCAAACCACTTAGAGGCCATCAAACCACACCAATCCAAATCCGTAATACCAAGCTTTTTAACATGATTGGAAATCATGAAATCTGAGCATCGCACCTAATCGACAAGCACGCACTAACGAGATCAGCAACAACAATCCAAGGGAGAAAACACAAATTAAATCTGATCAAGCACTCTCCTCTTATAATTGCTTCAATCGAGTGCAAATCAAATCGCAAATTAAATGAAACACATTTAAAATTTCACAATCAATCCGAACCTAAAATCAGATGTCTCTAATAGAACCCAAAGTGAACACTAGCCTTAAGAAAACTGTAAATCCTAAAAAAAATATTTAAAGCATGCTATCAGGTTGCCTTCTGGTAAAATCTGATTATATACTATTATCAACTAAAATAAACCTGAGATGGTAATCCTCCGATTAGAGAACTTTTCATTTGCAACAGAGAAATGACAGACAGAAATCAACATAATTTGATCAACATCAATTCATGCTCCACCAACGGAAATCCCAACAGTTGAAATCAAAAGAAACAATCAAAGCCATCGATCAATGGAAATCAACAAACAGCAACAATCGATCAAAGCCAAACTTCATCGAAACCCAAAAAAATTCTTCTATCAAGCAACTAGAATAAAAAAAAAAGAAACCAAATAGAAATCAAAAGAAACGAGAAAACTGCTACTTACCTAGATTTCAAAAATCCCACGCCCAGACAGAACCAGTCGACCAACCCTCTCCTCTCTGTCTCCTTTTTTCCTTCTTCTTCTTCCTCCTTTCTTCTTTCTCCTTTCTTCTTCTCCACTCGTTTTTTTTTCTCTTTTTGTGTTAAACCCCAACAATGACCAAGACCCCAACAGCGACCAAGAATGGACACCCTTCCCTCTTCTTCTCCCTTCTTCTCTTCCCTCTCCACGGCTCCTCTCCACAGCTCTCCTCTCCACGGTTCCTCTCTTCTTTTCTAACCCTTAACGACCCCAAACCCCAAATGCACAATGCACAATCGTGAATGCTTTTTTTTTTTTTTTAACCAATGAACCATGAACCATTGAACTGGTTCACTTAAACTTAAACCAACTCATCTAAACCTAACCATTTAAACCATTAACACTTCTAAACCAACCCAACTAAAATAAACTAACTATTTTATTTATTATTTTTTTTCCATTGTCTTATAATTGAGGGTTAATGGCTTGCCTCTAATTGGTTTAAAGATGTAAAACCCCGAATTTTCCCAAATATTAAAATAAAATAATAATTAATATTCTTGAGGATTATTATGGATGGAAATAATTTATTATTGTAGGGGATATCGTTACAAGCGGAGATCAGGAGTTTGGAGCAGATCAGAGCATCTGATCGCGAGTTATCGCGGTAAGATTAATATTTGGAAGCTAATGTATTTTGATTGGGCAATGTGTGGAGTTTGATACACATACGTTGCATGGAATCGTGGGTATATAAATACATTAAAATAACCTAAAGGAATACGTTGGGAAGACTTGCTCGTATTCAACAGCCGCAGGAGAGAAACTGAGCGATCGCTTGACGATTGGAAGGAGAAAAAGAAAAAGAAAAGGGAGAGAGAGGACGTTGAGTTGGTCTTATGAACACTGCTGGGTGATAGTGTTTGTCCTTGTTCAGAAAAGAAGGGAGGAAAATGACTGGAGGAGGTAGGTAGCACCGATTTTCGTTTCGTTTTGTGTTCTGGAGGTTAATCGATTGTATTGCATGTTTTAGTGTTGTATATACATGTATTTAGCTTGATATCAATCATATAATTATGTTAGAATCATCTTGGACATGAAAAATCGGATTTTTAAACATTGTATGTTCGTTTTTGGGAGACCGCCGACCTTTCAGCGCTCGGCAATCCTCGGCGCTAGTGTAAATTTTGAGACCGCCCGAGACCACGAGATGACTTATCGTCAGCGCTCATAATTCAACTACCGCTGACCTTTGACCGCCTAAGCAATCCTGAGCGATCCTAGGTGCTCTAACAAAAAAAATGCAATTTTGACAGTTTTTCATCCCCTTTTCTTCTCCAACCCTTTTCCAAATAACCTGAGCCTCCTACACATCACCCTTATTTACCTTAAAGACATTTAAGTAAATGTCATGTGTATTTATTGCTCCATTTGCTTAAGTCTTTACATGTAAATAAGGTTTTACCCCCCATTTGGAACCAATAAAAATACTTCCAAGGTCCAATTTCCAGCCAATAAAAAGTCAACTTTCCAGTTCATGCCTAAATTTCCAGTTTTCCCTGCTTTTATCAAAAAGCCCGTTTTGGGTTTGATACCCATATGAGTGATTCAGAAGCCCATAAAATTCTAGGAGATGTGTTTACCCTTCAATATACTACAACCAAAATTTGAGCCCGAAACTCCTTGTAGATTTGTCTAGAAAAATTATATACCCAAAAGTCAATGTTTTTAACCAGACTTGGAATATTTTTGGGGTCCGAAACTTTTTGTTTCGGAATTGATTGATTTTTGGTATAGTGACCTTATTGGGAATCCTAAGACTATTCCACTCATCCAAAGTGTGTTTTGAGAATTTTATGACATTCTTAGTCCCAAATCATTATAGAATAGGTTATTTGGATTTCCACCCCTTGTAACACTTCTCTAAGATTATTCTTAAGGTGTCTCTGAAGGCCAATTATACTAAAAAGTTCATATTAGATATTTAACTATCTTGTTCTATGATTTAGTACAATTTGAGGTTTAAAGAGGATCAAAATCACTTGAATTGATTACAAGGATTCTATATAGGTAATTTCCTTCTCAAAATATAATTGGATTGTGGACTGAATGCCATGATGGCTATGAGAGATTGTACCATCTGCGGATGAGATTTGAGACCACCTGCGGATGAGATGTGTAACTACTGCGGGAGAGACCTCTTGTGGGGGAGATGTATTCATGATGTGATTGCATTCCACAAGGGAGATGTATATGTGACCACCTGCGGGTGAGATGAGATCTCCTGTTGGGGGAGATGTGATCATGATTGGATTGCATCCCACAGGGGAGATATGTGACCATCTGCGGGTGAGATGAGACCTCCTGTTGGGGGAGATGTGATCCTGATTGGATTGCATCCCACAAAGGAAATATGTGACCACCTGCGGGTGAGATGAGACCTCCTTTTGGGGGAGATGTGATCCTGATTGGATTGCATCCCACAGGGGAGATATGTGACCTCCTGCAGGAGAGATGTGACCTATTGTGGGGGAGATGTAATCATGATGTGATTGCATTCCACAAGGGAGATATATGTGATTACCACCTGCGGGTGAGATGTGACCACCTGCTGGTGAGATATGATGACTCTTGTGGGAGAGACCTCATGTAGGGTAGATGTGATTACTACGGAATTGCATCCTACTTGGGAGAATGTTGTTACCAGATTGAGATTCACTATTAATTATGAATGACATGATTTACATTTGAATAAGAAGAGTTTAATTAAACGGTTTAACTATGACTGGATTTGAATGACTCTAAAATAGATTATAAAGAAGCCATGAATTAATTATAGAATTATTTTAGGAAAACAATACTGGCAGTGAATTGGAAAACCATTTATATGAGATTTATATTACATTGCCTTTCTAACTGAAATGAAGGTTACATAATAAACTATCTTTATTCCAAACACTGATTAGATGTTGGTTTCGTATGGTGATTACTCGTTCTTATTATCGACCGTGACTACTCGATTATTTTATCGTGCATGAATGATTACTTTTATATATAAACTGTTTCTAGCATGCATGTGTTACCTACTGAGATTGTTTTATCTCACCCTACTCCATCTTATTTTTCAGCTGTTCCACGTGAGAGCGTCCTTGGGGTTGACTCGAGGGGAAGTTGCAGATTACTGAGCTGAGGATCTTTATTATTTCGTTTAGAAGTTTTTATAGATGTATCTTCATGGATATTTTATGATTTAATTGAATATGAGAGAAAGTGTGCTAGAAAACCCATTTACCAGATTTATGAATTTATATTGATGAGTTAGTTTGATGCTTATAGTTAGCCACGCCTATTGATGAAATTAATGTTTTAAATTTCCACACTCTGATAATTAATGGAATTAGTTGAATTTAAATGTCTGGTAATTAGTAGCTTTGGGCCAGTATCACTTCGGATTCGGGTTTGGTGCTTGTTTTGCATAGACTCGGATTCAGGGGGTTACAAAAGAGGAGGGCAAATTTGTAAAAGAACTAAAACAGTAATAAACTAAACCTAAATATGCATGAGTTATACACGACCAACACATAGAGAAACAGCCGCACGTCCCTTGGTATTCTCTTGTTTCTTCTCATTGCTTCCTTGTGATTAAACCAAACCCTAAACAACTTGTTGGAACCATCTTAGAGAAGGAAGATGGAGAATTTTCGTGCCCAAAAACCCAGGTAAGATCAAACAAGATAAAAGCTCTGTTTTGAAAAGTTTAGATATGTTGTTGGGTTCCTAAAGTTATGATTTTCTTAACCCAGAAGTGATCTAGGTTTGTTGTGATCGTTTGGTGTTCTTAGGAGAGATTTTGCATTGCTTTTAGGAGAGGTTTTAGTTCCCAAAACAGGTAAGTAGTCCCTTTAAACTTGCACAAAAATATTTTCGTGTTTCTTCGATATCCATGATTATCCAGAGGTTTGATGAGTTGTTTGCGTGATTTATGATGATTTATTTGTTGGAAATTGTTCTAACATATTTTTAAAGTGTTTTATAATGATTTAGAATGGATTTAATACATTGGATATTGAGTTGTGGAATTTCGCAAAAGTTCGGATTTTCTTCGTATCGAGCCGCCCGAGCAGTCGCTCGAGCGCCCTTTGTATTTTTTTAGAACCCGAAAGCAATTTTTCCAAATTGAATTGACGCCCGAACAGTCGCTCAAGTGATCCATCTAGCAACCAACCCTGAAACGGCCAAATTGTTAGGCCGTTCGAGTACCCAACTGCCGCTCGAGCGCCCTGTCAGTCAGATTTTTGAAAAGTTATCTTTCAACCTAGTTTTTCACTACAGAAGTGTTTTTATCCAACTTTAACCTATGTACTATCAAGTTTAGGGTACTTGAGGATTGTTTGCATTGGCAGATGTTTAAAATTCAATTTTATAAAGATTTTCGGTAGATGTTTCCAAAGAAGCATTTTTACTTGATACCGTTGTTCCAAATGATTCTATTTCAAACCAAAGTTGTATTTGTGAGTTCATACACCTATATTAAGGTGATATGAAGGTATTTGGTGCATCGATGGAGACGATATACATCCGGGACATATTTTCCCGTTGAAACCTGGAGTTTGGACCTATGACTTGGTGCATTCTGTTTTGGTTTTTGGGTCACAGTTGTGACAAGGCAGGTGCCTGGTTTCTTATTTTCCGTAGGGCGGATTTGGTTATTGGTATACAGATAAGGTTCTGTATTTGTGGGTGTTATTGAGCATTCCCTGGTTTGGTTTTCCACTGTTGAGTGGGCTTAACGGTTATATGAATCCATAGAATAGCTAGTAAGTGAAATGTTTATTAAAGGAGTTTGAATTCTGTGTCATAGGCATTCCATCATCTCAAGGGTGGTACCGCTCCTAGATAGGTCGGTTGCTACGTTACCCACTCCTGGATAGGTTGGGTCGTACATGCTAACTCATGGTTAAGTTCTTCCGTTGGTGTTGAATAGCCAGACTGCAGGGCGGCTGGTCCACTGTAATTCAGTTAAGTAGCATATTGGCGCATGTCTGCTATCATTCTCTGGTTTACTATTTCATGAGTCCCATGAGGTGAACAATTGGATTTGATCTGTTTTTATTATACTGTTGTTTGTATTGTATTGTGGTTAATCTAATTAAGCGTTGCATATTTTATTGTAATCAACTATTTGCATGACTACTTACTGAGATGTTGTTTCTCACATTATTATTTATCGGTTTTGTTTTCAGATATTCCTGGAGAGGACGTTGCTAGGGTAGAGACTCCGGGGGATTACTGTGATTACCAAGAAGATGATTACTTCATTCCTGTGTAGGTCCAGGAGGACATGGAAATCTGATTTAGCTTTTTGTTTAGGGATTGACATTAGATTATTTTATTTGAGGATTTTGATGTTATTGGAAATTTTATTTACATAACTTACTAGATGTCGCTTACCTTGTTTAGTTGAACCTTTCCAGACTTTATGAATATACTAATATTGGATTATTATTGGTGGTTAAATTCTATGCTTCTTGAAGATTTGTCATTTATTTCCGCACTCTGATATATTTAATGGAACTGTTCAATTCTGGATTAGTTGTTTTGGGCCATTATACTAACGAACCAGATTTGGGTTTATGTTTTTAAATAAACCTGGATCTGGGGCGTTACATTACGCTTGTTCTTCCCCCCACCCCTTCCCTCTTTGATTTTTTGAGCTCTTGGATTAGTTTTGTACTTAAGGTATCCATGGCTTTTGGACTGGTACCAGAGACCAGACTAACCTCGTCCGGTCCCAATACAAACTGTACTGAACTGGCCGATCCTAATAAAAGGAAGAATTTGCACTTTGCAGATTGTGTAAAACCTAAAACATAAAACCAGGTAAGTTTTCCCATCTCCTTGTTAACACAAATTTCGTATCTAAAATAAAAGACAAGAAAAATGTAACAAATAACAATTTATATTAAAATGAAAAAAATGGGTACAATCTTTGTGATTCTCCTCTGATTCGATCTCCTTGACTGGTCTTTGATCCAGGGGCTATGGGGGCTTGATCTTGAATCACACTTCAATATTCAATTTGAAGGCTGTAAGGGCTTGATCTCGAACCAAACTTCAATTTTCGATTAGGGGGCTGCAAGGCTTGATCTCGAACCAAATGTAGTTGTAGAATGATCTTCCTTTTTTGTGGTTTTGATTTGTCTTCTCTTTTCTCGAAGTATGGGTAAGAAAAAGAGAAAACAATATGGATTTGATGTAGACTTGAATGAATTTTTTCAAGCCTTTGAATTTTTGCAAAGTTTATCCAAGCTTTAGGTAGAACTTCTATAGCTTGAATTCGCCTTTTGATTTATGCAGAGTTTCCCCAAGCTTTAGGCAAGGCTTCTAGCGCTTGTCAAAATTATTCCTTCTTCTAATTGAGGTCCTCTATTTATAGGCAAAGGTTATGAACACTTGCCTTAATATGAGGATATTTTTTGATAGAGAATTTTTTTATGGGGGTATATCTCATTTGGTAGCAATTTGAATTTAATGGAGCATGCCATACTGAAAGATTCTTTTGCTTTGATTTTGACATTTTAAATTACTTCTGCCATTTGTGGGATTGTGACCTTCTTTATTTGGATTGTCACACTTTCTTACCAAAAAGGCTTATTTATTATTTTTTTAAGTAACAAATATGACCCATTTCTTGCTTCATGGGTTAATGGACTAGATTTGTAGACTTCTTGTCTTAGCCCGTATCTTGTAATTTGTGGGTTGAACCATTATTTTGCTTGATCCAGGCTTCCTTGTTTGTATCTTGGTTAAGCCATGACTTTGGATTTGGTTTCCTCATCAAAGTCATTTTTTTGATTTGGTCAACCTTTGACTTGATAACACAAAAATTTTAGTGTCTGCACTCCTCTCTCTCTATCTCTCTCTCCCTCTCTCTGTCTCTCTTTCTCCTTCGCCGTTGGCAGCCGGCCTCTCAATCTGTCTCTCCTCTAGCTCAAGTTGCTCGCTCTCTCAGTCCCTCTCACCTCTTGCCGCTGGCAGCTCTCTTTCTCTCTCTCAATGCCTTTTTAATTTTTTTTCTCCAATTCTTAGTTGAGTCAACAGGCAGCTCTCTTTTTTTTTTCAATTTTCAGTCGAGTTAGTCAGCCACCGGTAGCTCTCTTCCTCCCCCCTCTATCACTGCCGGCAGCTTTGTTTTTTTTTTTTTTTTCTTTCAATTCTTTTTATTTCTTTTCAATTTTTTTTGGCAGGCTGACTTTGCATGTAACGACCCGGAACTAAGTCTGCCCCTCCAAGGCCCGACCCGTCCCAGACCGTGGCAAGTGGGCCAATTACTTGATAAAATGCGGAGAATTTTAAAACTTTTTCCTAACGAATGCAAGTGTTAAGACAATTTATGCTGTGCATATCAAAGTGTGTTCTATATATATATATGAGATGTAATAAGACACATAAGCTTAGTTACCAAATGAAGGGTGACTATATCACTCCTCTCAAATATGTAGGACAGGAATAAAACCCAAGACCTACAGAATTCCTCTCAATACCCAAAGGCTTTATCTTTGCCTCTATCCCCAGTCTGGTGCTTCACACCGGACGTCGATGGATCTGAAAAATAAGATGAGAAGCAACTGTGAGACGAATGTCTCAGTAAGCAACACATGCATGATTCGATAAAACGCAGTTTATGCAAATATCTCTCGATAAAACCATGGCATTCGGGTAGTTCTTAATAATACAAAATCCACGACATCTTAGTGTCATACAATTTGTGCCTTGATGTACAGATAATCCATTTAACAGCAATCATGTAATCAATATTATCACTTATTATCTAGGATGTTTACATATATACCCATGGCCACATCTAACTCTATAGGTTTCCCATATAGGTTAGGCATCCAACCCGATTCCCCTTGGTATTGGGCATCCTAACGCCGATTCCCCTTAGCGTAGGGCATCCAGATGAAGCTTGGGCATCAGCCACCGATTCCCCTTGGTGCTGGAATTCAATACAATCATTGGCCTCTAGCCGGAATCAATAGAATCAACAGAATCAACATATAGTGAGACAATAGTATCAAGAACAACAGGCCATGGCATACATATATATATAAACATTCCCATTTAAGTTTATGGATCCATACCTTAAGGGTTCATTATGCTGATGTGTTCATTATCCAATTCACAACAAGTGTAACAATAAAGAACACAAATATAACATTCAAGATGCTAGTTCTCTATTTCCAAGTTGGGAGGAATAAGGGTCCACTGCCCCTGTGCGCACCTAAACCTGGCCTAGATCGCACACCGGGTGCACCTTTGATGCGTGCCTTGGGACATTCGGAGTCGCCACTGCCTGAGAGTGCAGGCAGACACGGTTTTGCCCTAATCGGGTCTAAGTCTGGTCTGCGGCTTATTAGAGATCTAGCTAAGTTCTCGGTTACGTCCGGGGAAGCCTTAAGACACCCCGGTCCGCCCCGTCGATTTGACGGGTCCCTCGGGTCTCCCTGATTTTTGAGTCAATTTCACCCTTCCTATACCAGCATGCTACCTTGTTGAGTCTGGCGGGGCCCTCTGAAGGTGTGGGTCCCTTTTACTTTGATTTTATCTTTCTTATTTATATGAAGTGGGTCGGACCCTGGTCCCATTGGAAGACCCGTGGGCTGCCATGGTTGGGCCTTGGGCCCAGTTGGGTTATTGGGTAACCCATTTGGTTATTTTATTAAGTTTTATATATTTACAATTTTAGTTTGGGCTTAGTGGGCTTGGAATGGGCCCATTAGCCAAGGGTCAAAGGGCCTGGGCCTGTTTACTGAAAACAGGCCTGGCATAGGCCGGTCAAAAGTGGGCCCATCTAGTGGGCCAAAGGGGTCTTGATGGGCCTATCTAGGCCCAAAATCCAAGAATGGGCTTAAGAAAGCCCAAAAATGGTTAAGGGGAGTGGTTCAGGCCGGTTTAGGCCGGAATTGGTCCCACCAGGCTGAGAAATTACATTTTTTAAGATACATTACAATCGCCCGTATTTTCTTTACGGTCTCGCTTGCCCGTGAATGGATTACGGTCTTGTCTGCCCGTGAATCAAACACGGTCCAGGCTGGACCGGCCTGAGTATACGGACGCAACTCAGTTTGCCTGTTTGCCGCCGATTTCGATCTGGATCAGTTCCGTGGCCTTTCTGGGTCTTCTGGTAACCTCCACCGAGCTTCTGCTTTCATTTCAGGTTCCACATTTCCTTCATTTGGCTTATAAAGCCACTTTTCTTCTCTTCTCATGTTTTTTGTAATCTTGTGCTTTTCTTCCCTTTTTATTTGTTCAATCCACCAAAATCCTCACTCAAGAGAGGGGAGGAGATATTACAAAGATGCATGCATCTTCAGGTCATATTCAAGAACTAAATGGATCATTAAGTTTGTTGGTTAAAGTATCCTTTAGACACTTTCTTTCTCTTTTTTTTTTCATAATGACCCACTCTTCATTTTCATCTCCTCATGTTACTCAAAAACAGCAAGTGAGTTAGTAGCCCAAATATAAGAAGAAGAACAATTCACATGCATATATAATGAAAAAGAAAATGTTGAAAAAGTCACCACAATGCTATTTCCTTAATTTGATGATGTAGTGGTTCTTAGATGATTTCGGCAGCGCTTCCGCATCCTCCAAATTTTGTTAGGATGAAATGGGAAAAGCTTGGTTAAGGTGGATGGGTTTAAGATCAAATTGAAGTGGATTTGGGCATGGTCTTGGGTAATCTTAGAGCATAGGGGTAGTTTGGGTATAAAAAGAGGTTTAGGTTTTTGGAAGGATGGTGGTTGGGCAGCATTTGGTCGTGGAATTTACCAAGAGGGAGAGGGGAGCCAGCAAGGAGGAAGGCTTGTCCTAATGAAGGGGGGTGGCCTCTCTATTTATAGGCAAAAATCCCGTGCCCGTAGTTGAACTACGGGCATGCCTTGCCCGTACTTGAAGTACGGGCGTGCCTTGCCCGTAATTCAAATACGGGCGAAAAACGAATATTTGCAATTATCGCAGATTCGGCCGTACAGGACGCGTGTCTCGCCGTACAGCGACGCGTGTTTCCTTCTGGAATCTTGCCCGTATTTCAAATACGGGCATGCCCTGCCCGTAATGTAAATACGGTCCAGCACGTTTTTAAAATGTTTGGATTTCAAACCTTTATTCAATTTGGTTTTTTGCAAGATTCTTATCCGATTTTTCGATTATTTTATTAAAAAAGCGAGATTCTTTTTATTAAAATATTATTAAACACATTTATCTTATTTATTTTATTGGTTTATCCCATTTTTGCTGCCTTTTTGCCACATGGGCAGTTTTTCTGAAACTTCAACTGCTCATAACTTCTTCATCCGGTGTCCGATTTCAACAAACTTAGTGTCGTTGGAATCAGTTCGGAACCACCTATCCATTGGGATCAAGTTTGGCAGTTGAATTGGGGTTGAGCAAAAAGTCAACTTTTTGCTCCCCAAAAGTTTGACCAGCTCATGTCTTTTTCATCTGGACTCTGATTCCAGCAAATTTGGTTGCGTTAGAATCGTGTCGAAATGCTCTTTTCAATGAGATGAAGTTTGATGGCCAAATTCACTTGAATCAAAAAGTAAATTTTTGACCCCGTCAGGGTTTGACCGAAAGTTTGACTTTTGATTTTTTCTTTATTTTGGGGTGCAAAAATCAGGTGTCTACAGCCCCAACTGAGATGAACTGCTCACAACACAACAAGACTTACTGGTCAGTTATTCGTATCAATAGCTCTCAATGTCATTGGGGCCACTGCCCTCCTTTCAATTTCAATAACCATGGGCCACTGCCCTTTTTGGTTTCATGGTGGTACAAGCCACGGGCCAAAGTCCTTACTGTGGTGTAAATGTAATACGGGCCACTGCCCTTCACTCTATGTGTAGGATACCAGGCCGAAGCCCATTTGGTCATGAGTGGTGTACTCACAGTGATGGTCATTGGTAAATGTTTGGTTTTCTAGCAATTCTATGTTTCATGACCCACTTGGAAATCTATGCCCCACTCCTAGCATGTGTAGAAATCTGCTACCCACGAAACCCCTCAACGAAATCCCTCCCATTTGCCTTAGGACTCATTTTCACAACTCAACCCTAACATTCATCTAAACATGCAATCTTGGCCGAAATTTGAAAACAAGGGAGGGGTGTTGTTGCTTACCTTTTGCAAACACTTAAGCAAGCCTTTTTTGCTTCCAAATCAACCCACGAACAGCACCCTTGGTTGCTCTTTAGTTGGTGCTCCACAAATCTTCTCCTACACATCAAGCTCATTGGTTAGGGTGTGCTAGGGATATTGGAGCAGGGTTTCACATTGCAGGCTAAGTTTCTTTTCCTTTTTAAAAAAGCTAAACTTTTTTTAAAACTTTCTTTTCTAAGCCTGCAACGTGCCTTTTCTTTTTTGAAAAGTTAACTTTTTTTACATTATTTATACCGAGCGGTAGGGGTGCTAAACGAGTCAGCATGGCACGGCCCGTTTAGCGCCCCCATTAGCCAAAACCCCTCGCATGGCCCAGCCCGTGGCACGCCTAGGGCTGGGTCATGCTATGCCGGGCTAGGCAGGCCTGGAATTTTTTTTTGCAAAAAAAAAAAGGAAAATGGGGAAAATAGTAAAAAACCATAAAAATTTTCTGAAAAATATGTTTATAATTCACAAAATTGTCTTACACATATTGGGATAGATTTTGCTAAAAAAAATTTAAATAAATTAATTATTACAAGTACAAGTACAATTTTTCAAATACAACAATACATAATACACTTACACAAATAATACTGCATCACTATAGTATGAGTACATCCCAACTAGGTTGGCACCCACTCATTTATTTTTCATTTGCAGTTAAAAAAAAAAGAGAAAGTAAAGTTCCTAAACTTTGATTACAAAAAATATAATAAAACTTAGATTAATCTGGAAAACTAAATTCATCAAGATTCAAATCATCGAAGTCTCTAACAAGTTGATCATCCACATATTCCTAATCTCGCAGTTCCGTCCTTAGTCAATCTGTCAGACAAACACATACTTGCACCATCTCCGGCGTTAATATGCTCTTATAGTCGTCTACCGTTCATCCACCTGCATTAAAAGCTGATTCCAATGCAACTGTGGACACCAGAACCATTAGTAGATTACGTGCCATGGTGGAAAGCACATGATAACTAACTTGATTTTGCTTCCACCGTGTCAAAATATTAAAAGAACAATGCTCACCCATAGTATTTAAAAGTAGTGGGGGGCTTTCTAAATAAATCCTTAACTCAGACGATCCCCCACTACTAGTTGCCGGTTGTTTTCCCCTTCTTCTCCCACTTAAGAAATTCCAGGGGGACTTATCTGGTAGTGTTTCTTAGGTCTAAATCTGACCACTTCTGCAACTGCTAGTATCATATTAAGAAAAAGTCTTTGTAATAGGTTTCTTATTTGATGTATATCTATTTGAAAAGAAGATCTCATGTTTTCATTTATTCCTTCTATTAAATTTTCCACTCCTAATTTAATCTTAGGGTCCATTTTACTAGCTAAACAATATAAATGGGGCATTTCTTGCCAATATTTTAAAATTTAGATTCCATTGCAGGGCAAATATCCTTAGCAACGGGCGTGTCTCTATATTGTTTAAAGCAATACTTATTTGATATAGTATATTTAAAATATTTGGGGATGTTTGGTAATAAACCCCTGATAAGAATCTTGTTCCATAAAAAAAGACTTTTAAAAAATCTCTTAAAATTTTTGCTATATGGCAGTCAAATTCTTCTAGTTCACTTGTAAGCACTTTTGTTTTATAAAATAGTGTAAGTTCTTGTTTTAATTCTAATGCAGCATCTAGCATTAAATATGTTGAATTCCACCTATGTTCAACATCTAGGGTTATTTTTTAGGTTGCTTTCCCAAACTTGCACAATAATTTTTAAATTCTTTAGCAGTTGTTCTAGATTGTTTTAAAAATCTTGCTGTGTCTCTAATATTCGTTAAATGATATTGAACAATTTTTAAGCTATCTTGTACAACTAAATTTAGGATGTGACAAACACATCTAACATGAAATAAACATCCATCTACATTTAAGTTTAATTGTTGCTTTAGTATGTCTATTGCAACATTATTAGCACTTGCATTATCAAGTGCTAGAGATATTATTTTATTTTGTATTTTATACTTTCTTATATTATGTGCTATAGCATTTGTTATAGCTGGTCCAGAATGTCTAACATCTAGTGACGCAAAAGTTCGTATTCTTTTTTCCATACTCCAATTCTCATATATATAATGTGCGGTTATAGCTAAATAACTTATGTTTTGTCAACTTGTCTAGATATCTGAAGTTAGAGCCACCTTAAAGTTACTGTCTGAAAATTTTTCTATTAATGCTATTTTCATTTTTTGATATAATGTTATAGCATCCTTTCTTAAAATGTAGCATGAGAAGGGTTTATATCCTGGTGCTAGATATTTGGTTATTAGACGGTTAAATCTTTTAGATTCTATTAATCTAAAGGGTAATTCTTCTTGTATTACCCACTTTACAATTTCAAGCCTAGTTTCTTCTTGATTAAAAACAAAATTGCCCAAATTAACACTACTGTTGAAAATTTGGGCTTGCCTAGGGTCCATTTGGTCATGTTTTGGAAGGCATTTCTGCAAATGCCGTTGCAAGTGGCCTGTACCAATTTTTCCTTTGCAATTAAATTTTTTTTTGCAATGGTTACAAACTGCCCTCTCTTCACTCCCTATATTTTCAATTGCAAAATTTAGCCAAGCACCGGAGGTTCTACTCCTCTTGGTGCTCTTAGGTGGTAAGGAAAATGATCCCATCTCTTTGGGAAGGCAACTCAAGTTCATGATCTTGGATGGGAGGATCACAATATGGGGGTTGGGTCTCATCATCAGAAAGAGGTGGGTCAGAATAGGGTCTAAGAAATTTCCTTTCCTCGGTGTTAAAGTACATAGACTGCCTAGGGTCCATTATCAAATTTTGAAAAAAAATTTCTTAAATAAATAATATAATAATAAATTTTTGGTGATAAACTACCTATAGTAAAGTGAGGAATAATGTACACAAAAATGCACTAGGAAAATTCCTAGGTAACTGGAGGGGTCACAAACGGTCCCGCTTAAAACCCAGTTTCCTTAGGCAATTATTTCGTCCTTTGTGACAGAACTTTCTTAGAAATGCACTTAGCTACACAGTATATCACCCACTATATTAGGCTTTAAAATAATAAGAAAGGTAGAATAAGAGACTTACTTATATTCATAACATTTATAATAATTTTAAAATCAGAAAATTAAATAGAAGAATACCTCTTTAAAATGAAGCTTGAACTTTGCAGTTGAAGCCTTCAACCTTTAGAGTCCAACTTCCCACTTTTGATGCTTGAGCAATATAAAAAATTTAACTATTTATTGAGAGCTACAGAGATAGAGAGAGTAAGGGAGATTGTAGAAGAGAGTAAGAAATTATAGAAGAAGTATGGTTTAGAGTGGGAAGGGTGAGGCCTATTTATAAAAAACCAAAAGTAGCTTTTTACCACCTCTACCCTCAAGTATGGCTGTTATTTGACAGTTGGAAGGGTATAAATGGTCATTTACACTCAATTACAAGCATACTCCCCTAATATGGCTATTGGGAGAGTAAAACAGTAAAAAAAAGTGGTAAAAACCGCTTTAAGAGGGGGGGGGGGGGGAAAACGGCTAACCGTTTCGTGCCTGGCAGGTTGCCCCAGTAGGGCCCAACGGGCCAGCATGTGGGCAAGCCCATTGGCCTGCGCTTGACGTGGGGTGTGCCACCCACATGCTGAACAAGCCACGGCTCGCTGGGCCAATGCCCTAACGAGCCACGTGCCTTATAATCAGGGCCCAGCACGGTACAGCTAGGGGAGTGGGCTGTGCCGTGCCGGTCCACTTGGGTGCCCCGGCTGGCACGGCCCGGTTAGCAACCCTACCAGGCGGTACTGAGTTGGACCGCCCAGTACTCTCTTAACTCGGTACCATCCGGTACTCTCTCAACCCAGCCCGGAATCCCGGACTGAGGAAGGGAGACGGTGAATCACTTGGAGGGAGAGCTCCACATTTTTTTTTTATTTTAAAGAAAACCCACTAAGGCAGAAATAACCTTAGTGGCACTCCAGCGGTGGGAGGAGGGTTGAGGCAGACCCTGACCTGTATATTAAATCCAAAAAAAAGGGATACACCAAAATGGGGGGGGACAAAAAACCTTACCCCGATAAAACAAGAATGTGACAATTCTAATGCCTAAGGGCATACAAACCAGTTCTATCCTGAAACAAACAATTTCTAACATGTGAAGAAATATCATTAAGAGACTCATAAAACTTCTTTGATGAATGAACGCAACCTTCATTAGCCAGAGCATCAGCTACAGTGTTAGCTTCCCTGTAAACATGCTGAACCAAACGATTATGAGGGCTAATCCTTCCTTTGATCTCTTTCCACCAAAGTAAAAATTTCCAAGGGACTGAAGCCATGCCATATATAATGTCAACAAGAATCTTAGAGTCAGACTCAATAAGCAGGTGCTGGAAACCATAATTATCTGCCATACGAAGTCCGTCCCTTAAAGCAAAAAGTTCTGCCATAAGATTTGATTGAATTCCATAATGAGCTGAAAAAGCAACAATAAACAAACCTGCAGAGTTTCGAATAACTCCTCCCCCTCCTGAAGTTCCTGGGTTTCCTTTTGAAGCTCCATCCACATTCAAAATTAGAGGGGAATTTCTTTGTCTTAACCAACGAACAAATTGTGTTTTAGGAATTCTAATGAATGGAGTGAATAACTGCATTTGTTCTAAAACCAAAGCTCCAAGAGATTTACAATTTCTGGACGGCTTAGTAAGATATGAAATTTCTTGAAGCCAATAACGGATATTGCTGATGATTTGGCTTGAAGACATCGGAATTTCTTCAAATCTGCTCTTGCATCTAGATAACCATATCTCCCAACAAATTAAAAGAGGAATTGATTTGAATAGTAAACCATACTGATCATTAGAGTACTCGCTAAACCAGAAAGAAACCTTAGATGCCAAATCGTGAAGAGCATGAAATTGGCATTTAAAACCATTAGCAAAACGCTCCCAAACTGAACGAGCAATTCCTCCAAAAGAAAAGAGATGGTTCAAAGTCTCAATTTTCCGATTTGAGCAGCAATTGCATTGGGAACACATCTGAATTCCACAACTTTGAACCCGATCATCAGTAGGCAGCGCACCCTTCAAAACTTTCCAGAAAAACACAGCAATTTTATTCGGTATAAAATTAACCCAAATGTTCTTGCTCCAAGGATAGGTATTACCACGTGTTCTGATTATATTCCAAGCTGAGAAAGTGGAGAAATTACCTGAAGAATCTGCTTTCCAAAGAGGTTTGTCCTTGAGATGAGAAGGCTGGTAATTAATTTCAATGATTTGAGCATTCACATCTTGAGGAAGGACTTCATTAAGCAGGTCAATATTCCATGAGCCATTGGGATTAATAAAGTCAATCACCTTTAAATCTGGGTATGGTATAACCTCATCTTGAACATAATCTGCCAGCTTGCCAAGATGAGACCAATGATCAAACCAAAAGCTTAAATTACCTTCTTCAACAGACCAAACAGTGTTATCGAGTATGACCTCTTTAACCTTCAGAATTGCCTTCCATATCTTTGAACTTCCACTCCTATCTTGAAGATTTTGGAATTGCCCCGATGCACAGTACTTAGCCCGCATATAATCTGACCATAAACTATCCCCATACAAGGCCTTCCATCCTATTTTTATTTGCAGACTTTTCATAACATCTGCAACTGACTTTATATCCAAGCCACCTTCAGATTTAGGTAGGGCGATCGTATCCCATCTTAACCAATGCTTTTTGGATCCATGATCGGAGCTTTCTCCCCAAAAGAAATTAGCAAAGCAGGCTTCAATTCTTTTCAAGACAGCTTTAGGGAAAGGGATAGCTGAAAGAGAATGGATGGGTATGCTTGAGAGTACACTTTGAATTAAAGTAACTTTCCCCCCATGAGACAGAAGTTTTGATTTCCAACCACTGATTCGTTTCTGTATCTTTTCTAAGATTTCAGCAAACATGGGCAAAGAAGCATGACCATGAAATAAAGGAACTCCCAAATATTTGATAGGCAGACTAACCTTGCTGAATCCAGACAAAGACTGAATCATATCCAATCTCGATGGAGAGATTTTAGAAGATGCAATTAAACAACTTTTTGAGTTATTCACCTGTTGGCCTGAAGCTTCCTCATAAGACTTGATAAAATTCAGGAGATTAACCAGAGAAGATCTCTTACCATTCGAAAAGATAAGAATATCATCCGCAAAGAACAGATGGGACACTTTAAGAGGTATTCTGCTTGTATGGTAATAACCAAGAGAGCCATCCTGAACCAGAGAGGTCAATCCTCTACTAAGGACCTCTTCAGCAATAATGAATAACAAAGGAGAGAGAGGGTCTCCTTGACGAAGACCTCTAGAAGATTTGAAGAAACCACAAGCAGAACCTTGAAGAAGAACACTGAACCAGCAGTTGTTTAAACACCGAATAATAAGATTGCACCAGGAATCTGAAAAACCAAATCGTTTACATACCTCAATGAGGAAATCCCACTCCATTCTGTCAAAAGCCTTGGCCATGTCAAGCTTAATGATAATATTACTCCTCAAGCATTTTTTGTTTATATCCTGACACAACTCATGAGCTAATGATATGCTATCAGATATGCATCTCCCTTTAACAAAAGCGCTCTGCTCCCTGCTAATGATTTGAGGGAGGATAGAGGAGAGCCTAGAAGCAAGAATCTTGGAAATGATCTTGTATGAGAAATTACAAAGACTTATCGGACAAAAATCTGAAAAAGATCCAGGCTGGGCGACCTTAGGAATTAGGGCAATATGAGAAGCCGTAAAAGAGGTAGGAAGAGAACTTCCAGAAAAGAATTCAACAATAGCAGCCTCTAAATCAACAGCAATAATATCCCAACAACTTTGGAAGAACCAACCTGTGAAGCCATCTGGACCTGGGGCACTATCTGGATCAAGCTCAAAAACAGCTCGTTTAATTTCATCCAAGGAAGGAGGAGCCACCAGCATCTCATTAGTGTTTTCATCCAGAATTTTAGGAATGAATTCCACATTATTGTTTAAGTGATGAGGATTAGAAGAGAAACAATTAGAGAAAAAACCAACAGCTTCCTCAGTGATGTTTGGGTTTGCAGAGAACTAGTCATTACCTTGCGAAGTTAGAGAAAAAACCAACAGCTCCACATAATTCAGAAAATTCAGCAAAAGAAGAGGCAATTTCCCCTTGTCAACCACCCACTCTTCCGAAAATGTTTTTCTTCTTCTTGTTTGGCTAAAGGAGTGAGAGATAGAGCAACTGAGATAGACATCGGCATCTGCATTGCCACAGGCATAACCCCGATAGGCATTGGTGCTTCATCAACATTTGCTTCGGTCTCCGCAAGCTCTTCCTTCAAAGATACAAGATGCATGAAAATTAGAAGTTTTGTCAATTGATGCTCGGATTCTTGGTATGGATGAATTCTTGCATGCTTGGATTCACTGTGTGGCCAAAATCTTAGATGCTTTTTGGGTTTTGTGGCAAAATTCTTAAATGCATACCAACTGTTTGTAGAAAAGCCTCAAAAAATTTATTTTTCACTTTTACGCAGCAAAATAAATGTAAACCCAATAGTTTTGCGTTATAAAAGATCTTCACACAAGCAGAAGCAATCTAATTGCTTTTCTTGCTTTTTGCAGCAATTTTTGAGAAGCAATACCAAACGCAGCCTATATCTCTTCGGAATCCTTTTCTAAAATCCTGACTTTGAGACCACGCGGTCAGTTCGAAGGAAGAGGACATGTGGAACTTTAGAAGAAGATCTAATCATGCGATATTGTCTTCTCTGCTGCATGCCCATCTCAATTCATCCAATTTTGTTCCAGCCCAATTGTTAAATCCGTTCACTGCGTCTGAATTGAGACCTGTCAGCATTAAACCCGTGAGGGGTCCTTGTAATTTGGGTTTCCCAAGCCTGTTCTCTTTCTATTTTATTTCCTGTAATTCTAGTCATTCAGTTACTCGCAGTCTTGTTGAACCAGAAGATGGTGGTGACGAGGAGGACGATGATGTGGTAGGTGTTCAACAAAATGGTGGTGATAATAATATGGAAGTTGGACAATTGGGTGTCAACAAAGATGAGAATCTTCTTCGAAATGTCAAGACCATTTTGGGTATTATACAAGATGCTGGTAGCAGTGGCCCCAAAGCTCGAAACAAGCTCGAAAAATGTTATGACATAATCGTCTCATCAGAGTTGGTGATTGAGGTTCTTTCTAGAGTCCGAAATGATTGGGTGGCGGCATTCACCTTCTTCCTCTGGGCGGGAAAACAGCAAGGTTATGCACATTCGGTACGTGAATACCATTTGATGATCTCTATTCTTGGGAAAATGAGGAAATTTGACACTGCCTGGGCCTTGATTGATGAGATGAGAGGGGGTAGAAGTAGGACTGATCTATCACTGGTGACTCCCCAGACCCTAATGATCATGATTAGGAGATATTGTGCTGTCCATGATGTTGCAAAGGCAATCAACACTTTTTATGCGCTTAAACGGTTCAAGTTTAAGATTGGAATTGAGGAATTCCAAGACCTTCTCTGTGCCCTTTGTCGATACAAAAATGTGGAAGATGCTGAGCACTTACTCTTTTGCAATGAGAATGTGTTTTATCTTGATACGAAGTGCTTTAATATTGTCCTCAATGGATGGTGCAATATAATTGTTAATCTACGCGAGGCAAAGAGGTTCTGGAGGGAGATGGATAGGAGAGGAATCGCACGTGATGCCGTTTCATATGCAAGTATGATTACTTGCTACTCAAAAGCTAGTAATATTAATGATGTTCTCAGGCTATTTAATCAGATGAGGCAATTAGGTATTGAACCAGATACGAAGGTTTACAATGCTGTTATTTATGCCCTTGCAAAAGCCAATCTTGTAAAAGAAGCCCGAAATATTATGGAGACAATGGAAAATAAGGGTTTTGGCCCAAATAGTGTCACTTATAATTCTCTGATCAAGCCTCTTTGCAGATCTCGTCGAATTGATGAAGCAAGAGAGGTCTTAGATGATATGTTGCTGAGGGGTCTGTCCCCTTCTGTTAGGACCTTCCATGCCTTCTTTCGTATCCTTAGGAATGGGGAAGAGGTGATTGAGCTCTTTGAAAAGATGAAGAAGATTGGATGCCCCCCAAGTTATGATACTTACATAATGCTGATCAGAAAATTTTGTCGGTGGCGCAACCTTGAAATTGTCTTCAAGCTGTGGAGTGAATTGGGTGAGAATGGAATGAGCCCTGACAAAAGCTCATATATGGTCCTCATACATGGGCTCTTCTTGAATGGAAAGCTGGAGGAAGCCTCCAAGTATTATGAAGCAATGAAGGAAAAAGGTTTCTTGCCAGAACCTAAGATAGATGAGATGCTTCGAGCTTGGGTGTCGGGTAAGGAAATGACAGAGCGCCAAGTGCAGGAACTGAAAGAAAGTCAACTGGATCATAGTCTCTTGGCAAGGAATTCTAAAGTCACCTCTAGTACTCAGAAAAGAGATTTTCGCAAACAACCAGAAATAAGAAGGGTTACAAGGCAGAGGGGTTTCTCCTTTTGGGAACTGTAGATTATTAGACAAAAAAAGACAAAAATAGCAGGATCTGGTCCATTTGCTGATGGTACTACTGAAACTGGTGGCTGAAATTTCATCCTGAAGTTGCCTTAAGGAACCATGCAGGTGCACAACATCTTTCTTACTTGTGTTTATGCTTAATGGGTATCTTCTGGTGGTGTTAACAGTTAAAATTTTTGGAAAATTTGTGGTTTCCTGCACTTTTTTTGTGACAGCACAGTAGGTTTAATCAATAAGTAATTGTGAATATGAAATCTTTGTATCAGTATGTACAAACTGGAAGAATACAAGTGACACATTATTCATGGGTAGTACTGGTGGTTATATGCTCTTTGATTGGGAAGCTCTGTGTCCATCTTTCTGATTATTATAGATGTTGAACTCATTGATAGCTTCCTATAGTGAGATATTGGTCATAATCTCTAGAGCAAAGGCCTTATAACTGGCTGTCACTTGACATGCTTAAGTGCCTTCTTATCTCTACTTTCTGTTCCTTGGTTTTTACAGTTAACCATAAAAAAAACATGGGCCTTGATGCAAGTGACTTCTCATTTTTTTTTATGAGATTTACATGTTTCTTTCAATGATTTCACATGTCATCGTATGAGGAACTTCAATAAGCTGTTGCAAGTTCTTCATTTCGTATAAAAAATCCCATAAAAAATGTCTCAAAAAGTACAGCTGTGCGTTACAATCATTATAAGCTTTTGCCTTTTATTCTCCTCATCTGCAATTGGATCTTTTCTTTAAAGAGAAAGTGAAATTATCACCCCAAGAGAGAGAGAGAGAGAGAGAGAGAGAAACAGTGAGTCCAGATCTGTAGATGTAGCAGAAAAGTAGAACATGAGAGAGTGAAAGAGAAAGAGAAACAGAATTGGCACCCTTGAGAACCAGTTGGATCATATCTGTTTGAGATCAATTGATACTTAAAAACGACAAACACCTTTGGCTAATTATAGTTATTTCAACACTTCCCCTTAAGCTTGATGTATATCATCCACACCAAGATTGAAATGAATAAAGAGATTCAATAAAAGTTTCGCCAGGTTGATTGATTAGTTAACAAATAAAGTTGCTATATTCTTATTTATAACTGCTTATTTGATCAAATAACATTCCATTTCTATTCTATTGATTCTTTTAAGAAATACCAGGTCACAAGCAATAAATAAAGGTGCTTGGTTCTTACAAAACATTTCTATAGGTTTAAAACGAAACTCCCTCAAAAGTGCCTTTACTCATAAACAACTCATGTATTCTGTGAGCCATGGCTCTATATTCAATCTTAACACTAGATCTTGCAACAAGATTCTGATGCTGCCAAGTTACCTCCAACAAATATATAATAACCTTTATTTGTCCATTAATCAATTGCTGATCTTGCCTGGTCATTGTCTAGTATCTCATAATATCAAAATTACTTTTGCATGACAAAGAAGACCTTTTCTAAGAGAATGATTAAGATATTGTAACATCTTGAGTTCAACATCCCAATAAATTCTCTTTGCTGTCTGTGCAAAATGACTTAGCACTCTTATTGCAAAAGTAATTCACGACCAATGAAAGTTCAAATATAAATCAGTTTTATAACGAGACGTCAATATCTCCTAGGTTCTTCAGTTTTGGATAGAATTCAAATATAGTCTTGCATTTGGCTAATCAAAATATAAATCAGTTTTACAACGAGACATCAGTATCTCCTAGGTTCTTCAATGTCGGATAGAATTCAAATCTAATTTTGCATTTGGGTCCGTAGTTTTAACAGTTGGTCTGGCTCCTAAAATCCCAGTCTCCATTGATAAATCAATGACATTGTTTTGTTGTGATAAACATATACCACTTTGATTCCTGGCCACCTTCTATCCTATGAAAACATCTCAGTTGTCCTAATTCAGTTGCCTGACAATGTTATTTCAAATACTTTCTTCACTTCTTTTAGGCCTTGTTTGGCATTCATTCTGGATTGGGAATGAACTCATTCCCCATATGAGTTTTCAAAAGTTGAAGAAAGGTTTTATTTGATGTTTGGTGGAGGACAATTGATTCTTGTGGACATTAGAAATATTACAAGTTTGCCATTGTACTTAAAAGAGTTTATAAATGACAAGTATGCTGTCATATAAAGGAGTCTTTAAAACAAGTTTCTAGTATATCATTCATAATTTACAGATATTAAAAGTATGCCACCGCACTTTTTCAAAACTCATTTTGAAAATCCAGAAATGGGTATTGGGGTGATTTTAAAATGCATTTCATTTCCAGAAAGCCTTCCACAAAAGAGATTCTGGTGGTTCCAGCACAGATAATTTCTAGGATACAACCTTCTTTGCTGCTGTTTTGGGAAACATAAACAAATCCAGATGTCTGATGAGAGATGCCAATGCTCAAAACTAGACTTACTTGCATTAGTTGCCATGGAAGTGTAATTGAGGTCTTTTGCAGCTATTGTTTCTTTTTGGCAACTACTGTTATCACTTGATATGATTCTAATCTTCTTTGTAGTATAACCATAGTGGCATAAAAATCTTATGTAAAGCATCATAAACTAGACCTGGGTATATAGCCCTTGCAGGATTTATATGGCCACCATAAGCAAACTTACGGCTAGGACTTCTTGTACCATTCATGGGGAAGGCTATTCACCAAAATCTGGCTAAGTAACATCAGCCCAAAACATATATTAGAAAGGTGAGTCGACTTAGCACACTTGTTGGCACGACTCAACTGTTAGGCGGGACACGCACAATACATGTTTGAATGAGTTAACTGGGATTGCACTTCTTTGGGCCTTTCCTTTCATGAAGCAGTCATGAATGATAAAATTGCCCTAGCAAAATTATCTCATTGTGGAAGCGCTACCCTTAATATTGGATATTTTCAGAATTCTTTAGTTGAGAATTTTGCTCCAAGTGTTGAACTTAGGTAACCAACCATTATTCATAACAAAATGTCACTAAATTTTTTTTTAATCTTATACGGTTTTTAATATTTTTCAAATACCCAACAATTCCAATTTCCGAACATTCTATTTACGTATGTTTTTACAAATTTATATCCATGTGTGCCTACGCACCTACGCTATGTATTGTAGTATCCTAAGTACACATAACCTCATGTGGGGTTGCAATTCCCTACTAGGGATTTTGTCATCTTCAGTGATTTATAAAAGAGGAGCTCTAATCATTTCGACAAAAGTTTAAATTTCTATGCATAATTGGTATAGAAAAATATTTTTCTCCTTTCCTCTTTGTTTTTTTCAATCAAATTTTATTTTTTAAATTTCTGGACATAGGCAACTGAAGCTCGTTTTAGCTTTTCATCTGTATTCTCGGGAGTTCTTGAGAATATTATCCTTCCTTGTCCAAAAATTTAGTGATCATGATAAAGTAATGGCAATCCTTTGAAGTTGGATGCTATTTTCCATGATCTTCACCCTTTGATGATTGCATGAAAGATACAAACAAGTTGACCCTTACTCCCTTTCTTAGGGTCATATTATTAATCAGGTCTATGTTTATTGCTAACATTTCTCAATGTGATGAGGTAAAATTATGTAACATCCTAGTTTTGGAGATTCTTGTGTTTTGTTGTGTTTACGATGACTTGAAATATTTTGTAAATTTTTGTTAATTATTGAGGGATTTATTGAATTAATTGTAATTAAATATATTTATTAATTGGATTAATTGGCCTATTTGTAATTTATCTCGTATGTTTTAGACGTGGGATTAATTATATTTTGTTTGTAGTGATTTTCTATTAATTATCATGTATTTATTTGAGGATTTATTAGGGTTAATTTGAATTCAAGGTTTTCTTCCTTAATTTATGCAATTATACGTATGGTTGCTTATTTAAGGACTAATTTGGTATTTTATTGGATAAAAAGTATTAAATTATTTTATGTTATTAATATGCTAATTATTGGTATACAAATTATAATTTTTGGTCTTATATTTAAGTAGGTGCAAAATTGGGGTCTGCTTATGTAATGCCCCAGTTTTGGATCAATTGTCCAATCTCGAAGTGTTAGTGTAAGTGGGCCAAAGCAACTAGAATTCAAAATAATTTAAAACTTTATTCATGTCATTATCAGAGTTATCATGCGGAAACATAAAATAAAATTGATTTTCATTCAACTTAACATTTACAAGTACTTTTGAATCTTTAACTGATTTACATCTATTGATTACCCTTGACATAATATCCCAATGCTTGTCGACTTCACCAAGAGTACTTGAAAAATAGTGAAAACCGGAATGAGATATAAATCTCAACAAGTAGCAAGATGCATGAAATAAAACAATCTAATTTCTTTAAAAAAATAAAGTCATGAGGTATAACGATTAAACTTCTCCACCTCATGAGCTTACATGATATGGTGCTGAGATACACGTTCACCATTCCTCCACCTACGATCAATGCGAATCACCCAACCGAGATACACAGCAGGTTGGCGCGTGCAATCCAATAAGTGGGAGTACTGATCCGATCAAATATATACATTGGACAATACACGGCTAATACCAGTATAGGTGCGAGCCACAAGTGAACTACAAGCACAGCTACAATATAGCTTACATGTGCGAGTCATATGTGGACTACAAGCACGACCAATATAAAACACATGTTTGTCAATGCTCCATTAAAGCGCATGGTGGTAACCTAAGAAAACCATGTTGAGATACATAACGGGGGATATACCAGAACAAGATACATGGTGGGTAATCTAATAAAATCTGATGCCGAGATACACGGCTAATGACCACGTAGAGATACACGACGGGCAAGGATTGCTAAGTGGGGGACATGTTTAACTTTCCAAAGATAATTCCATTTCACTTTCTAGCTATGCTATGGATCCATACCTAGCATTGCCCGCTAGGCACAACTAACAATAAAAAACATTTAATCATAATTCATAACTTGTCTCAAAAGTAAGATATGCTTAACAATAAAATAAATTCTCAATCGACCATAAATATCTCATCCCAAGATACATGAGAGAGGAATTTAATTACTTTGAGATACACGGAGGAAAAACAATGATTCTGCCAATTTATAGATGAAACCATATACAAATATCCAGAACTATATTGAATGTAAGAAATTGCTCAGAACTGGAAATAAATAGAAAGCACAATCCAACCCTTAAAACCATGTCATCTTTGCCAAAATATGCCAAATTCCTTAATTAATTGCCTAAACAGTAATTTATTAATGTGAACACTTTTAAATTACTTATATTTAAGTCATAGTTATTAAAGGCAGTCGCTTAGTCGACCAGGCGTTAACTCAAGGCCCAGGCGTTACCACGCCTATGCGAGCTTTGCCTAGGCGACCTAGGCAATAGCCTGGGCGACCGAGCGAACAAATAAGGAAAAAAAAAGAGGAGAAACAGAAAAGAGAAACCAGGAAGACAGGCTTCGTCATCTTCGTCGAACTTCATCAAGCTGAAAGGTGCAAGTTATATATCTTCTCGTCCTCTTCTTCGTCTCGTTCTCTTTGTCTTGCTCTTTCTTTCTGTCTCGCTCTCTCTTTCCCTCGCTCTCTCTCTGTCTTGCTCCCTCTGTCTCACTCACTCTCTCTCTCGCTCTCTGTCTTGCTTGCCCCCTCCCTCTCGCTCCCTCTGTCTTGCTCGCTTGCTCGCTCCCTCTCGCTCTCTCCCTCTCGCTCCCTCTGTTTCGCTCGCTTCCTCCCTTTCGCTCCCTCTGTCTCGCTCCCTCCCTCTCGCTTTCTCCCTCTCGCTCCCTCTTTGTCTCTGTCTCGCTCTCTCTCTATCTTTGTCGCTCTCTCTATCTTTCTTGCTCTCTTGTTCTTTGTTAGCTTGGGAGACTTGACTCTTAAACCCCAATGACAATTCTGGTTTGTGGTCACGATATCTCAATTTGTTATCAATGCTCAAATATTGATAATGATCATAGTTTTTGTTGGCATGGCAAAATGCGACTCTTTTAGATATTGTTTTTTATTGTTTTTCTTTTCCAAAATCTACACTATTTTTTTATTACTTAATAAAAGTGTTTGGTGTTTGTCTATTTGAAGAAATGTCATCTTCCGGTGGCTCCAAGCCAAAGCCAATTCTAAAAATCCAGCGTGGAAGTATTCCTTTTGGCATGTTGTTAGTGATAAGAACAAAATTCAGTGTGAGTTATATGGGGCTAATCATAATCGGGGACTTGGGGGTGATGGGATTGCAGGAGGCTTGCTTCAAGAAACTGATATGGATTTTACATTGGATGATGGCATCTAGATCTTTTGATACTTTAAATCTTTTTGATTTTTGATACTTCCATCTACAATAGATGATGAATATATTTTGATTATTTTGAAATGAAAAAATTGTCGCCTAGGCTACAGGCAGATCTATCGCCTGGCATCGCCTAGGCGTTTTCTCAACTATGATTTAAGTATTAGATAACTTACTAATTCATTATATTAGATCTTACTTAAATTCATCTCCTAGTTAATTGTTATTCTCAATATTTTGCTCAATAATGTCTAAATTTCCTCTTTAAAGAACTTAAGGTGTCAAAACTTATTAACATTGATATTTAATCCTTCTAGAGGTTAATTTAGGTCTATAGTAAAGTTTAGGAATATGTTATATTAACCAAAACCAGATCTAAATAAATTAATTCCACTTATCTCTTCATAATACCTCTTTATAGTCCATCTTTGCATTTATCATTCCAAATTAATATTCTTTTATCCAAATTTAATTACGCCACTTCCTACATCTCAAATTACCCTAATTATAGGTGTTATAACTTTAGAATTCCAAGAAAAATCATTAAAAATAGATTTTTATGCAAAAACAAAAATTTCAGAAAATTCTGGCAGTGGTCGCTCGGCATTGCGCTCGAGCGGCTTGTTGGGCGTCCTTTACTAAGTCAATTTCTGCTTAGTCGTTCGGGATCGCACTTGAGCGTCCTCCCGGTCGTTGAGTTTCAAGTTCTGTTATTTCTGTTTTAAAATACACAAGCGAGACGCCTGCAATGGGCCAATTTCAGTATAATTTCTGGTTTTTTTTATTTTCCGAAATATAAAATACTTTGTATAGTTTTAATTGTTTTTAATCATCATATTTTCATTCTAAATTACTTCTAAAACAACCACCCTAATCTATTTTCAGTAATTATACGTTGATCTAAAATTTTTTACTTAATTAATTCTCTTGCGATCATCAATTTTTTTGATTTCTTTTAGAGTGTATGAAAGCAAAACCATCCTAGAAAATTCTCAACTCTTTAAATCAGGATCTGAATCAAAACAAACCAAGATAAAACATCTAAATCATACGAAAATCATGTAATTTTCTCCAGTTTTCAAAGTGTTTGCTACTTGCTCAACATATAAAATCTTTTTTTCCAAGAAACCCGAATGTTCGCCAACTTTTTGAAATATTTCGCACCACTCTACGCATCTCCAAATTAAATCTCCACTATTCAAATTGAAGCCTTACGAGTCATGAACATAACCTCCAAATTTGAGGCCGATCCAACGGTTGAAATCTCTAGATCTTAATTTGATGACTACTGGTTGGAATTCTGCAGCACTCCTTCATAAAGTATCTTTTTATCTCTCTATTTTTCCAGCCCTATGCACGAATTTTCTCTCTTCTTTTCTCCTCACAATTGAATTAATGGAAACTCCAAATTTTTCCTAGCGCCTTCCTTTTATAGACTTACCCAAATACAAGTCCTAATTGGTTTAAGAAACTTTCTAACTAGGATTCCCAATTCTATTTGGAAAACTTTCCTATCTTATCTCTCCTAATTATTTTCTCTTAAATCGAACTCATAAGAGACTTCTAATTTAATTCATTTTTGTGTTATTTATCATCCCTATTTTAAATATTAATTGATCACTTGATTTTCTCCCATATTACTAAAATTAAAGCTCCTAAATAAGCATAATTACAATTAGGCCCTTTTTCTTTCTTTTAAACCTTAAATTCATTATCTAAATCCAACTAAACCCAAATTTGGTCTAATTAGGTTTCCTAACCTAATAATTAATTATTTTATTCTTTTCATGGATTTAACTAATTAGAAATGACCAAAATGCCCTTTCTTTAATTTTCATATTAATCATTGAATTTCTCCAAAATTCTCCAAATTCTAATCTTCTTATTATTTATCTTCATAATTTGAAATTTAAACCATAAATATTAATTCTACAAATTCTCACTTATAATATAGTTTAAATTCCTATACTTAGTTCCTATTCCTTTTCTAGTTTTATTTATACTTCCAATTCTATTTTGATTTATTCAATAATTATTTATTTATTTGTTTTACATTAGAAAAATCCAGGGTTCTACAGCTTAAGGATTGATCTAGTATGCTTGTACGGTATTACCGATTCGGACCTTAGCGGTTCATTTATATCCAAACCGTATTACGCTCTCTCTCTTCATTCTCTTTTAAAGGTTTTGATTAGGTAATAGTACGGTGAAGTGACAACCCATTGAATCATTCTTTTTAGACTTAAACTCTCCAGAACAGTCCACAATACACGACCATCTTCTCACTATTTCTCCATGGTTTCCATTTGTCTTCACCCTTTTGATTCCTTTGGAGTTCATAGAATCTAAAGAGGGTTCTTGTAGTTTTCTAATGTGGAATTGTTGTTAGCCATGTAGGCTTGCTTTATGCTTGTGTTGGTGCTTTTATGCATGTGAGTTGAGTGGGTTTTAGGTGATTGAACTGTATCAGGAAAGAGCCTGAGCCGTCTTGGTTAAGGTTGATATCTGCAATTCAGGTAAGTCATCATTTACTTTCATTTTAAATATGCTAAATGGTGTAATTAGATATATATGATGTTTTGAATTGAATATTTTGTGTTTGGATGATTTTACTCTAAGTATAAAAAGTAAAAATCTAGATTCAGGTTGAGGAAGATGAGTTGCAAAAAGGTAATTAAGGTTTAGTACAAAACTGATATTATAATTACAAATTAGTGAATAGTATCTAACATATTTATATTTTAATCATGGCACAGAATACATGGCTTAACACCTCGTTGGCATGAGTATTAAAATATAAAAAGAGTGAGCATTAAAATATATAAAAAACAAAATAATTTATAAAATATTTAAGTTTTAGTTAGGGACTGGTTTTATAATTAAAATATTAAGTTCTAGACTCGTATATTTTTATAAAATCTGTTTTATTTAGGATTTGGTACAAAACAGAATAATTGCTAACCAATTAGTTTATATAGCTATAAATATTGCATTTTAGTCAAGAGTTGGAATAAAATTTAAAATCAATGAAAAAGTGTCTAAAAGTGCTTTTTAGGGTTTATAAATTACTTTTAAAATATGACAATGTCATTTTCATAACAGTAAAATGAAAAGTAATAGTTGAGATGCAATCTGGCATATTGCATGAAAATAATTTTAGGAAAGTGACCAAAAATAGGGAATTTAGGCGTGAATGTGTTATATGATTGTGTGATTCATTTAATCGCATTTGTTTATCATAAATTCAGTTTTATCACTTATTTGAGTATAATAAGTTTCAAACAATGATGTTTATACTTGTTATTAAATAGTTCATGTGAATTCCACTAGTATGATTCCTAAATTGTATTTATATCCATAGTATCTTATATTTGGAAAAATACGGATATTTGAGTAGGTTAACACACATTTGAGTATTTCTAAGTTTGGATTGTGTATATTGCACCCCAATTAAATGTATTTATGCCTTGCGATAATTTGATTATCTATATGGGTTAGTGCTTTACTTGTATGTAAGGTAGAAAAATGAATTTCACTATTTGATCTCAATAAGATCCTTATTATGTTTTGAATATGGAATTATTATGTGGATGTTAAAAAGATAATTAAAACTTGAGTGTGTGAGGGCTTTTCAGTATGAGAGTAGAGGGAGTCGTACTGATTGTAGCGACGAAGCTGGTTGAGTTTAGGATTCTTCCCGGAATGTTTTCATTTGTTTTGTGATGAGCCAGTCAAGATGTGTGATTCCTCCTGGCAGTGTGAGCAATGTGATTGGTATTTCCCGGTAGAAGGAGATTTACCCGAAATGTGTTGTGTGTGGTGATCTTATGATCCAAGGATTGTACATCCTAGTCTGAATATTATAGTTGTAGTCCTGGCCGATGTTTATAGTTTGGGCTGGACATTACTTTGATTAATCTTGTGATATAATATGATATGGTTTATCGGATTAATTGAATTGGTTTGGATTTAGTGGGATACGGCGTTGTCTCACTTGGACTTGATTACTTGTGATGTATTATGATTTGAGATATATCCATATGTGTATTTAATTTATCATATGATGACTTACTGGGATCTTCGATCTCATTTAGTTTATTATATATAGACTGTGCATATTCCAAAGTGTTGGCAGTTGGTTTCAGGTAGTTCCAGATTTAGAGGTATAGCAGTTATCATTTTTATTCATTGTACTTAATTGTACTTCATTTCAGTGTTTTTACATTATGAGATTATGATTTCGTGATAGATATTCTATTAAGTCTTCCGCTTTATCATCATTTGATTTATTGCACTCTGATATATTTAATGAGCATGGATTATCTGTTGGTATCAGATGATTGATAGTGTTCATAGATGAGTGAATTCAAATTTATTGTCTTAAATTTTTATTAAGACCTGGATTTACTTGTCGCTCGACATACCAATTCTAGTAATTTTGTGGTTTAGGCCATAAGGTACTAGGATTGAAACGGTGTATGTCGCAGATGGTATCAGAAAGGGTTGTCATTGGGAAATGACAACCTACTGAGCACATAAGTTTTCATCTTACTTTGTTTTATCATAATTTTATTATATTTAGAGCAGTGATCGGATATGATCATGGCGTAATTTAATGATTTTCTGTGATTCTTGAGATTTAATAGGCATTTGTTATTAAGACTGATAGAAATACATTTCTATTTCAATATATTTCATTATAGGTTGGATATCACTTGGTGACGTTAAAATCTCAATCTAATATCAGAGTAGGGTTGTCACAGAATGTGATAACTATTTATATGAATTAAATTTTAAGTTTGTATTTTAATTTCAAAATATTGTTTTTTATTAATACAAATTGTGCTTTTAATTAAAAGATATACTTTACAGTTTTATATTTAGTAATATGCTTTGGAAAGTAAATGTCTTCAAGTATTTTATATACTAGAATTAATATTTTACATTAATTGCAGGAAAGGTTTACGTAACATTTTTTTTATCTAATATTTTGATATTTATATAATTTTGAAGATTGCTATGTAAATGATTCAATTGTGAGATGGATCTTACAATATTTATAATTCTTTTGTATATTAGTTTAATGAAATTCTTTGTCTAATTACAGTATTTTGATATTTATATAGGTTTGAATGATAGTTATATAACTGATTTGATTGTGAGGTTTAATTTTCAATAATTGTAATTCTTTTGCCTAATAGTTTGATGAATTTTTAAAGTCCTATTTCAGTTTGAATTTTTATTTTAAAGTCTTGTAGTATTTCCATAGGTAGTTGAAGATTGGATATTATATCATCATTGGAAGTTAAAGGCTTTTAAATATTTTGTGGCTTTATAGTCCATAGGCTTTAAGAAATGGTGATATTTAATATTGAATAACTTGTTTTCCCTATGGTGTTTTATCGGTAAAATTTTTAAGGTGTTCTTTATCACCTTGTCTAATTATGCAATTCTAAAGATTTTACTTGTTCTATTTGATTGAAGGTTTAGATTTATGACATTTAAAATTGTTTTATGAGTTTAAAAATTTTATTTATTCCATTTGATTGAAAATTTGGATCAGTGATGTTTAAATTTGTTATTTATTTGTGTAATGAGTTTGAGGGCAAAACTTAGTGCAATGATAAGATTACTCCTTGGAACCCGTGATCTTCAGGTTGAGTCATAGGAAACGGCCTCTTCATTGCGAGGGTAAGGTTGTGTACCTTAGGTTTTCCCCAGATCTAGCGCAGTGGTGAGAGCCTCGTACACTGGGCTAGCCATTATTTATTTAATAAGTTTCCAACGATGAGATTTTACTTATTGGCTTTGAATTTCAAAGCTTAGAAATTATAATTTAAAAGATTAGTTAAATTGAAATTTGTGTGTAAATAATTTAAACAAACTATGATTTATACATTCCATCAGATTTCTCGAGGTTTTACCACATATTTGTTTATTTAAAGTTATGATCTTAATACTATGATTTGATTGGTGCAATCTTTATTTGTTTTGATTTTGCTATAGATACTTAAAATTCTATTTCTCTTCATTTCATGTATCGTTTTACATTGTAAAGTGAATTTTGATTCTTGAAAAGATTTTTAACGAATTTCTATAAATAATTCATTTTTCAATTTTATATAGTACAAGGTTAATGTTTTAAACTTTGAGATTTAGAATACTTTATCTACTCAATTTGAGCAGAATTTGGCTTTATGATAATTATATTTTGCAATGGGAATTTTAAGGACAATTGATTTTAATTCTTTAAAATTTTGTTCGTTAAGTTCATTAGAGAATATTTTATGATAGTTGTGGGTAATTCCAATGGTTCTTTAATTAGTTTCAATTAATTTGTTAATATTTTATGAGGTGTTTTCTAATGTTGAAATTTAAGAGTGTTCCAAAGATTTAAATGATTGTGTGGTTTGTGGTATAAGACAAAGAGTAAGTATTCTTTGATGAGTTAGTAACCTATTCTAGATTGTCATGATTTATCAGATTATGGATATTTTTATGTTTCCTAACTTTTCATTTGTTCAAATTGCTTTAAGACTTCTTCAAGATACTTATGTATTTAGTAAAGTTAAATTGAATATTTTAGTAGTTTTGATTAATTGAATCATATTGTTGAATATTGTCATTATAATTTTGTGATTTGAAAGTCAATATTTCCAATTGACAATATGATTCTAAGCTTTATAAGTATTTGCAGCTCGTTGAAATTTCACTTACCTCTTATAATATTTCACTCCTATTTAAGATATTATGTTATTTTTTCCACCATTTGATATTTGGTTTAGTAATGAATTTTATATGCTTTCGAATCTTAAATTCATTTGACAGTTTGTTCCTATTTCACCTATTCCTTTCATTTTATTTAAGATGTTATGTTATATCTCCTTTTGATTTCGTAAGATCCTTATAAATTAGTTGATACTTGGTTTTAACAATAAATTTTATATTCAGTTCTGCAGTTCATCAAGATCTTAATTAGCTTTTACATTTTATTATTTTACGATGTTGTGTTATTCTCTCTATGAGTTAATAAAATTTCGTAAACTATTTCACATTTGGCTTTAGTAATGAATTTATATAAATTCTTGGAATATTCTTTGAATTTTAAATCATTATTGATAATTTTATAAGATTAGCTTTATACAGTTTTAACTGATTAAGCAATTTTGCATGTATAAAAGTATTTTGAAGATTTAAATAATTGTGAATGTTTTATAGGCATTGAACAAGAGCCAATAGCACTTGATGAGTTTATGACCCTATTTTAGGATGCACATAGCCATCATTTTCTGTTTTGCTTTGTTGATTTTATGCTACCATATCTTGTTGATATTTTATACTTCCTCGGTTTAGCAATTTGTGAGAATTTGTATGATTTTGAGCTCTTTATCTAATCATTCTAATTTAAAAGTTATCTCTAAGATATCTATGCTTAGATTGGATAAATAGGATCCTTTTGTAATTTTAATTAACTGATTTACACTGTTGAGTTTTGTTATGATAATTT